>VDFB02270651.1:693994291-694124877 GCA_007258455.2 Sequoia sempervirens
GAAGACAAAAACACTCACAAGCGGGGATAGTGATTGTGCTCAAATGAATTTCTTTTTCCTCAACTACTTCTTTCTTTCTCACCTCCCATAATTAGAGAAAGATTCACTCTTATTAACATCATATCTTGCTAAGACTAGTATCAAAGAGAGGGCAAAATAGGATCATGTCTTATGTATGAGTTAGCTATTGAACCTATCACTTCAGGATACTCATTAGAATCAGATGGTTGAGAGGTGAAATTTGCTTATTGGAATGAATCTTGCCACTAAATGGTCAATCAAGTGCCAAACGCTATCCACTTGGTTCCTTTACACTTCACTTGTTGGAATATATAATCTTGAGTAGCAACGGGAAAGTGCATTTAATACACAGTCAGATGAGATCCATTTTGGATCATTCCCCCCTTTTTCATTGTCAAATAATTTTTGTTCCAATTAATGTGCTTTCTGGCAGCAAATTAGTTCTAGTAGGTGAATTTGAAATTAGGCGGCAGTTTTGGAAAAGGGCAAGAAAGACAAAAGAAGAATAGAATGTTTTTTCAGTTATAGACAATAGAGAAGAACAAGGAGGAATGTTCAACAGAACATAGGTTAGTAAGAAGGGAATTTTTAGGAGAACTTGCAATAGTAGAAGAATTTGATAGAGAGTGGTGCTTCAGTGCTTCAGAATATCACTAGCACGCAACAACACAAATAAAGCTCCAATGTGCCAGAATATGTGTAGTTTTTGTATGAAGGGAATACATAGCCATAGCTGTGAGTTTTGTCTATAATCATTTTGAATGCAATATTTTTTGGGTATTTGAATGAAATAGAGAATTTATTTTTGTCTCCTTTTCTTGTTGTCTCCATTGTTGTGTGTGTTTTCATTCTTTTCCCACTATAGTTGGGATCATTTCTCCAACATCACTCTCCCGCAATTTCAACAACCCTTATAAATCCTCATAATGATGTTCATGCCCTCTCAACTAGCCAGGCCATCTCGGATCTCCATATTGTGGAAATTTCATCCTTATTGAGATATGCCTCAATTATCATCTTTTCTTCAAATTGGCCCTATCCACCACAAATGTCTACAACTCGTTTATTCCCCACAATGCCTTTATGGGGTTCGCATTACAAAAGTCCATTCCTATTAGGGATATGAATGATTGTATATCTACAATTGTCCCTAGAATACTCTAATTTCAAAAATGGTCCATTGTAATACAAGTTTCACAATGTCCCGGTTATCATAAAAACCCTGCCATTTCCAAATATCATCAACGCTTTGCAATAATATAAAATATCACTAGAGTCCTCGATGAGCTCATGATGTTGGAATATAATATCTTATCTTGTGAAGAACGATAAATTTAACCTAATATTCATGTTTTTGTTCTCTTTGTTTTAGGAAATTAGATTTGAAATAGATGTAGTTAGCTCCAAAATCTATGTAAACATCAAATGCACTTTTTTGGGTAATTCATGTCAAATTGTAACTAGACTTTCCATCGGCTTCAAATGGATTAGAAATCTTTACTAGGTTCAGATAAAGAATTTTTTCCCATAAATGTGGAACATTTCATATTATTTGGAAGCCAAGGTCCTTTGGGTTCATTGTTAGGAAAATGAAGGTGTCTCAACTTTTGATTTTTCTTAACATTGATTATTTAAATACTTAATGTTGATAATTATCCCATGTTGCATTGTGAGTTACAACTTGCAGTTTTTATTTTCGAGTCAAGATGGAAGTTATCATTATAGGTGGAGTTATGGATGAAGGAATTTTCTATTTTTCATGTTGATTTTGCATGGAATGTGAGTTTTGGAGGTGTGGTTATTATTTCACAGGTGTAGGTTTTTCATGTGCAAGTTTTGTGACAATTGGTAGTTGCAATATTGAATGTGGTGAGGATTAAAAACTTACCATTATGCATGTGTAGTGATTTTGGTGCTTTCCATGTTGCACCTTTAGCCTTTGGCATTTAATTTTAGAAATGTCTAATTAATGCATTATAAGCTCCTATATATTGAGCACTTGTATTTTGGATTTGTAGGGTTGTATTGTTGAGATACTATTATGTTGTCAGATTGACTCCAAAATTGTAACACGAACAAACTCCTCTAGAGGTTTGCACTGCAAGTGTATTGTAAAAGTTTGTTTACAAATAATACATTGTTCAAGCTTTTGGAGTGTTGGGTTTTTCTCTCGAAAGGGTTTTCCCATGTATATTTGGTGTTTTTTTTTTTTATTGTATCTTTGATGTTATTTATGTCACCTATTTTGCACATCTTCTTTATTGTAACTGAATAATGGTTTAAAACTGTAGAAATGTGCACATTCTCTCCTCTAATAGATTGGTGTTGGGAGATTTTACATGTACTTGGCTTCCTTTCAGTTGGTATCAAAGCGTAATCACCTTTGTTTCCTATTTTGGATTAAATGGTTTTTTGTACTAATCTTATTTTGAAATTGGGAGCCTATTGCAATTTTTTTTTGTTAACCTTATTGCAGGAAGGAGATGGAAAGCACATCTGGTAGAGTCAAGATAGAGAAATTTAAGGAAGACAACTTTGAGATGTGGAAGCTCGTGATGAAAGACACACTTGAAGATTGGGTATATGCAGGATCATCATGGAAAAAGCAGGCCCTTTCAAACAAATCAAAGTTAGGAAACTTGACGTAAAAATTTGAATAGGTTATCTATATTATTTCAAAAATATGTAAGAATAGAATCTATAGAAAATTGAATGTAGTTTCTAAACTACTAGGTTTGTCTAGAAAGGAAGAAAATCTATTTGGTAAAAATTTGAAATTTCAATGCAGTGGTACTTAAATTTCAGGGAAAAAATAAGTAGTTGTCTGTCTGACCACCCTAACCACAATAAAATGATAATATTTTTTTAGAATATTTTATATATAAGTAGAGGACTCATTCCCCAATGTGATGCATATTTTTTTGTAATTTTTTTCCAAGTAAATAATTAATTATGAATTTTATTACAACTTTTTAAAAAATATAAAAACTCGTATGTCTGACCACCTTAACTTGGTCAAAACTGCATGAAATTTATTTTTTCTTTTTTTAATCCTATAGTATGTGAAGCATAGAATGTGACGCATATTTTAGATTCAAAAAATGTGATACCGTTTGAAAGCTATAGATGTTTTTCAATTAGCCTATCAATTAGGACTTTAGTCGTAATTTGAATAAAAAATGAATAATAATTACTTATTAAATTCAAAGTAAAGTATAATTTATATTGGTGGAAAGCTAAGAATCTCCTTTAAAAACCCTTTTTGTTTCATCAATTTTGGGTTAAAAAATAGTCATCAGCCACATACCCATCATATTGCCACTTTTTGGCCCATCATGATCCTACACATACCCGATTACAACTTGTGGATAGCTATTTTTGGAACTATGCCAATAGGAATGAACCAAGAAGATTTGGATTTGATGAATCAAAAGGCTAAGGGTATTATAAGACTTTGCTTAGCTAATTCAATACTCAAAAACATTCATGAAGAAAAGACCTTTGCACTTCTTTAGAAGAAACTTGCTCAAATTTATTAGGGTAAATTCCTAGTAAATAAGTTGTTCATATGAAAGATGTATTCTCTATGGTTGGAGGAAGGAGGATCTATCATAGATCACCTAAATGCATTCAAAATGCTAGTTTCCTAGTGGAACTATGTTGATGTGAAAATAGAGGAGGATCATTGCATGACTTTACTATGCTCACTATCAAATTCTTGGGACCACCTTTCCATGGCCATTGGAAGTACCACTACCATCTTCAATATGGATGAAGTTGTTGCATCATTGCTATCTAGAGAGCTGCAGAGAAAACATTCCATAATGGCTAAGGAGGCTCCGGCGGTTTGAGGAAAAATGAAAGAAAAAGGAGAAAAGAATAACACAAAGCAAGAGAAGTCAAAATCCAAATCTCGTGGGAGATCTAAGTCTCCTAGTAAGATCAAGGTGAAATGTTGGAATTGTGGAAAATTTAGTCACTTCCATAAAGATTGTAAGGATGAGAAAAAGAAGATAAATAAGGTTTTCTTTGATTTTGAATCTAATAAATCCTCTTACAATGATGTAGATGCTTTTTTCACTTCCTTGGCAACACATGCATCACAAGATGTGTAGATGATAAACTCTGGAGATTTTTTCCATGTTGAGTCACATCGAAATTGGTTTACTAAGTATGAAAGTTATGATGGTGGGAAGGTGTACTTGGGTGATGATCTCACCTAAAAATTGTTGGTCATGGAAGAGTCAAGACAAGATTTTTAGATGGTAGAGTCAAAGGGAACAATGGTGTATTGCATATCCCTAGTTTAGCATGAAACCCTTTTTCTATAAGTAATTTTAATGATGTGGGTGTTTAGATTGTCTTATTGAATGGAGGATGCAAGATTGTTGGGAATTACTAAGGTGTCTCAACCTTTGCATTTTCCTAGCATTAAAATATTAATTTATTAATGTTTATGTTATAATTTCTTGCTTATATTAATTTTTCATCTAATATGACTTGGCATGGTGAGTTTTCGTCATATTGGGAGGTGACATGGATGTTGTGGTCCCCACAACACAATGTAAGAATCCCACTTTAGGAAGATATTCCTTGACATGTGGGCATCTTTGAGAGATTCTATGATGATCTTATGATAGATTCCTATGAAGATCATAGTACAGATTCCTATGATGATCTGATGGCATGTAAGAGCCAAATTATATGAAAGGTTGGACAAGTGTTGGAAGGAATCTTCATATGGGGAAATTGGGCACCCAAGTTTGTCCTATGATAGGTTATAAGAGAATGTAAGAGGCATCTTCTATTTTTATTCAATTATTATAGAATCTCTTACAACTGTAAGAATTGCCATATATGATAGATTCTATAACATTGTAAGGAATCCATCATACCTATTTGGGGAAAATTTGGGGCACCCAAATATGGAGTCATGTAATGGGGGAAATAAATCATTGGAAAAGTGTCACAAGAGTCAACTATGTGTTGGAAAAATGTGGCACATGGATTTGGATGCCCATCTCTTGTAGCCTACTCTAGAAGTTATCTTCATTCTTATATTTTTCTATATATTAGATGTATTGGAGTGATTTTAGTATGTTGTATTTTCAAGTATCATTATTTTGTCAAACTAGCTCCAAAAATCAACATTTATGTACTCTTGGAAGAACTTGCATTGCAAGTGTATTGTAATCAGTTGATTAGATAATGCATTTTGTAGGTTTTAGAGTGTGGAGTTTTTCTCTCGAAAGGGTTTTCCCCATGCATAGATCTTGTGTTGTGATATTTTGATACTTGCACATTTTGTTATTTTAATAATCTTCCTATTGTGCATCTCTTGTAGTAACTATTAAAGAATTAAAACTATACATCTCTCCTCTTAGAGTAGTGTTAGGAAGTATTTCCATGTACCTTGCTTCCTTTTAGTTGGTATCAAAGCTTGATCACCTTTTATTCTAGTTGTTGGGTAGAGGTTTTTTTGTATTGATCTTCATTTGAGTGGGACTTTGTGTAGTGAGTTTGAAATCTTTGTTGCAAGAGAGATGGTTGGCACATCTGGAATTATTGAGATGGAAAAGTTTAATGGTGGTAACTTTGAGCTATGGAAGCTCAAAATGAAAGATATTCTTGTAGATCACTATTTATGGCTTGTTGTTTTTGGAACTAGACCAACAAATATGAAAAAATAAGATTGGGACCACATGGATTGGAAAGCCAAGGGTCTGATTAGACTCTGTTTGGTTGATTTTGTTCTCTTAAATTTTCATTAAGAAAAAACCTATGCTTCTTTATGGAAGAAACTTGGAGAAATTTATTAGGCTAAATATCTACTAAATAAGTTATTCCTTAGAAATAAATTATATTTTCTAGATGGAAGATGAAGGATATGTGGCGATCATTTAAATGCATTTAACATGTTGATTGCTCAACTTGGTTCTATTGGTGACAAGATTGATAAACACGACCATTGCATGCTCATATTGTATTTTTTGTTAGACTCATGGGATCACCTTATGATGTCTATTGGAAGCAAAAAAACGCAATCAAGTTGGATGAGGTGGTTTCTTCATTGTTATCTAAAGAAATGAAGAGAAATTCTTCTGAGATGGCTAATGAGGCCCTTGTTGTACATAGAAAAATGAAGGAGAAAGTCAAGAAGAAAGAAAATAAGTCTAAGTCCAAGTCTTCAAGGAGATCTAAGTCTCTTGGTAATAATTCCAAGGCTCTATGTTGGAATTGCAAAAAACCTAGTCAATTTTGCAAGGATTGCAAAGAGGAGAAAAAAGGAAGAGAAATAATAATTTTGATTTAGACAAGTCTTCTTAGGATGATGGTGAAGCAATTTTCACTACCTTGGAAATACATGCATTAGAAGTTGTGGAGTTGATTGACTCTAGTGGATCATTCCACATGATCTCACATAGGGGTTGATTCTCTAAACTATATGAAGAGTTTTATGGTGGAAAGGTGTGCTTGGGTGATGACTCTCACTTGAAACTTGTTGGATGTGGAAGAGTTTTGATTTAATTCCTTGATGGTAGAGTGAAGGGGATCAATGGAATACTACATATCCTTTATTTTCCACAAAACCTATTATCTATAAGTAAATTGAATGATGTCAGTGCATAGATAGTTTTCTCAAATGGAGGATGCAAGATGATGAGAGGAGTTATGGTGCTTGCTAAGGGTGTTCAAATTAGTACTCTATTTCAGCTTGATGCATGCACTATGTAGTGCAATAGTTATTATGTTATGAAGAAGAGATCTTTAGAGTAATTATCCTCACCATTGGAACTAGTAGCAAGAAGGACTATTACATCTACTTATGATGGACAATCTTTCTAGGTACCTAGGGATGCTCATTCCATGGAGATGAAACTTCTAGAAGAGAAAAATATGTTATGGCACCAAAGGCTTGTCCACATTGGTGAGAAGGGTCTTAGAACATTGAAAAACAAAAATATTGTTGAGGGGATGAATGATTGTAATCTTGAGTTTAATTTCTATAAACATTGCATTTATGGAAAGAAAATTTGTGTTCATTTTTACTCTAATTCTCACAAATCTTTTGAGGTGTTGGACTTGATTCATTCTGATGTATTTGGTCTTGTTGATGTTCCTTCGATTGCAAAATTTATTTATTTTGTTTCATCCATTGATGATTACAATAAAAGGACGTCGCTTTATTTACTTGGAAGAAAATTAGAAGTCTTTAATATGTTCAAAGAGTTTAAAGCTCTTGTAGAGAATTAGAAGAATAGAAAGATTAAATGTTTTAGGATTAACAATGGTAGTGATTTTTGTTTAGTAGGTTTTGATAGGTTCTGCAAGGAATATGGGATTGAAAGACATAAGGAAACTCCCTACACCCCTTAGTAGAATGGAGTTGCAAAAATAATGAATAGGATATTGATGGAGAGAGCTAGGAGTATGCTTAGTGGAGCTAACCTTGAACAAAATTTTTGGTTTGAAGCTCTTTCCATTGTTTTCTACCTAATTAATAGGTCTCCTACTTCAACTCTTGCGGATAAGACACCCATTGAAGTATGGTCTCCTAAAAATCCCTCATGGAGACATATTTGAGTATTTGGTTGTGAGGCATACGTTCATGTGCCTAAGGAGAAGAGGTCTAAGTTGGAGAACAAGGTTGTAAAATGTATCTTCATTGGTTATTACATTGGTGTGAAAAGATACAATATTTGGGATCCTGTGACCGAAAAAGTTCTATAGAGTAGAAATGTGATTTTCAGGGAACTTGGTACTCCTACAATTGTTTCACATCTAGAGAAAGAAGAAAAGAAAGAGGATATGGTTCATATTCCTCCTACCCTTGAGAAAGAAGAATTGAAAAAATCAGATGGACCTAATGATGAGGAGAGCTCAAGTAGCTATGTAAGTTCAGATGAAGATGAATAACCTCAATCTCAACCTTTGAGGAGGTCTACATGGATAAGGCGACAATCCAATAGGTTTGGATATTCATTACATGATTCTAGTTATATTTTTTCTTTGATTTCTAACATTAATGAACCTATGGCCATAAGGGAGGCTATAGGTATGCATGATGTAAATTACTAGATAAAGGCCATAGATGAAGAGATGGATGCATTAAAAAGAAATTACACTTGGGATTTGGTGCCCTTTCTTGATGGATGTAAACCTATTGGTTACAAATGGGTGTTCATGAAAAAATTTGGTTCAAATGGAAATGTTGAGAGATATAAGGAAAGGTTGGTCGCAAAAGGTTATTCCCAATTTGAGGCAATTGATTATGGTAAGATATTTTCTCCTATTGCAAAGTTGACATCCATTAGACTTTTTTTATCACTTGGTGCTGCATAATATTTAGAGATTGAACAAATGGATGTGAATACAACCTTCCTTCATGGTAATTTGGAGGAAGAAATATATATTTCACAACCAAAGCATTACATTGTAAAAGGTATGGAAATTTTGGTTTACAAATTCAAGAATTCTTTGTATGCTTTGAAATAGTCACCTAGGATGTGGTACCAGAAGTTTGATTCATTTGTGTTGAGTTTGGGATTTTTGAGTTCTAAATCATATTATTGTGGCTATTTCAAAAATGTTGTTGATCACATTCTCATCATTTCATTGTATGTTGATGATATGTTATTCATTTGGAATGGTAAATCTTTTATTTCTAATTTAAAGTCTCAAATTTCAACACAGTTTGAAATGAAGAATTTAGGTGCAAATAAATACATTTTGGGTATCAAAAGTAAAAATATACAAGAAAAACATAAATTTTTGTTAGGCCAGAATAAGTATGTGAATTTTGTGTTAGAGAGATTCAACATGGTAGATTGTAGACCATTATGTGTTCCTATTGTGATAGGGAAAAAGTTATCAATTTCATATTGTCCAAAATATCCTAGTGAGGTAGAGGATATGACAAGATTATCTTATGCTAGTGTTGTTGGAAATTTTATGTATGTCATGGTCTGTACAAGACTAGACATTGCTCAAGTAGTGGGAGTCCTTAACTGATTCATGGCTAATCTTGGACAAGTACATTGAGATGCAGTAAATAGAGTATTTAGGTATTTTCAAGGTACTTCCAAGTATTCTTTATGTTATCATGGGCATCCTATAGGATCTTTGCATTTAGTTTGTATTCATGGATTCATGGATTTAGATTGGGCAAGTGACATTGAAAGAAGAAGATCCACTAATGCCTATGTGTTTACTATGTTTGGTGGTGCTATTAGTTGAATGAGTAAGTGACAAGCTATAGTTGCTTTGTCCACTATAGAAGTAGAGTACATGATAGCTACTCATTCTTGTAAGGAATCCATTTGGCTTTGAAGATTGTGTTTAGATGTTGGGCTTGATGTAGGGATGATTATTATTTGTAGTGATAGTTAGAGTTCTATTTTCTTAGCAAAGAATCCTACATTTCATGCTAGAAAAAAATATATTGATGTTCAATTCCATTTTTTCCATGACATGGTGGAAGATGGTAAGCTATAGATTGAAAAAAATGATACTTTGATGAATGTTGTGGATTCCTTGACAAAGCTAATGAGACATAAAATTTTAAATGGTGTTAGAAGTATATGGGTCTTCTAACCCCTAGTAGTTGATTACCCAATTAGATTGGATCTTGAAAGGTTTCGACAAGTGGGAGAATGTTGGGAATTAAGATGTCTCAACCTTTGCATTTTCCTAGCATTAAAATATTAATTTATTGAGCTTATATTATAATTTATTTCTCATATTAATTTGTCATCTAATATGACTTGGCATAGAGAGTTGTTGACATATTGGGAGGTGACATGGATTTTGTGGTCCCCACAAGGAAATGAAGGCATCCCATTTTGGGAAGATATTCTTTGACATGTGTCAGTATCTTTAAGGGATTCTATGATTATCTTATGACAGATTAATATGAAAATATTATGATAGATTCCTATAACAATCTTATCATGTGTAAGAGTGAGATTTTGTGACAAGTTGGAAAAGTGTTGGAAGGCATATTTTTATGGGGAAAGTGGGAACCCAAGTTTGAACTATGATAGGATATAAGAGAATGTAAGAGGCATCTTCTATTTTTAGTTAGTTATGACAAATTCTCTTATAGTTATAAGAGTTGTCATATATGATGAATTTTATGACACTGTAAGGAATTCAGCTTACTCTTCAGGGAAAATTTGGGGTGACCAAGTATGGAGGCATGTAAGGAGGGTAAGGAATCATTAGAAAAGTGTCACAAGAGTCAACTATGTGTTGGAAAAATGTGCCACATGGATTTGGATGCCCATTTCTCGTATCTTACTCTAGAAGTTTCCTTCATGCTTGTATTTATTTATATATTTGATGTATTGGAGTGGGTTTAGTGTGTTGTATTTTTAGGTATCATTATGGTGTGGGAATAGCTCTAGAAATTAACATTTTTGTACCCCTAGAAGAACTTGCATTGCATGTGTGTTGTAATCAGTTGATTAGATAACACATTGTGCAAATTTTGGAGTGTGGGATTTTTCTCTTGAAAGGGTTTTCCCCATGTATATCTGTGTTGTGAGATTTTGATACTTGCATGTGTTATTTTAATAATATTCCTATTTTCCATCTCTCTTAGTAACTGTAAAAGAATTAAAACTATACATCTCTCCTCTTAGATTAGTGTTAGGAATCATTTCCTTGTACCTTGCTTCCTTTCAAAGATGAAAACATGAGCCATGGTGCTTGCTAAGGGTGTTCAAATATGCACTCTATTTCAACTAGATGCATGCATAGTTTAGTGTAATAGTTCTTCAATGGAAAAAAGAACTTCTAAGTCATTATCCTCACCATTGAAACCAATGGAAAAGAAGAAAGTTTCATCGACTTCTAATGGTCATGCTTTTTGGGTACCCAAGGGTGCTCATGCTTTGGAGATGAAGTTACCAGCTAAGAAGTTAATGATTTGGCACCAAAAGACTTGGTCACATTGGTGAAAAGGGGGTGAGAACCCTAAAAAAAAAAATTCCTTTTTGAGGGGCTTGATGATTGTAATCATGAGTTCAATTTTTACGAATATTATTTCTATGGAAAGAAAAATTGTGTTTAGTTTTATCACAGTTCTCACAAATCTTTTGGGGTTTTGATCTATGTGAATTCTAATGTTTTTGGTCATGTAAAATTTCCTTTGTTATCAAAATATATATAATTTGTTTCTTTCATAGATGATTAAAGTAGGACATTTGTGATAAGGAAATAAGCCCCCATTGAGATATCTTCACGAGTTTAGTTATGAGGCATATGCTAATGTGCCAAGGGAGAAATGGTCGAAGTTGGAAAAGAAGGTTTTCTTGAGTGTATCTTCATTGGATATGCTATTAGTGTGGAAGGGTACAAGCTTTGGGATCCAATGGCCAAAAAGGTTATCTATAGTCAAAGTGTTATTTTTAGAGAGATGAAACCCTCTTCCACTATTTTGCAGCTTATAGAAGAAAAAAAGAAAGAAGATGTGGTTTAGCTTCCTCTTGACCCTAAGAAAGTTGAACCTGAAGCCTAGAATGAACCTGATGATGAGGAGAGCTTGAGAAGTTATGAAAGTTTTGAAGAAGAATAAGAACCTCAACCTCAACAATTAAGGATTTCTATGAGACATAAACGACAACCTAATAGGTCTAGTTATTCACTTGAAAGTTGTGGATGAGGAGATTGATGTGCTGAATAAAAATGATACATGGGATTTGGTTCCCTTGCTTGAAGGATGCAAACCCATTGGTTACGAATGGGTGTTAAAGAAGAAAGTTTGTCTTGATGGTAGTGTTGAAAATCATAAAGTAAGGTTGGTCATAAAGGATTATTCACAAGTGGAGGGAATATATTATAGTGAGATATTATCTCTTGTTATGTAGCTAGCATCTATTTAGTTTTTATTATCACTAGCAACAACATATAATTTTGAAGTCAAGAAGATGGATGTGAAAACAACTTTCCTTCATGGTGACTTGAAGGAAGAAATCTATATGCCATAGCTTGAACATTATGTGGTTAAAGGTAACGAAAGCTTGGTATGCAAGTTGAAAAAGTCTGTATAGTCTTAAGAAATCTCCTAGGATGTGGTACCAAAAATTTGGCATGTTTGTGTTGAGTTTGGGATTTTAGAGATCTAAATATAACCATTGTGTTTACTAGAAAAATATTAATGAATGTTTTCTCATCATTGCATTGTATGTTGATGATATGTTTTTTTTTTTCTGGGAAAGATCAAAGTTTGACTTCAGATCTAAAGTCCCAATTGTCATCATAGTTTGAAATGAAGCATTTAGGTGCAACATGGTATATTTTTGGGATGGTGATCAAAAGAGATAGATCTAACAATAAGATTTTGTTAAGCCAAGTAAGTATGTGAATGTAGTGTTAGAGAGATTCAACATGACAGCTTGGAGATGGTCAGTTGTTCCTATATTGCAAGGGACAAAGATTTCTATGGAAGATTGTCCAAAGTCTCCTTCTGAGATGGAGTACATGACCAAAGTACCCTATATTAGTGTTGTAGGTACTAGTTTGATGTATGCTATGGTTTGTACGAGGCTAGACATTTCCCAAGTAGTGGGTGTCTTAAGTTGTTTTATGGCTAAACTCGGACAAGTACATTGGGATGCAGTTAAGAGTGTTTAGATACTTGCAGGGTACTTTTGAGTATTCCTTACTTTTTCATGGTTATCCTCCTTTCCACCTTGACATTCAATCTATATTCATGGGTTTGTGGATTCTAATTGGGCAAGAGATATTGATAATAGAACAACCACCAGTGGATATGTATTCATGATGTTTGGTTGTGCCATTAGTTTGATGAGTAAGCGATAAGTTGTAAATACTTTGTCCACAACAAAAGTAGAGCACATGGAAGCTACTTGTGCTTGTAAGGAATCAATTTTTCTTAAGTGTTTTTGTTTAGATGCTAGGCTTGATGTAGGAAAATTCACTATATGTTGTGATAGAGTGACATTTGCTTGACAAAGAATCCTACTTTCCATGCTAGAACAAAGCATATTGATATGCAATTTCATTTTATTCACAATATGGTGGAAGATGGGAAGGTTAAATTGAATAAGGTTGACACCTTGGTGAATGTTGCAAATGCATTGACAAAGATAGTAAGCATAAATAAATTCAAATGGTGTTCGAAGTCTATGGGCCTAATGGCCTCTACTAATTAAATCTTGTTACTTCCATTGACTCTTCAAAAGGGCTTGACAAGTGGGAGAATGTTAGGAAAATGAAGGTGTTTGTTGTGCTATTCTCACACACACACCCCACTAGAGGCAAGGACCCTCTTTTCTTTCCTTTTTTTTTTTTTGCTTTATATTTTTCCTTTTCCCCTTAAGGAATGGGTCCTTGAAATTTTGGTTCACTTCACTCATTGGGCTTTACTCATCATATTTGCACTCTAGGTGTGTCAACTTTATAACAATTGATCTTATAAGGATGCATGAAGTCACTAGTTTTATTGAAATGTCACTTGATATCAAAATTGTCTATTTGTAGTCTAGAGTCTCACAAAATCCGCCTGGGGCCAGATTGGTGCAGGAGCACCAAGTGGGATCCATGCCTCCATGAGGCTATTTTGTAAAGTTTTGTTCTAATTGGTATTTGGATCATGTAATAAGTTCTAAATGACAATTTTAAACTTGTTTGGGTTGTTTTTGAGTCTTTGAAAATCATTTTTGATTCATTTATCAAATATTGTAAAAGTTGTCAAATTGTCACAAAGTTGTCAAGTGCAATTTTGCAATTTTTGTCATGTAATGGGAAGTTGAATGGTCAAGAGTTCAAAAGTTAGTTAATTTAGGTGGGAAATGGTTGTAAAGGGTATAAAATAATTTTGTATGGTCAAACTAAGGGTAGAGGATGGTGGAAGAGGATGTATGTGTGAGAATTTCAATAAAAGACCTATGTTTTCTGCATATTTAAAACATTTTTCATTGTTCCCAAAGTTTGTATGGCCTTGTATAGTCAGTTATTGATTTCTAATCATGTGTAAATGATAGTACTATAAAACTACTTTAATTTGGTGGTGATTTCATATGATTTGGTTAAGTTTAGAGCAAGATATCTAAGTTTTTCTAAAAATAGGTTATTAACCCTAGGTATTGAGGGTTTTGAGCAAAAAAATGGTAGAACTTCTATTTCCACCAGTGGAAAATGCTATAACTTAGTGGAATGGAAGATGATAGGCTATATTTTTTTCTCCAAGTTATAGAAGTAGGAGGTGGAGTTTGATGTGATTTTGATAATGCCCTAGCTGTGTTTCTTCATGTTTTTAACCATTGAAAGAGCCATAGGAGTTAGAAATTGTAATAAATCCATTGGAAGAAGGTTGGTAAGGGTTTGAATAGTATAAAAAATTTACCCAAATCATATTTTCAGAGTTCAAACCAATGGTCAAAGCCTATAATGTATAGAAAAAATTAATCCATATTCATGTAAGCATAGTTATGCCTCTTCTCAAAACAGGACAATCAATTTTAAGGCCCTATATTGCAAAACAACCACCAATTATTTCCATATATGTTGAATAAATTCCAAATGGGTACTCAAAATAGGTTTCATAATTTGGAAATGAGCTCTAGTATGCAAGTTATCACTATTTTGTCAATTTTGGAAACTTATTAGATTTGGGTGGCCTAGATAGGGAAACCATGCAACTTGATTAAATTTCTATCCTTTGAAGCCATGAAGAGTTAGAATAGGTCATGTTTACATGTTCAAGGGTGTTCCAAAGATTTAAGAGTCTTAAGTTGTGTTGGTTACCAAAATTGAAGGTTTTATCCTTGTGTAGGCTTAAGGGCATTGAAGCAAATTTGAAGTTTGAAGGAGGGTATGTGTAGGATCATCATGGAAAAAACATGCCCTTAAGTGGCAAAAAATTCAGAAAAATCAGAGTTAAGAAAATTGACATAAAAAATTTGAATAAGTTATCTATATTATTTCAAAAATATGTAAGAATAGAATTTGTAGCAAATTTCATGTAGTTTCTAAACTACTAGGTTTATTTATAAAAAACAAAACTATTTGGTGAAAATTTGAAACTTCAATGCAATAGTACTTAAATTTTAGGGAAAAATAAGTAGTTGTATGTTTGACCACCCTAACCATAATAAAATGGTAATATTTTTTTATAAGATTTTAGATATAAGTATAGGACTCATGTCTCGATGTGATGCATATTTTTTTGTAATTTTTTTCCAAGTAAATAATTAATTATAAATTTTTTATTACAACTTTTTAAAAAAATTAAAACTCGTATGCCTGACTACTTTAACTTGGTCACAACTGGGTATGTGCAGGATCATGATGGGCCAAAAAGTGGCAATATTATGGGTATTTGTAGGGTATGTGGCTGATGACTTTTTTTACCCAAAATTGATGAAATAAAAGGGTTTTAGAGGAGATTCTCAGCTTTCTACCAATATAAATTATTCTTTAATTTGAATTTAATAAATAATTATTATTCATTTTCTATTTGAATTATGACTAAACTATTGATCTATAGGCTGATTGAAAAACATCTATAACTTTCAAATGGTATCACATTTTTTGAATATGAAACATGTGTCACATTCTATGCTTCACATACTATTGGATTAAAAAAATAAAAAATTAAATTTCATGAAGTTTCAATTAAAGTGGTGGACATACAATTTTATATTTTTAAAAGTTGTAATAAAAAATTCATAATTAATTATTTACTTGAAAAAATTACAAAAAAATATGCATCACATCAGGACATGAGTCCTCTACTCTTATATATAAAATATTATAAAAAAAAATATTATCATTTTATTATGGTTAGGTGGTCAATTTGACACCTACTTTTATTTTTCCCCTAAATTTAAGTACTATTGCATTGAAATTTCAATATTTTAAGAAATAAAATTTAATTATTTTAAATAAACCTAGTAGTTTAGAAACTACATTTAATTTTCTACAAATTCTATTCTTACATATTTTTGAAATAATATAGATAACTTATTCAAATTTTTACGTCAAGTTTCTCAACATTGATTTTTCTTAATTTTTTTGCCACTTAAGGGCCTATTTTTTCCATGATAATCTTGCACATACCCAACTTCATAAAGTTCATTTTTTTTTAATCATATAGTATGTGAACCATAGAATGTGACACATGTTTTTATTCAAAAAATGTGATACCCTTTGAAAGCTATAGATGTTTTTCAATCAGCCTATCAATCAAGACTTTAGTCGTAATTCAAATAGAAAATGAATAATAATTATTTATTAGATTCAAAGTAAAATCATAATTTATATTGCTAGAAAGTTGAGAATCTCCTTTAAAAACCGTTTTCATTTTATTAATTTTGGGTTAAAAAAAAGTCATCAGCCACATACCCTACACATACCTATCATTTCACCACTTTTTGGCTCATCATGATCCTGCACATACCTAGGAATAAGAACCCTTAATCTTAAAACATGATATCTAATCATTGATGCCTACCCCTTCTCTCCATCAAATTCGTATCAGAGCTAGAAGATCCTAAGAGGGAGTTGTGAGAGAAATTTTGTTGTAGGTATATCCTACAATAGTGATGAAGTTGGGTAGGTGTGCAAATTTTTTCCATTGAGAGGAGGTGAGTAGAAGAGGTCTTGGAGAGTGCATTTTCCAAAATCCTATTGGGTAGAGGATAATTGTGTGTGTGAAGGTATTGGAATACCAAAAGAATGGATGTGTGGAGGAGAATAGTTCCTAGATACTTGCAAAGTGAAGGTTTACCAAATAAGAAATATGAGAAAAAGAGAGAGAAAAGAGATAAAGAAGAAAAAAGAGAAGGCAAAAAAAAAAGATGTGGATCAAGAGATAAAAGAGTTGAGGTAGGTTCTGGAACTAATGAGAGAAATTTGAGAAAATATGGAAGAAAGAATGAAGATTGAGATGCAGTAGTTAGCAAACCAAGAGCAAAGTTGGCATTTACTAGTCAAGAAGAAGATTATGTGGCCTATTAAGAAGATTGTTTAGAGAAGAAAACAAGTGGGAGTAGCAAAATAAGACATTATAGAGCCCTTGATTGAAGAACAAAAGCCAAGAAAAGAGGAATAGGAGGCTAATAAAATAGTAAGTAAACATATGACTATTATAATAGCAGTTAGGATTGATCAATTTCCATAGATGTTCAATACTTGTTACAAAAGCATGTTGATGTGTTAATAGATGATAGTACAAGGCAAGGAGTTAGTTCTCATACAAAGTGGGAAGAAAAAACCTTCAAGGTGATTGAAGACACTCCACATTTGTACTTGGAGTATGAGGGTACAACCTACTTTATGTTTTGCATTGATCAAGTAGATTGGTGAATATGAATTTGAGTGGCATAATTTCAAGACAAACGGTCCATACCCTATTTTTCAAATTGACAAGGATGAAAGAAAGGTTGTTGATTATATAGACTATAAGATGAAAGCAACATCTAGTAATGTAAGGATGGGTAAGAAGAGTTGTGTTATTGTATCCTTAAGGAGATATAGACCAAAATTTAAGATAAAAATGATCTTGGAAGGAGGAAAAGGTGTTGGGGCAGAGTGTGTAGTCCATCAGGGCAAGAGAGATTAGTTACAAGGTAGCAAAACAATAGGAAAAAAAGTTTGCATTGACAAGATGAAACCAAAGGTAAAGATGAAGAAAATATGGAAATGTTTCAAGGAGGCAAAAAGGAAGAAGATAGAAGACATAAAGAAAGAGAATTGTTACCTTCAATTCAAAAGGGACTTGAATTCTTCTTTCTTCGGGAGTATGGTGCAGGAGCACCAAGAGGGATCCATGCCTCCATGATGCCATTTTGTAAATTTTTGTTCCAGTTGACATTTGAATCATGTAATAAGGTATAAATGACCATGTTGAACTTGTGTGAGTGGGTTTTGAGTCTTTGAAATCCATTTTTGGTTCATTTGTCAAATATTGTAAAAGTTGTCAAATTGTCACAAAGTTGTCAAGTGCAATTTTGCAATTTTTATCATGTAGTGGGAAGTTGAACAGTCAAGAGTTCAAAAGTTAGTTAATTTAGGTGAGAAATCATTGTAAATGGCATAAAATACCTTTGTATGGTCGAAATAAGGGTAGAGGATGGTGGCAAAGGATGTTTGTGTGAGAATTTCAATAAAAGACCTGTATTTTCTATAGATTTAAAACATTTTTTGTTGTTCCTGAAGTTTGTACAGCCATGTATGGTTAGTTCTTGACTTCTAATCATGTGTAGATGATAGTGCTCTGAATATACTTTAATTTGATGGTCATTTTTTGTGATTTGGTTAAGTTTAGAGCAAGATATCTTAGTTTTTCTGAACACAGGTTATTAACCCTAGACATTAAGGGCTTTGAGCAAGAAAATGGTATAACTTCTATTTCCGCTTGTATAAAATGCTATAACTTGATAGAATGGAAGATGATAGGATATATTTTGTTTTCTCTAGGTTACAAAATTAGGAGGTAGAGTTTGATGTGATTTTGATGGTGCCCTAGCTGTGTTTCTTCATGTTTTTAACCATTGAAAGAGCCATAGGAGTTGGAAATTGTAATAAATCCATTGGAAGAAGGTTGGTAATGGATAGAATAGTCTAATAAAGTTCCCAACATCATATTTTGGGAGTTCAAACCAGTAGTCAAAGCCTAGAATGTATAGAACCAATTAATCCATATTCATGCAAGCCTAGTTATGCCTCTTCTCAAAATGGGACAGTCAATTTTAAGTCCCTATGTTACAAAACAACCACCCCTAATTTCCACATATGTTGAATAAATTCCAAATGGGTATGCAAAATAGGTTTCAAGTTTTGGAAATCAGGTCTAGTCTATAAGTTATCACCATTTTATCAGTTTTGGAAACTTACTAGATTTTAGTGGCCTAGATAGGGAAACCATGAAAGTAGATTAAATATCTATCCTTGGAACCCATGGAGAGTTAGAATAGGTCATGTGTACATGTTAAAAGGTGGTCCAAATTTTTGGTAATATTCTTGAGTGTTCGTTACCAAAATTGAAGGAATTAGCCTTGTGTAGGCTTAAGGGCATTGAAGCAAATCTAAAGTCTGAAGGAATAAGAACCCTTAAGCTTAAAACATGATGTCTAATCATTGATGCCTACCCATGCTATACATCATAGATTACTTGAAGTCATGAGTTTTCACTGATTCTAGGGCTGGTTGAATCCCTTGAAGTTCCCTCTCACTAAATCCTTCATCGCACAAAATCCTCGAGGTTTGCTTTGTCATGAAATCTGTGACTAGATGAAATCCTTGAATTCTGGCTGAGGTGTCTTGTCACTTCATTTATGAATCTATACAATCATGTGAATTTTCATTAATGAAAGTTTTATGGGGATTTATGGTGCGATTTATATCTTATTTTGGTGTCATTTTGCAATCAACATTTTAAGAATTGGCATTTTGGAGAAAATTTGAGTGTATTAGTGATTTGAAGGCTTAGACTTTGGTATTGCACTAGTGTATTTTATCGACTTACTAGGGTTTTGGGTGTGTGTCTTATGCTTCATCACCATCATCTGAGTTAAGGTAGGGTTTCAAGCTTCTTTGTGATATTCTTTGAGTGATTATAGCATGTATTTTAATGATTTGATTGGTTGATGTCACAACTTGAATGCTTTTTCGTGTTCTTTATTTTATTTCATTTCAAGTTACATTTACATTTGAACTCAATTGTAAATTTATTTTTTTGCAAATGGTTATCATCGTGTTTAGTTCAATTCTTTCTTTGAGATTAATTATATTTACTTTCATGATCATTCGAAGTAATGAGTTGAAATTAGGGCATCAATGTTCATATTGTGGTGAACTAGGGTTCTAGTTTTCATTATGTATTTCATGGGTTTTGAGTTTGAACAACATGAATTAGGGCACATTTGAACCAAAATAACCAGTCTACCCATTATTTTATGAATTTAAGGTTAATAGGTGTGTTCATAGGTAAAACCTAGCACATTTTACGTTGAAGGCCATGACTGTGATATTGGGTGATCAAGCTCGTAGGTCAAGGGTTGAGTTAATCCATAGACTTCAATTTGATCTTGATTTTAACTATTAGTGTTATGGTAAGGTTGCAAATCGATTCTTGGCATATGATAAAAGGAATGTATTTTGATCATCCTTTGCAATTCTAAGGAATTAGAGCTTGTTTTGTAAGTTTTTGTGGAATCATTTAAGCCTTAGAATACCTGAAGTATTTCTTCACTTAGAAATTTGTTCATTTATGGAAATCCCAATGACTTATCTTTCACATAATCCTTATTCTTGTGGAAAACCTGAATGAAAATATTTTGCTAAATCCACTCTACCACGGATTCCTTGAGTCTTTGACTTTCGTGGATTCCATCTATGGGTGGATGTCCAGAGGTTTTGAGACCTTCATTTTATTAAGTGGTATGAGATAGTATGGGTATAAATTTCATGTAATGGATGAAATTTTAAATGTTCAAAATGCATTTTTATCAATTAGGGAAGGACTTAGCATCTTTTGATCTATTCATTGCCTAGCTTCACAGAATCCTTTAAAGGATGAATTCTCCAAAATTTGCCTAAACCTAGAATCCCTGAATTTTCCAAAATCCAATGTTCATTTAAAGCTTAATATTAAGGGGTTTGTGAGTTGATTTCTATTAGTTTTGAGGATAGTTTATGATTGATCATTCCAAATGTGGCAAAGTGTTTCTTCTTCATAAAATCTTTAGGACCTCAGATTCTCCAGAATCCTTTAAAGGCTAAAGTCTTCGAGGTGCTAAAAAACCTTAAGTGTACTTAGGACTTGATTTTAACGATTTGCACCTTGATTTCTATGATTTTGAGGATGAATTGGAATTGATTACATGTTACATATGTTTTTTGAAGGTAAAATTTGATGATGCAATAATGTTATAATGGTTAACTATGCTTGGAATTCTAGTAATTATGGTCTTTTTCTAACCAGATGCAGGCAAAGTCAAGCAAGGGTAAGGGTTCTAAAGTAAAGTCCACTAAGCCTATCAAAGAGGAGCCTACAACCAAAGTAGAAAAGATGAAGTATGACTTCAAGGGTAGAATCCTAGAGTCAAATATCATCTCATGTTGGGAAAAGGTTGGAGACACAAATATGGACCATACAAATTATGAGGACTTCAAGCAAAAGATGCATTGCTATGCTCCTACTCCTTCAACTAAGAGATTAGTGGATACAAGATTGGCACAGGTAGTTGGGTTTCCACCTTCAATACAATTTCTAGAATTGATTATTGAGTGTGTTAAACACTATGAATCCTACAAAAGAATAATAGTTGGTCCTCAAGGGAGAGTCATGGTAAATCTAATAGAGGGAGAAATTGTCGAGGAACTCAATATTGGATCACACCATAAGCTGATTAAGGTGAACTTGGAGATAACAAAGAATTTCTACAATGATGCTGTGATCAAGCATTTGAAATAATGAACAAGTCTTGGATTGACAAGCCAAAGTATCATTATTCCAAACTACCAAAATAGTTGCATAGGAGTGACTTCAAATTGGAATATAATGATATGATCATTCTCCTTAGCATAATGGTAGGTTTGGAAAAGGCCTTTGTATTTGTAGAATGGATTTTTATGTCATATCACATATTGAAGCTATAGTTAATTACCACTAGGCTAGGATTGTTAGTGACAATTTGAATATGTAGTTGAGAAAGCTGCAAGATACAAAAACATTCAGCATGACATCTTATGTGGTGTACACGCTTGCCAGAAGTTATAGATATAGAGTTTTGAACTGTAAAGCCACCATTGGTCAAGATAGATTCTATGATGTATACCCTCAATTGCATTTGAATACTTCCAGTTATAGGAGGGTGAATGATGTTTCATTATGTACATAACAAGAAATTTGTAAGATGTTATTCACATGAGAATTTTAGTAGAGGCAATGGATTTAATAAAGAAATATGGATTTTGGTTCATTCAATTTCTATAATTCACATATATTATAATTCATGGAAGCCCAAAGGTACCTTATATACTTCCTAGTTATCCCACAAATAAGGTCATACTGCTAGAATTGACAAGGAAACTTGCAACATTTGATTTTATTTTGAATTCCATGCATAAAATAGGTGTTGGTGATGATTTCCCCTTGAGAATTGGTAGTTTGGAGGCTTGTCCTTCTATTCAGAGTGCACATCATTCTGAATTAGAGATGGATCACTTTCACTTGTACTCTCATTCAGAGAGAGGTAGCTTTGATCCTTATGGAGTGACACAAAAAATGGCCAATAGGGAGTATAGACATAAAGATAACATAGAAGATTATTGAGCCAATTGTCAAGATGAGTTTGAAGTTATTAAGAGAAAATATTACAGGCTCCCACTTAAGCTAATAAGACTTTATGCAGTAACAAATGTGCCAAACCAAGTTGAAGATGAAGAGGATCTAGTCCAATATCATGATTATGTGCAATTCCAAAATAAGCCACTCCCTGTAGTGAATTAGATAGAAGATGAAGTGGTAGACCTTGACCAAATTAAGGCTCCAGTGATTGGATATTCCAAGAAGTGGGTAAAACATAAGGTTTTGGAGTTGGAAGTAAAAGGAAAAAAGTTCACTTATGATCTAATAGGAAACTTAGAATCTCAGTCAAAAGAAAGTGACTCTGAAAAAAAAGGATGATACTTCAGCTCCACAAGAGGAAGAAGATTTTTAGGATGAGCCTCTTATAGTTGAAAGGAAAACAAGGAGTCAGGTCAAAGTTGGTACAAAAATTAAAGGGCCTAAAAGACAACCAATTCCTAAGAGAAGAAGGCCTACAAAGGAAAAAATTGAAGAGGCATCTAAGGAAAACCTTTAAAGAAAAGAAGACTTATCATAGAAAGAGAGAAGGGCTCACCTTCAAAGAGGCCAAAGAAAACTAAGGTTAGTGAAGAGGGTGCCACCCAAGCTAAGGAAATTGAGGTAGAAAGCTTTGGAGAAAAAACACAAGTATATATTAGAAATAATTCTCCAAAACCATGAGTCTCACCTTCTATAGAGAATGTTGAAAAGGTGGTTGAAGAATCTGAGGAAAATGTTAATGATCCATCAATTAAAGAAGATGAAATGAAAAAGAGACTATTGTAAAAATCACTCCTTCTTAGTCACCTCACCAACATGTTCAATCTGAAAAGGAGGAAGGAGAGGTAGCAAATGATGAAGTTAATGTCTCCAAGGAATAGGAATCAGGACAATAAGAAGAAAAAATGGAGTTTGAGACTACAAAAAGTGGACACCTTAAAAACTTTGGAATTAAATTGGAACAAAAGGTTTCTGATGTTTAGATTCAAGGAGAAAATAAAGAAGTGGAGAAAGAACCTGAGAAGATAGAGGATGTACCTTCCCAATCTCCTGAGAAAGAAGGAACACATCAAACTTATGATGAAAATAAAGATGAAGATCAGAAACAAGAAGACAATGTTGAAACCAATCAACCTAAGGACCATGGAGAAAAAAATACTCCCCATGAAGATGCAGATTTAGAAGAATCAACCACCTCAAACTGGTTGAAAGAACGTTTGAAGCAAAAAATAGTGGTTATTGAAGAGGAAGCACTAGATTGGAATAACTTCCTAGCAAGCTTGGGAAAAGCCAAAGAAAGGAAGAAGGATATAATAGTTTCAAAGATAACAAGAGATGAGTCAAACAACAGGGTTTTTCATATTGCTTCTTTAATGGCTGAAAAGAATAAAGATGAAGCTACTCCAACCAATTGTAAGGTTGAAACAATCAATCTGAGTCCATCCACAAAGACACAGGAGAAGGAAGATCTAAAAGAATCTGTGGATGCAATTTTAAAGAGATTAGATAATGAGACCTAGGAAAAAGAGAAGCTACAACATCAAGTAGAGGAATTACATAAATATATCCAAATTTTGATAAATCCTTTACAAACACAAGATGGTGTAGATACTTCTACTTCAGAGAGTTTGTTTTCTAAGGATGCAATTAATGAAATTGAGAAAATGAAAACCTCTTTACATGTCACCCAACAATGGATGAAGAATTCTCTCAGAAGGGTGATGATTTGATTGAAAAGATTTTGCATATGCATGAGAAATCATCCTCTTTTCTAGATGAGGTGTAGTAGTTAGTAGAGGAATGTAAGACAACAAATGATGCTTCATTGGCCAAACTATTGAAAATAGTTGAAATATTAGAGGAAGAATTGGTGAAGGAAGGCATCTTTGTAGCAGAGGATGTAAGCAAGCCAAGGGAGTGGTTAGTAGCATTTGAATTAAAGAAGGAACTCATGGATAAAGCATTAGAGAAATTTTCAAAGATCTAGAGAAAATTGAAAGATATTTTTAATGGTTGTATCTCATTTATAAAAATTGTAACAAGAAGGAAGAAATTTGGCAAGAAGAATCTAAAAGTTGACTAGTTAAAGAAATGGTGGCATGAGGTCTATTTTCCAGTTGATGATGGGCCCATGACATCTAATCAATTAGACAATGCAGCTATGTATAGTTCAAATCTAGATAAATATCACGAAATGAAAATGGAATGGAATAAAGTGTTGATTAAATATATGGAAGAAATAAGATCAATTAAATTAAGGTTGGAGGTTATTCAAGTTATTTATTGGCTGACCTTGATAAAGTATTTTGCAAAATTCAAGAACTTTTTGGAAGGAAAGAAAATGATAAGGATGATGACCCAACATGACTACATCAAACTTTGAGCATACTACATCAAGCTCGCTTGAGTTACAAGTAAGCCATGTCTAGAAATTTGTGTTATGATGTATTTTATTTAATATTAATATATCTTTTGAGGCTGACCTTAATTATAAAGCCCTAATTTAGTTTTATCTCAATCAATATGTTATTGAATCTCTATATATAGGAGTTCTCTCCTCATTGTATTAGATCAAGGATACTAGAATTGTTGCAAAGTTGGTGAAGTGAATACAAGAAGACTTTGAATTTGGTGTTCTTTTAGTGTTGTTTCATCTATATGCATAGTTTATATCTTTCAAATTTGTTTCAAGTTGTTTTGAGTGAGTAATTTTCAAATTATAATTAGAGCTAGTTGTAGTTCATTCATGTTTATGATAAAGTGTTTAAGGTGTTTGAAGAATCTTTTGTCCATACTTTTAGCAATTTGTTGATTGTAAGTTGTGTAAAGTTAGCCTAGGCCTACTCTTTGTTGCACTTAAGTTAAATTATGGATGCTTATGCATTTCATGCCATTTGGATGAATGTTTGAATGTTTCATAATCTAAAAATATTTCATACCTTTGGAGATTGCATTGTTTCTCTACTACTTTAGATTTTATCTTGGTTAAGCAAGAATTGGCTTTTGAATATTGGTCCACCTTGAATGCTCTATTATTTTCATGATTGATTTTAGGATTTAGATTAGAAATATCTCTAAACCCTTATCTTTTGATATTTTGTTGAAATCATTGTTAGATAGGAATTACAAAGCATCACTATTTTTTTGTATTTGAAGAAATATAGTTTCTTGATCATAAGTCTTGAAAATTCTAGGGTTTATTTTCATTTTCATGTCTTCTACAACCCTCATTGTTGACTCAAGAGTTTCAGTCTTTTTTTTTACTATAAATTCCCTTTTTGATTACCAACAAATCACATCATCACTGAGTTGCTTATGCATTGCCAAGACCTGAAATTAGAGATATTGGGGTTGTTTCTTAAGGCTTGCTAATAGAAATCACCTTTCAAGAGAGATAGGATACTTGTATTATGTCTGTGTTGTTGTAGTGTTAAAAACACCATCAATAGAATTGGCGCTAGAAGGAGGGCTTGATGTAACAAATCTAGAGCATATTTTTTCATCCTTATCTCCTTAGAGGTTCCGAAGAGAGATCAAATGTACAGTTGATAAAGGGGGTTTGCAAGAGTTAAAGGACCCTACTAGGACCAAGAAAGTTAAGAAAGGGGAAGCTTCATCACCTACACCCATCCAACCTTCAACCCCATCCTCTCCATCATATAGTTCTTCATCTTCATATTCTAAGCATACTTCTATTGCCATTCAACAACCCTAGGCAACCATAAATCAACCATTACCACATACACCAATGACTGTCTTAGTAAATAATCCATCACCACTATTCTTCAATAACTATCATGCCATGCCTAAAAATCCTGAGAATTTTTGCTTTAAGTTACATGTCAATGATCCCAATAGAATAGTTGAGGAACATATCAATATTTTCCAAACTTCTCTTCATGATAGGAAAATTGAACATGAAGATGTGGCCTGCAAGCTCTTTCCATACTCATTGGGTGAGGAATCATTTTAATAGTAAAATCACCTACCTACTGGTTCAATTACTAATCGGGGTCAAATGGAAACTACTTTCTTGCAAAAGTTTAAATTTTGAACCATTAGTCCTAATGAATTTTATAGGCAGATTATGTCAGTTAAAAGGGAAGTCAACAAGCCTATAAGTTCATTCAATAATAGGTTTCATTAATATTATACTAGGTTGCAACCCCCATATGATATTAATGATGCCTCTGCTAAAGTTGTTTATTATGCTACACTAGATAGCCTCACTTCTACATTAGTTAAAAGGATGCATTAGCCTTGAGGAACCTTAATAGATGCATATGCAGAAGTAGTCAAGGCTAGTATTGATTCGGGGAAACACTTAGTAGTACCTCTTCCATCTTTAGGACTCGTTGCTAATCCTATACAAATTCCAGGGTTAAATTATGCTCTCACTAATCAAACACCCTTAATGAATCAAGTTCCTCAATTACCATTAGTCACATATCCAGGTACTCCATTAAGTTAGGATCAACCAATCCCAAGTTACTTGTAAAATTCTAGTTAGCTAGTATATTCTCAACAATAGACCAATATCCCTGCATATTTGCAATATTCTGAAGTCCCACCTCACCCATAGAATTTAGGCATGCACCTTGTTTATTTGCAAAATTCTACAAATTATGTCCCAATGTAGAGTAGCTTAGAAAAGGAAATGATAGATGAGTTTGTAGAATAGGTGAAGAAGCTATCCACAGAGGTCACTTATTTGAGAAATTAGAAAAACCAACTACAAGCTTCGCAGAGGGGTATTCAACCCAATTATAGCTGAGATAATTAGGATTTTACACTAGTTTTTGGACAAGGTTTTGAAAGAGGACAAGGATCAGGGTAGATTTTTGAAAGGAGATAGCCTCTAAGGAAAAATAAGATGTGGAATACAAGGCCTAATAAATGGAGGAATTCCAACACCCTTGGACCCACATAGTGATCCAGAGAATTCATCAAGTGGGGTTTATCTAGATGAGGCTACATTATCTAGATGGTGTAGGATTCACAAGACTAATCAGCATTCCTAATTAGATTGTCTAGACTTCCAGACCACAACTGCAATATTCTAGATGGAGGTCCAACAAGCTATTGGTAATAATTCAAGCGAACAAGAGATTGTGTTAGTCTTGGTGTTGAATCATGCTCCTTTTCCATGAAGTGAAGAAAATTGTGCTGAAGAGAAGTCGATTGAAAATGATGCTAGATTGGAAGACGTATGTAATGAGGAATCTATATCTCAATTGTTTGAGAGTAATTATGTTGTTGATAATGGTCGCCTGGATGAAGAAGAATTTGGGATAGATGAAGTTCAAAAATTTCACCAGCATACAAGCCCTTATGATTTGAGAAATCGGCAAGTTGGAGGCCCTTTCACTACTTCTACTCCTCCAAACAACTTCAACAAACCTCCTTATCCGAATGTAAGCAACAATCCTTCTTATCCAAAGGTACCAATTTATTATCTTTCCAAAGGAGGACCATTTAAGTCTTCCAAGGGAGGATAGCTTAATGCTAGTAAGGGAAATCAAGTGGATCAAAATAAAAATAATCAGCCTGACATGAGCGTAGAAAAAATGGGTGAGTATGTTACTGAAGAGCTCAAGAAGGTAAAGGTCAGCCTCTCTTCTTTTGAATTGTAAAGAATTCCTACAATTAGGAGTGTTGTTTTTGGTTCTTTAAATGAAAATGTACCTCCTAAATCTTTGCAAGATATTGTTGTATGGATGGTTGCTTTCAACACACCTATAAATGAACCTATGATCAAGTGATGGGAAAGGCTGAAAATTCACAATCAATAGGAGATCAAGTTAAGCAACTAGTAAAAGATCAAGTTCATATTCAAATAAAGGATAAGAGTAAGGAGAAATACAAAACTCAAGTAGCTTAGGAAAATACTCTGATAATTCTATTCCAAGGAAAGCATGAGACTCCTCCTTTCTTGATTTCTATTCATATATTTGGTAAAAATTTGCACAATTGTTTGCTAGATTCTGGGGCCTCTTCAAATGTTGTCATTTTTAGTTTGTAAAGAATTGGGTATTACTCATGCTCCCTCCCAATGAAAGGTTACTCAGCTAGATAAGACAAATGTGAGTGTAGTGGGTGAGTTGAATGTGATCCCTATGTAGATTGCATCAGATCCAAGGATGCAAAAAAAATCAACATTCAAGTAGTTGATATTCTAGATGCTTATGGGATAATTTTAGGTAGAGATTTCACAAGAGAACTTAATGGATACATCTCTACTAAGCATTCACATATGTGGCTCCCATGGAAAGGAATATCGAATCAAATTAATATTGAGTGCGAGCCTAGACTAAAGTTCATGATCATCGAATACCAGAACAAAACAAATGAAGTGTTGATTTCTGAGAGTGATCTTGGAAATTATGTCTTAGCTACAACCATGGAAGAAATAGAAGAACTTGAGGAATTCTTGATGCTATGTGACATGCCCAGGGAACTAAATCAGTGTTCTAGTAGCACAAAGGTAATAGTGGAACCTAATGAAGATAGTGAACATGATGATAATAAGCTTAGTCTACTTGAGAGTTTCCAAGAATTCATTCAGAAATATGTTTAAGATCAAATTAATCTTGGAAGGAAAATGGATTTTGAGGAGTTAATATTTCCTAATTGGTGTAGAGTTCATGATGCATCATGTTCAAAACTTTAATTTTACCTTTTCCAGATAGTTTTTGAGCAAATCAAGAGGTATATTAGTCTTGCACCAATAGTCACGATTGATATTCAGGAAATATAGACTAAAAAAAAGGGTAAACAATAGATTCTGCAAGAGGATCCTTTCCCAAGGAATGATGTATGTGTAGTAAGCTCAAAGGGTGCACATCTCATTAAGTTTTGGATGTATTGTGTTTTGATGGGTCTAAATCAAATCAAGGACTTGGCACAAGCTTCGAGCTAATCAGTCCTAACGGTAAGACATTCTTTGTTTCATATAGATTATAGTTTCATTATACAAATAATGTTTCTAAATATGAGGCTTTGATACATGGATTGTTAATGGCCTTGAGAAAGAAGGTTAAGGGCTTGCAAGTTTTGGGGGATTTAGAGTTAGTAATTAAGCAGGTCAAAAGGAAATACTCATGCCATGATAGAAGAATGACAAGCTATAGGCATAGAGTATGGTATTTGATCAAAGGATTTGATGCCTTCAACATTCAGTTGTTTCCCTGAAATAAAAACCAAACTGCTAATGCTTTGGCCCAAGTAGCAAGTACTTTAGAGCCTTTGTCTTTGTAAGGTTTGAAGAGATTCACTATTGAGCTCACTCTAGTTCCTTCTGTACTAAACAATGTGACCAATTTCCAAGTATTTGAGGATAATAAGCATATTTTTTATTTTATCACTAGCTCAAAAGTTTTTTCTTCTCAAATTATTGATGAAATAGAACCACAAGAACCAAAATTGGGCATGGAAGGGGTGATTAATTTAAAGAACATAATTCCTAGAGGTATGGTACAATTGGAAAGGATCTTTGATCTTGATAGGATAAGAGATCAAGATCAACAAGCTAGAAAAGATTTAGTAGATATTTAATGTGATACTTATAACATGGGTACTCTAGAGGAAGTAAAGAATGTCTTCATTGGAAAGGTCTATACCCCTAAGGAAAAGAAATGGATAATTGATGAATTACATGTTTATCAGTATGTCATAGCATGGAGTTACGAAGATCTTAAGGCATATGATACGTTAATCATCACACATACTATTCCTCTTAAGCTAGGTGTGAAGCCATTCAAACATAGGAAAAGACCAATAAACACACTATTGGAGCTTTTCATACAAAGAGAGGTACATAAATTGCTATCTTCTCAAATTATATTTCCTATTAGGCATTCAAATTGGGTAGAAAACCTGGTTCTATTATGAAAAAAGAATGGTGAAATTAGGTTGTGTGTGGATTTCATAAATTTGAACCCTTCCTTTGAAAAGGATAATTACCCAATGCCATCCTTAGATGAAGTCCTACAAATTGTGAATGGATCTTAGATGATGTCCTTTCTCAATAGATATTCTAGTTATAATCAATTGATGGTTCAATATGAAGATAGGCATAAGACAACCTTCACTATGAAGTGGGGAACATTTTCATATAGGAGGATGCCATTTGGACTAATCAATGCAGGAGCTACCTTTCAACAAGACATGGGAATTTCTTTCAAGGATTTGATTGGTATGTGTATTATCATTTATATGGATGATTTGACTATATTTTCAAAGAAGAGAGGAGACCATATCTCAAATTTGTGCAAAGTATTCTAGAAGTGTAGGGAATTTGGTATCTCCTTAAATTCCAAAAAGTGTATATTTGGAGTCACAAAAGGAAAGTTACTGGGTCACATCATTTTAGAGAATGGTATCTCCATTGACCCTGAGCATATCCAAGAAATACTAAATAATTAACCCCCAGCCAATAAGAAAGAAATAAAATCATTCTTTGGAAAGATTAACTTTGTTAGAAAGTTTATTACTAGTTTTGCTGAGATTGTTAATCCTCTAAATGAAATGTTGAAACAAGATGCAAAGGTGGAGTGGAATTTTGAAGAAAAGAAGACATTTGAAGGAATAAAAGGGAAATAGTTGAGGCTCCTATTTTGGTAAGTACAAACTATTCTAAACCATTCTACATCTATTCATTTACATCAGAACACTCTTGCACCATTATGTTAACACATAAATCAAATGAAGGAGACAAACATCCCATTTCCTTTATGAGTACCCCATTCAAGGACATTGAATTGAGGTATCCTAATGTGGAGAAATAGGATTACACATAGGTTTGTTGTGTAAAGAAGTTTAGACACTATATTTTAAGATATAAGGTTTTTTTAATTGTGCTTGATCCAATAGTCAAACTTTTGTTAATGTAAAATGAGGTAAGTGAGAGAAGAGAAAAATGGGTGACCATGCTACAGGAACTTATAGCACAACAATATCACCTTCAAGATGTTTCACCTGACGAATGGTATGATGATGTAGTTTATTACTTAATCAAAAGTGTCTAGCTCATTTGAATACATTACAATGAAGAGTTTTCTGACTAAAGAGTACTAGTTATATGTTGAAAGGAGCAATATTGTATAAGAAAAATCATGAAAGTGTTTATCTTTGTTGTCTTTCGAAGGAAGAAGCAGCTCAAGTCATGTTGAAACTTCATGATAGGTATTGTATAGGTCATGGTTCTGGTCTAGCCACTGCAAATCAGATCCTACGAGTAGGGTACTACAGGCCCACTTTGTTAAAAGATTCCCACAATCATGTAAGGACATGCCATGTTTTCCAAACTTCTACTACTAAGGTCAAGCACTCTGATGTTCCATTGCAACTAGTCATTGAGGTAAGACCATTCACACAATGGGGGTTGGATTTCATAGGTCTAATTAACCCACCATCTTCCACGAGACATAGGTATATCCTAACTACCACTGTTATTGTACTAGATGGATAAAATCTATTGCTTGCAGGCAATGCACATAAAAAGAGGTAATAAATTTTCTTGAAGCAGGTATCATTAATTGTTTTGGATGTCCTTTTGCTTTAGTGTGTGATAATGTTTCTTCTTTTGCATCATTGAATTTTTCTAGATGGGAATTTGATCATGGGATTATTATTAAGTCTTCCTCAAACTATTATCCCTAAGGAAATGGTCTAGCTGATTCTACCAATAAGAACCTACTGATTGCCATTCATAAGTTGATTGATAGAAATCCAAAGGATTGGCATACCCAACTAAGATTTTCTCCTTGGGTAGATCGCACATGTCAGAAGGATTCTTTAGGGACCTCTCTGTACCACCTAGTCTATGGTCTTGAACCTGTATTTTCTATTCAATTAAGAATTCCCACCTTGAAGTTCATCAATGAATATTATGAAAAGGGGGAACGTCTCAAAGCATGCTTGGTTGAACTCTTGTAGTTAGAGGAAAAGAGGGATGAAGCTCTAAGAAACTTTTCCAAACATCAGGGCATAGTGAAACATTGGTTTGATCACAAAGCTAAGGTCAAGGCCTTTCAAATTTTTGATCTGGTCTTATATTGGGATAAAGCCCATGAGAAGAAAGGGGAACATGGGAAGTTTGACAAGCTCTAGCTTAGCCTCTTTCAAATATGTAAAATTTTGGGAGATAATGCTTTTCATTTAATGAATCTCATTGGAGAGGATGTCCCATTGCCAGTCAATGGACAATATTTGAAGCATTACTTCCTTGTTTGATTTGTTTCATCTGAACCCTATAAATAGTTAGTTTATTTGTCTCTTTTTTTAGATTAGGTTTTCTTTGGTTTTTTGATTTGATTTGTTTTAGTTTGCTTTGCTTTAGTTTACTTTTTTTTGGGTTAGTGGAGGTTTGGTTTTTCTTTTAATTTTGGTTTTGGGGTTCTCCTTGTTTTTTGGTTGGGATTTTTTTATCTGCACATCATAAGTTTGTGATTCTATGGGACTACTTTAAGTACTTCTTTGACAAAATTTGATTATGTTTTCTAGAAGATATGGTGAAAGTCCCCCATCTAGTGTCACATGGTCTGAACATTTAAAGAGGATAAGTCATTGGTTTGAGTTAGTTCCTAAATGTGTTGAAGTCTTACATCTTACACATATCTTAAGAATCTTGAGGTTGTTGTTTGTTTCATTGTAATGTCTTGTTAAGTGAAAAATCTTGGATTTCTACTTCAGTGCCACTATGATTCTCAACCTTGAGTGTGAGCTTCATTGTTCATGGGTTGAAAGTAAAAACAGATGAAAAGAAAAAAAATAAAGAAACTAAAGGAAAATATTGAAAATTAGAAGAAAAAAATCAACTTTTTAGGAGGATCTGAATATCTCTATTGGGGCTATGGATGCCTAACTAGTAGTAGAGCTATGTTCAAGAGAATCATAGTGATAACCTTGTTGAGGCTATGGAATCCTGAGGTAGACAGGCTCAATATAAGTTGCTTTTAGAGTTAGAATCATTCACGTAGCTTAACTTGACTAAGCTTCATTCTTGCAATAGCTTAAGGAGAGAAATTTATACATCTACACACACTTGGATTTTTAGTACAAAAGGGGCTAGCTTATCCATTGGTTTTGAGTCTTTAGTTTATCAGCTGACCTGATGTGAAGATCAAAACCAAAGATTTTGGGTTCTTGATTCCAATTTTTCATTGAAATTCTCTAGAGAATTCCCTAGTGGAGTCACCATTTGTTGTGCTATTCTCGCACACATGCCCCATTGGAGGTGAGGACCCTCTTTTCTTGCCTTTTTTTTTGTTTTAGGCTTGTCCTTTTCCCCTTAAGGGATGGGTTCTTGAAATTTTGGTTCACTTCACTCATTGGGCTTTATTGATCATATTTCCACTCTAGGTGTGTTCACTTTATAGCAATTGATCTTATAATAATGCATGAAGTCATTGGTTTTATTGAAATTCCACTTGTTATCAAAATTGGCTAAGTGTAGGAGAGTCTTATGAAATCCACTTGGGGTTAGATTACTCGAATTCATGAGTTTTTGTGGATTCCATGGCTAGATCGATTCATCAAAGTGCCCTCTCACTAAATACTTCATCACCCAGAATCCATGAGGTTTGTGTTTTTGCAAAATCCGTGACTTGATGAAATCCCTGAATTCTAGTTGAGGTGTCTTGTCACTTCATTTATGAATCTTTGCAATCATTGGAATTGTTATTAATGAAAGTTTTAAGGGGATTTATGGTACAATTTATATCTTATTTTCATGAAATTTTGCAATCAACATTTTAAGAATTGGCATTTTGGAGAAACATTTGAGTGTATTAGTGATTTGAAGGATTAGACTTTGGCATTGCATTGGTGCATTTTATCAACTAAGTAGGCTTTTGGGTGTGCATCTTGTGCTTCATCACCATCATCTGATTTGCAAAGTAGGGTTTCAAGCTTCTTTGTGATATTATATGAGTGATTATAGTATGGATAGTAATGATTTGATTGGTTGAGGTTGCAGCTTGAATGGTTTTCCATGTTCTTGAGTTTATTTCATTTTGAGTTGCATTTGTATTTGAACTCAATTGTAAATTTATCTTTTTGTAAATGGTTATCATCAGGCTTAGTTTGATTCTTGCTTTGAGATTAATTATATTTACTTTCATGATCATTAAAAGTAATGAGTCAAAATTAGGGAATCAATTTTCATGTATAGTAGTGAACTAGGGTTTAGGTTTTCATTATGTATTTTGTGGGTTTTGAGTTCAGACAACAAGAATTAGGGAACATTTGAACCAAAATAACTAGTTCACCCATTATTTTATGAATTTAAGGTTGATAGGTGCATTCATAGGTAAAACCTAGCTCATTATATTTCAAAGGCCATGACTGTGATATTGGGTGATCAAGCTCGTATGTCAATAGTTGAGTTAATCCATAGACTTCGATTTGATACTGATTTCAATTTTCAATGTTGTGGTAAGGTTGCAAATCGAGTCTTGGCATAAGATAAAAGGAATGTAGTTTGATCATTCTTTGTGATTCTAAGGAGTTAGAGCTTGTTTTGTAAGTTTCTGTGGAATCCTTTAAGCCTCGAAATACCCAAAGTATTTCTTCACTAAATCCATCCCTTCATGGAAAACCTGATGACTTATCTTTCATGTAATCCTTAGTTTTGTGGAAACCTGAATGGAAATATTTCACTAAATCCACTCTGCCATAGATTCCCTGAGTCTTTGACTTTCAAAAATTCCATCTATGGGAGAATTTCTTGAGGTTTTTGACCTTCATTCTATTAAGTGGTATGAGATAGTATGAGTATAAATTGCATGTAATGGATGAAATTTTAAATGTTCAAAATGAATTTTCATAGATAAGGGAAGAACTAAGAATCTTTTGATCTATTCATTTCCTATCTTCATGAAATCCTTCAGAGACCAGATTCCCCAAAATTTTCCTGAACCAAAAATCCTCAAACTTTCCAAAAGCCTGATGTGCATTTAAAGCTTAATCTTAAAGGGTTTGTGAGTTGATTTCTATGGGTTTTTAGGATATTTTATGATTGATCATTCCAAATGTGGCCAATTTTTTCTTCTTCACAAAATCCTAAGACCCCAGACTCCTCAAAATCCTCCAAAGGATAAAATCTATGAGGCACTAAAAAACCTGAAGTGTGCTTAAGACTTGATTTTAAGGATTTGCATCTTGATTTCTATGATTTTGAGGATGACTTTCAATTGATTACATGTTTCATATGTGTTTTGAAGGTAAAATTTGATGATGCAATAATGTTATAATGGTCAACTGTGCTTGGAATTATAGTAATTATGGTCTTTTTCTAACCAGATGTAGGCAAAGTCAAGCAAGGGTAAGGGTTCTAAAGTAAAATCCACTAAGCTTGTCAAAGAGGAGCCTACAATGAGAGTAGAAAAGATGAAGTACGACTTCAAGGGAAGACTCCCAGAGTTAAAGATTATCTCATGTTGGAAAGAGGTTGGAGACACAAAGATGGGCCATATATTTATGAGGACTTTAAGCAAAGGATCTGTTGATATGCTCCTACTCCTTTGGCTAAGAGATTAGTGGATATAGGATTGGTATAGGCAGTTGGGTTTGCACCTTCCATATAATTTCAAAAATTGATCATTGAGTGTGCTAAACACTATGACTCTAATAAAAGAATAATAGTTTTACCTAAAAGGAGAGTCATGGAAAATCTAACAGAGGAAGGAATTGTTGAGGCATTCAATATTAGCTCACACCATAAGCTAATTAAGGTGAACTTGGAGATATCAAAGAAGTTCTACAATGATGACCTTGATCAAGCATTGGAAATGATGAACAAGTCTTGGATTGATAGTCCAAAGTCTCATTATTCCAAACTACCAAAATAGTTACATAGGAGGAGTGAGTTTAAGTTGGAATACAATGATATGATCATTCTCATTAGTAGAGTGGTCAATTTGAAAAATTCCTTTGTATTTGAGGAATGGATGTTTTATGTCATATCATAGATTGAATTTGTATTTAATTACCACTTGGCTAGGATGATTAGTGATAATTTGGATATGTAGTTGAGAAAGGTGCAAGATACAAAAACATTCACCATGACATCTTATGTGGTGTACATGCTTGCCAAAAGTTACAAATATAAAGGTTTGAACTATAAAGGTACCATTGGTTATGATAGATTCTATGATGTATGCCCTCAATTGCATTTGAATACTTTCAATTATAGGAGGGCTAATGATTCTTTCACTATGTACATAACAAGAACTTTGCAAGATGCTCTTCACATGAGAATTTTAGCATAGGAAATAGATATAAAGAAATATGCCTTTTGGTTCATTCAATTTCAAAAATTCACAGCCCAAGGGTACCTTATAGACTTTTTAGGTATCCCATTGATAAGGTCATATTATTAGAATGGACAAGGCAACTTGAAACATTTGATTCTATTTTGAAGTCCATGCATAAAACATGAATTGGTGAGGATTTCCCCTTGAGAATTGGCAGTTTGGAGGCTTGTCCTTCTATAAGATAGAATTTTTTCTCCACTAGGGTTTAGGAACTAGGGAAACAATCTTCTTGTTGCAAGTATAAATGAGTATGGTGGCATTATCATTAATGTTGTCATTGATATCAACACAATATAGATTGTTGCAGAGAAAGGAAACAACTAATTGTAGGTTGTGCATGTATAGTTGAGATACTATTGAGATGTTGCGAGTTCATGGAGCTATCTTTATGGTGTTGCAGGTGTGATGATATGATGAGTTACCAAGTGCTTTTGACAAAATTAATAAATGGTGAAGACAGAATTGTGTGTGTTCAGGATGTGCTCCAGTATGTGCTTCGAATTTCTTCTATGTTGATCATATGCTTGTGTGGATTTGAAGTGTTGTTTAAGGGCATCCTTGGGTGGTATATCCTAGATTATAGCTTATGGTTTGATGAAGAGTGAAATTTGAGTTCATCGGTTTGTGAACTGGTCTAACAAAGTTGTTTTTCTATGGACTAGGAGAAATGTATTTGCTCCACACTGCAAAATTTTTTAGGTGTTGTCATTGATGGCAACCCTAGTTAATTATCTAGTCCACACATCATCATTTTCTCATACTGACAGACAGATTAAAGTCAGTCAAGCTAGAATAGAGCATCTAACAGTTTTGTGTTCATCAATTCAAATGAAATTTTATGTTGTAATTTTGAGTTTTGGATCTTAAGGAAGATCATTTGACATATGATCTATGTTATTCTTCAATATTATAGCCTAATATCAATTTGTGTGCAAGATAGTAGATCTGGTTGATTGATTTTGTGTTCATCAGCGCATGAAGGCTGACTAAGTGAATGTAGTGTGTCACGAATATTCAAGGAGTAATTATAAGTGTTTTTTGTGTTTGAGAATTTTGATTTGGGTCCTAACTATGTGTGGCCAACTTTGGTAAATGTAATATTATTCATTATTTGAGCCGATAGTTTGTAAATATTTTTTTGTTTTGTTGAAGCTGATATGTAGAAATTAAATCCTTAGTAGTGGATATATATAAGCGATCGATTACATCATTTTGATGTATGTATAAAGTGTGTTAGTGTGAGTTGTGAATATCAGAAGGATTGAAGAGCAATTATGCATAGTTTCACTTGTGCATTAAGGATTTTTTGATGCAAGTTAAAGCGGAACAGAGAAGAAGAGAAGAATTAGTCAGAAGGTCAAGAAATTGATTGATGAGCCTAACCGGAATTGTAATTAGGCATATGTAGATGCTAATATCTCATTTAAAATCTTTGGTTGTAATCCAAACCTTTTGTAAGGTAGTGAGCTCTAGGCAGTGTGCCTGAATGCAAGTGCATTCCCATTTTGTAAAACATCTTTTTGAGTATACTCAGATAATATTGTGAATTGAACTCCATCGTGGTTTTTCCCCTAATAGGGATTCCATGTAAAAAATCCTTTTGTTATGGTGTTGTGGTTATTTGTATTATGTTCATGCATCTTTCTTTTGGTTGAATGATATCAACACTTTAAAGATTAGATTAATAAAGTTAAAAATTGAAAAACACTAATTCACCCTCCCTCTTAGTGTTCCTCGATTCCAACAATGGTATCAGAGACTTATTCCTTAGAAGGAATTTAACAGCTTGGGGAAGATCTTGGAAAGTGTTTCAATGGATTCAAGTAGTCTTCAACAACAACTTTTGGTGTCCCTAGATGATCTTGATCAATCTAAATATGAAGTCCAGGAATTGCAAGAAAATATTATGAATGCTAAGAGATTCATTGAGTCATTGAATGAAAATATCAATAAGTCCAGGGAGAAGAGAAGGGAACTATGTGATAAAATCAAGCAAGAATATAGTAAACACATTGAAGATGAACAATTGAGTCAAGCCCTAAAGGAAAAGATAGAATAATGTGAAATTTTTTCTAGAGATAATGTAGTCCTAAAGCATGATATGGAATCTATTATGATGAGGATGACCAAGGAGATTGAAGACAAAAAGAAGAATGAAGAGAAGCTTGCCCAATCCTTAAAGAGAAATATGAATATTGTAGCTGAATTACTAATGGATTCAATCAATTGGAGCTTGAATAGGAACAATCTAGACATAATGAAGAAGAGCTTGAAAAGTAGATTGTTGATCTCAGAGATGAACTTGGTACTACAAACAAATTCAAGGAGAATTTCAAGATTAGCTCAGCCAAGCTAGATGAATTGATTAAAATTCAAAGGAATGGAGGTGACAAATGAGGTCTTGGATATGAGAAAGGAGAAATTTTTGGATCTGGACAAAGGAGATTTAGGCAAGAAAATTAGATGAACAAACCTGGAAGGTATCCGGTAAGACAACCTAATGCTCAAAGATTCAATGGTTATTGTTTTGTTTGCAAAAACTTTGGTCATATGGTAGCTCAATGTAGAAGCAGAATGAATACAAGTGGTCCATCATTCTTAGGTCAGTGCCATAATTGTAATAAGTATGGTCATAAGTCAACTGAATGCAAAAATATGATGAAATTTTTTTATAGAGATTTCAGATGTCATACATGCAATAGATTTGACCATATTGCTAACCAATGTAGATAAAGATAATATCAATGGAACAACTGGTCTAGACAAAGAAATGTGGTGTGCTACAATTGCAACAAATTTGGTCACATTGCTAGATTTTGCAAAAGAGGTCTGGTAAATCAAGAAAGAAACATGCAGAAGAATGAAAAGGGAAAAGGAAAAGTCACTATATATGAGATCAAGAAGTAAATGAAGAAGATATGGGTGAAGAAGAGTCTATCTATTGCAGGAAATAGTTTAGCACTAGAATTTGGTGCTGGTAATTCCTCTGGGAATTAGTTTTGGGCTTTTGGACTGGGGGGTCCTATCAAGAAAATCCTTCAAACCCCCTGTCAATAATTGACACCAAGATTTGGATGAGTGTAGTGATTACATTGATGATCTACAAACGCTTCTAAAATAGTTGGAGAGAGTATTATGAAGAGTTGAAGGTCTGAAAAATAGTTATCTTTCATATAGAGTATGGAAATAGGGTATCCAAATGAGTTAGGGAAAAATCATTTATTGCAACAAAGGTTAGGTGTACGAATGATACAAGGTCATTTCTATCTCTCATTTTTCACTTTGCACTATGAGGAGAGGAAGTTTGGAGAGCTCTGAAGCGAACTTTGGCAAAATTTGGAAAAAATTCAAGTGTGAAGGTGATTTGGCGATCAAACCCTAATCTAGCAAAAAGGTATTTATCTGAAAAACTTTTGAACTTGTGAATTTGTGAAAATGGCTACTCTATTGGTAGTTGATGTGAAGGATAGGCCCCATCCAAAATTCAATTGGCATCATTTCAAATATGTTGAGATAGAGCCCTTAGGTGCATTTTCTTTTGTTTCGTATGATGTCTTACATATTGAAGACATTAGGGCATACATTCATGTAAATATTGAGGAGTTTGGGAGCTCACAGTTGTTGAATTTGTATTCCAATCATACAATTGGAGAGGATTTTTGTGTTAAACCTAAATTCAAAACTCTAGAGGAGAAGAAATTCACACAAATTATAAAGTTTCCTGTGTTTTATGAAAGTGAATGGGTTTGGTATATTTTGAGCTGAGTTCATGCTAAATTTATGTGGTTGAGTCAACCTTTTAAGATTATTGTTATCACCTGAAATTGCACCCTTGTTGAAATAGACGTTCAACACCTCAGTGTAACATTGGAAGACCTCTAAAGATGTGGGTTTCATACAGACAGAGGTCAACCTATGGAGAAGGCCGGCTTCCTTTGGTGTCACCTAAACTAATGATTCTATAAAGGGAAAGGGAGAAGGATTTCATACAAATGAAACTAAACTAAGCTGATACACTGAGTTGATAAGAAATTAGGAAATGAAAACAAGATACAAACACACTGGGGAAACTAGACTGCAGCTGTTTTACTTACTCAACATAACCACATTAGACTTATGCATCATTCTTGACAGGTTTGATCTACACACATATCTCAAGAAGGAAGGAACAAACTTCACAGCTTTGTGGTATGAATACAGATTTAGGAAACACTATTAAACAAATACATACATAAGCTAACATACAGAAATGAGAGTGGTAAGAGAATTAGTACTTGTTTTCAAGGTGAACTCTGTTTTGCATTCCAGATTTCAGTTGAGTTACAAAAAAGGATACATTTAGTCAAGAAAGGATTGATAGAAATCACTAACTCTTCCTAGTGTATATCAGAACAATTTACAAAAAGGAAAAAAATGCCTTAAATATCAAACTATGTCAGCCCCTTAGGGCTTACAAAAAATTAGGGCCCAGAAAAATTTCCCCTTAGATTTTTTTATTGAATTTCAAGCTACACCCTGCGTGTCCATGTCGGTGTCAAAGATTTCCTTCAAGGGACTCCCTTCTTGAACATTCTGCAACCAACACAATTCACTTATGTTCCTTGTGTCGATCTTCGAACCTCCCTATCGAGCGCCTCCAATGCTTCTGAGCTCAAAAGAGATACACATTGCTTTTCATTCCATTGATGTTCTTTAGACTGCCATGGCTTACTTTCAGATCCCTCTAGTTGGCCGAGTGAACTCCACGCAGATTGTTTGGGCAGTCAAAACTCCCTTGATCAGAATCGCATCTCATCGAGACACTGGAAGTGTCTCATTGACATGATTATGCCCCTCTAAAACTATCGGCACAACATGTGACAGTCAATAAGAGCTCTTATTGAGCCACCAAAGTTATATCGAAGTCAGATTTGTTGTCGCTCAGAACATGGGCAAGACACTACCGAGTCGGCAGGATCTCATAGCGATGTCGGATCCTTCTACCTGGGCTCATTCTGTATCGGTCGGATCCTTCTTTGGTCGATGAGACCTCTCACCAAGCTTCCTCTTGTCTCCTTTTCATTTTCATTTTTCCATCTCCATGAGCTCCTCTTTAGTCAGCAAGACTCTACCGAGTCGGCAAGATGTTTTATCGAAGGAAAAACATTACCCAAAGGCTCTTCATCTTTGGCAAGAGTTGTTTGATGTTACCCCAAATGTATGCCACTCCACCGAGCTCCACATTCCTTTTGCTGAGACCTTATCAAGTCAGGAAGACTTCATAGCGAGGCCCAATAATCATACTAATATTTGCTTTTGTCACTGAGACACCCTCCATTCACCGAGACCTCTCGTAGACTTCCTTTTCCTTCAGCAAACTCTTCATTTGGCAAGACACTACTGTTTCGGTAAGACCTCTCACTAAGCCTTAAATCTTTGGGTGAGCCCATCTTATTATCGGCAAGACCCCACCATTTCGGGAAGACTTCTCACCAAAGAGGAAGCTTTATGCCAAGAACTCCCTAGTGAAACACTGTCGGTGTAACCCTTGTCGGTCACCGAGACATCATGCCAACTTGACTTTCCTTGGGTGAGACCCCCAGCCTTCGGTGAGACATTCTTGATCACTGGGACATTTTGGTGAAACTATCCTACTTTGCCGATGCTGCTTTATTCATTGAGACTCTGATGGATCAACAAGACTTATGCTGGTATTACCTCATGTCAACGAGACATCTTTCCTTCGATGAGACCTCCTAGCGAAGCTCGCTTACATACGCCGAAGGCATCCTTTTGGTAAGACCTCCTGGTGAAGCCTGCACACATTCGCTGAAGGGATCCTGCTTTGTTTTATCAGCGAGACCCGATGCATTTGCCGAGACTTCTCTCTGAAAAAAAGAACCTCTGCTGAAATGAATATCCCTTTGTCACCAGGATGATGATCAATGTCTTTCCGATAGGGACCTATAGGTGAATCCCACTCGCCGTGACATTCCTGGGGTCTTGGCGACTCTCTCCTTAGAAGATTTTCATGCCGAACCTAAACAAGGCAGGTTTCTCACTGAGTTCCCTATGACCTAGCATCAGATTCATGACTTTTTCCTTAGGTTGAATGCTCCATTTGGCCTTCTCGAACCTGTTAAACATAATTTTTCTTGCCTGATTGAGCTTGAGGGTGAAAATTAGGTAACATTTCTGGCAACCTTTGCTGGATGTTTTCCTGCTAAACATGAAGACCAGTAGCCTAGGCTTATCCATTGGGCATGGATTCTTTAGTAGGATCAGAAGATAAATAAAGATATCAATTTTCCACATGGCCACAACTCGCTTGAGATCCAGAGGACACAATAGGTTGCCAGAAGAAAACAAAACAAGGGAAAACAAAAGAGAAAATGCTATGACATCACAGCATCCAGGAAACAGAAAATAATTAACCTGAAGCACAAAAGCATTTATTGAAAACATAAACCTAAACCAATATATACAAAAGAGGAACCTCATCAGACTTGAAAATAGGGCTTAAGATGTATCCCATTGACTGAGAGAGGGAGCACTTCCCCTTCTGTTGTAGCCAACTGATAAGCATTGTGCTCCTTATAGTCTCTGATAAGGAATGGACCTGTCCACATGTTATTGAACTTGGTGTGATGGCCTGGCTTAATTTTCAAAACATCCCATTTTAGCATGAGATCTCCCACCTTGAAAACTTTTTATGTAGCCTTCTTGTCAAATGTTCTTTTCATTTAGAGCTGATGATACTCCAAGGATTTCATTGCTCTGTCCCTTGATTCTTCGAGTTCCATGAGCTCTACATACCTCATAGACATGGGGTCCTATTCCTCAATATCTCCAATTGGCGAACAATATCAAGAGTTAGAAGCTCTACAGACAAAGGAAATCTTGTCTCTCTGCCATAGACTAACATGTATGGTGAGTTAGCAATAGACCTCTTAGGAGTCACCCTGTCTACCCACAGTGCATACTTCAGTTTGATGTGCTAGGTTTTTTTATTATCCTCCATTGTTCTCTTGATAATCTTGATGAGATTCTTATTTGTGCTTTCAGCTAAGCCATTACCCTGAGGGTAATAATTTGAGGATGTATTCAAATGAATTCCCTGTTTAATAGCCCAATCAGTTACTCTTAGACCTACAAATTCCAGAGCATTATCATATATGATAGAGTCAAGAACTCTAAATATGGTGACTATATCTTCATAGAAGTTCAAAACTAAAGATTCTTTTGCTTCCTTCAATGCAACTGCTTTTATCCACCTTGTAAAATAGTCAGTGGCTGTAAGTACCCATTTGTGACCAGTGATAGAAGGTGGATTTATTGGCCCATTGAAATCAATTCCCCATCTCATGAAGGGCTGCTCCACTTGAACTGGATGTAGGGGCATAGCAGGCAACTTTTCCTTTCCTGAAAATAGAGCACATTTGATACACTTTCTTGACCAGGCATATGTATCTTTGAACAAGTTGGGCTAGTAATAAATAGCTCTCATGACTTTCCAAGCAGTAGTTCTTGGGGAAAAGTGACCTCCCATAGCTCCATCTTGAAACTCATGAAGCACCTTCTCAATTTGATGATTGTGAATGCATCTTAATAGGACACCATTCAGATCCCTTTTAAAAAGAACATTATTTATCAACAAATATGGTATGGACTGCAATCTAAAGTATCTTCTTTTATCTCTTTTCAAACCATATGGACACTCACCAATGTATAAAAAATGGGTCATATCTTGCACCCAATTAGTTATCCCCGTAGGCACATCATCTTGAGCATTCTGAAACTCATTTGTATTAGTAAACACATCCTTTTCTAATTCAGTTTTACTAGTTGACCTTGTAGCAAGTTTTTCATAGAGACCCTTACCTCTAACCAATTTGGTGATCTTGATATCTACATCATACTCCATGACCTAAATGATCCACCCTACTCTTTTTTCATTTATATATTTGTTCAACAAAAATTCTTTCACACTTGAGTGTGCTACCAGAATATGAATCTTAATATTCAAAACTAGAGGTTTAAACTTCTTCAGACTTTTGATCACAGCAAGAACATGCTTCTCAACAAATGTATACTTCTCTTCATAATCAACAAGTACTTGACTGAAGAAAGTGATGGGATGCTCTAGATTATCCCTATTCTTCTGAACTAGCATAGCAGAGATTGAACTACTACTACCAAAAACATATAAAAAGAAGTCTTTAGAGAAATCTGGATTTACCAATGTTGGAGCATATGCTAATGCCTCATTGATTTCTCCAAAACTACACCTTGCCTCCTTTGTCCAACTGAAAATTGTGTTGTTTCTAAGCATGGCGGTCAAAGGCTATAGCAAATTTGCAACATTAGGGATAAACCTTCTCAGAAAGTTAATTTGCCCCAAAAATATTTGCAGACCCTTCTTGTGATTTGGTAATGGTAGCTCCAATATAGATATGACTCTTTCATAATCAATGGAAACTCCATATTTTGATACTATATGGCCTAAATTCTTACCTTCATGAACTGCAAAAATATTTTTTGTAGGATTGAGGGATATCCCATATTCTCTACACTTTTCAAAAACTTTCTTGAGGTGTGAAAAATGTTCATTAGCTCTCTTGGAATAAACTGTAATGTCATCTAGATAAATCAGCATAATATTGTTGATCAAGCTTTGGAATTCCATGTCCATGGCCCTCTGAAACATGGCACTAGCATTATATAAACCAAAAGGAATCCTTTTGTATGCCATGGTACCCCACTTAGTTGTAAAAGTGGTTTTGAACTGATCTTCCTCTTTAACCAGCACTTGATTATAGCCCAAAAAAACATCTAACAAGGAAAATCTCTCAGAACTAGCAACTACTTGCAAGATTTTTTCCATAGAGGGCAGCAGGTAGTGGTCTTTTAAAGACACTCAGTTAAGATCCTTGAAGTCTATATAGAGTCTTATCTCACCATTTTTCTTCCTAACTAGTACAAGGTTAGAAACCCATGAAGTATGCTTAATAGGAAAGACAATACCCCCCTCAACTAATTTGGTTAGCTCTTTAATCATTAAGGGCTCAAGCTTGGGATGCAAGGACCTTTGTTTCTGCCTTACTGGCTTAGCATTAGGTTCTAACTCAATTGTGTGTTGAGTAATATGGGGATCAAACCCTTTCAAATCTGAATATTCCCAAGAAAATACATCATGAAATTCTTGGCATAAAGCAACAAAAGCTTGTTTATCTTCACGTGAACATATTTTTCCTATCTTAAGGAGCTTACCTTTGAAAATCTCTAGTTCCTCATAATGCTCTTCTTTGATTTGCAAGCCAGCTTTACCCTTTTTAAGCTAATCATCAGTACTGAAAATAGACTCTAAGGTAACAAGACCTTTGGGTAACTTATTTGTCTTCAGCTGTATGACTTGATCATCATACTATTGCTTAAGTTTTACTTGATTCACCATGGAGAACTGATCTTCTTCAAGCAAGAAAAAAAGGATTTGTTCATCACTGTCAAAAACTTTCCAATGAATGTTGTTATCAAGAATTGATGGTCTGACTACAACCTTCACATACTGCTGCACTTTCTCTTTTCTAATGTCACTTGGAATATCAAATTGTGCCCCAATGGCTGCAAGCCTATCAACATGCTTGTTTCGATTTCTTGGAATAGACACTAAGTTAAAGGCATCAAAATCCTCAAGCACGTTCCACACTCTGTTTCTATAAGACTTTAGTGTGTCATTTTTAGCAACATTCAAGCCTCTTATTTGATTAAGAATTAGCTCGATGTCCCCATATATTTTTAGGTGATCTATTCCTCTCTTCCTTGCCCACTCAAGGCCTTGAACAAGTCCCTCATATTCAGTAGTGTTATTGGAGCATGCAAATGCAAAATGGAAAGCAGCATAATACTTATCCCCTTGTAAAGATACAAGCATTGCACCTCCTCCAACTCCATTTTTGCTTCTAGACCCATCAAAATACATCTCCCATAATTCATTCTACTGCTCAAACTAACTTTCTAAACTTCTTTCAAGGTTTGACATTTCTACCCCTGCCTCATGCAATACATAATTGCCCAGGCCAATGTCTTGAATAAGCTCATTCAGATTATCAACCTCATTTTCAACCACCCATTCATTTAGGAGTACCTCAGGTACACCCTCAACTTGTAACTCTTGTGTTGCAACAAGTTCAGTATCCTCTAAAACAATAGAGTTAACATTTATAGCAGATGGCACATAAGGTTCGATGTGATCCTTGGCAAGGGACTCAAAAGTTATAGTTACCTTATTACCATATCTAGTCCTAAAAAGCATATGGGACCAATCTAAAGACAAATACCCTCCAATTTTAACTGTGAAGTCTCTAGATAGGCATAGAGCAAAAAATGGAGGCAAATCTATGACCAACACTTCTTGTGGGATTGAAAAATTGGGATAGGCATGTAGTGTGAGATTCTAATTTTTAATAACACCTATAGTGTTTACTGTTGTCCCATCCAATTGAAGTACTCCTTTTTCTAATGGCTGGTATTGTAAACTTAGCTGGTCTACAATCTTTTTTGGCATTACCAAACTACTAGCCCTGCTATCAACCATGCAATTGTGTACCAATTTATTCCCCACTATTAAGGAAACATAGAAAGGAGAGGGCTTGACACCATTACTTTTCTGTGTGGTACTATCCAAAGGTGCATCGGTTCTTTACAATAGCATGGTCAGGTTGCACTTGACTTGTGGATGAAGCATGTAGAGGCTACTCCTTACTAGTGTCATAACCTTGCTACAAAGTCCATGGTACTTGCTGATTTGATGGACCAACAACTCCCTTATTCTTATTCGTTGCTTGTTCAATCTCAAAAGCCCTATTCTTGGCTCTAGTATTAGTAGCAACAAATGTGTCATCCTAGTTCACTCCACAAAATTCTTCTCTTTTCCAATTAAGGAGAGTTGAATCATCTCTAGGTTGATCCTGTTGTTGTGGATACCCCTCCTTAGGAAAATCTTGTGCACCTACAACACTTTGCACCATAAGAGCTTGATTGATGATGCCATTAGAGCATGTAGCTTGATTATGTGCCTGATTACATGGATAACACCACTCATAATCAGCAGTCAGATTTTTTTGAACAAGAACAAGCTCTTTGACAGCACTAATTGGAACTGGATGGTAGGCCTGAAAAGGTCTTGTAGCAACATTTTGTCTTGAGCCTTGGTAATTACCTTGATATTTTTGTTTATTACCTTGGTATGCTTGTTGCTGGCCTGTATTATGCTGTTGATAAGGCCTACTATATGATTTTTTTCTTCTCTAAGCTTACAAGCTTGTTACCAAAAGACTGCAATAGACTTTTGATTTCCTATAACTCATTTGGAGAACTGGAAGTAGCATTTTGTTGTGTTACAACTAAAACAGCAGCTAGCAATGTTGGTACAGCTGGTAGAGGTGTGAAAGGGGGTATTTGCAAAGGAATGTTTGCATGAATCTCTAGAAATATGGGCATTGGAGGCCTAGGAGCGAATTTACTAGCTTGTATTAAGTTGTTCTCAACTCTGATTACTATTTTGAAAGAATCTAGAAAAGACACTCCTCCCATTGACTGTATCATGATAGCTATATCGATGTTCAGAGCACTCAAAACATATAAAAAATGCATATTCTGGAGGTGGCCTCACTGTTGCAGGGATTCTATCCCAAGTTCTTTGAAATCTGAAGTTGAAGTCATTCATCTACTCTTGTGGAGCCCTCTTAACTATAGTCAATTGTTCCAATAGAGACAAGTTGTCAAACCTATCTTGAAATTGTTTATGCAACTTGTCTCCAAATTCATTCCATGTTGCAATTGAATTAACTGGTAGGCTCCTATACCATTGCATAGCTCTTCCCTTCAGTGAAGCAACTAGTAACCTCACTGCAACATCCTCTTGGGTTATGTGATGGACTCTACATAATGAAGCCACATCTCTCATGTGTTCAATTAGAGTAGTTTGGTCTTCTATAAAAATTGGTAGAATATTTAAGGCTGCCATTGGGATGTCGTTGTGCTATGCCAAATTTAAGGGGCACCCTCCATTAAAGCATCTTCAAGTATTCCTTGTACAAACTGATTGCATTTACAAAGAAATTTAGAATTATAGACTATAGACTTAATGCATGACACTAGACTAAACCCTAGCCTATCTCAGACCAATCCCAAAACTCAGAAAGTGGAACTGAACACCAAAGTTTGGAACCCTTAATCTTGGCCATGAAATTCTCCTTTATAGGAATAGGAGAAGCAACAAGCAACTGGCTAGATGAGATTACATATCAGATGACAAGGAAAACCCTAAAAAAATTTGCATGCCAAGTCATCTGATGCACCAGCATATTTGAATATCATTGAATGCTCTGTCAGGTGGTTCAGGGAGAAAATCACACAATCAGGTCAAATTGAGCAAGTATAGGAATGGCAAGCCATGGCGGTCAGAACCAGGAGGGTACACTGACCATGTCATCCAAGAAATCCATGGGTGTGATCATCACAGATCTAGAGGCCACAAATGCAGAATTCAGCTGTTCCAACCACTTCTCATCAGAAAACCTAATGCCCTAGATCTACAATTAATTCCATCTCTATCACACTAACTCGCACCAACAATCAAGGTTCATGACCAAATCGAGGCCATCATGTCGATCTACAAAAATCTTCATCATCATCACTCTCGAGCCATGGACCAAGTGACCAACCACATTGAATGCATCCCTAGTTCAATCCATGTCAGCCATAGCTTCCAACAAACCAGTCGGCATGGCACCGTGGAGTTGGGAAGACAACACACCGAGAACCCAATATTTCATCGAGCAAACATACCATTCGATATTTTAATCTCAGCCATCGATCATCAGAGATTAGGCTGCGCTCTTTGAATCCAAGTGAACCATTGAGATAGGTCTGCCTTTGACTCCCGCACCTGCCAAGTTCCTTAGGCTGAAGAAGTCCACGTGTCAGCACCTTGCTCATCTCGTAGGATATAACAATCCCGTAGCCATCAATGGCGAGCCCAATGAGAGCCATTGATCCTCACCATCAACATCTGATAACTGTCGATCCCAACAGACTTTGGCATGTCATACCCAACATCTATTCTTCAAATAAACCTTGGCCACCTTTATCCATTCAATTAAAACATCACCATCTTCCCTCAGCATGTGCGCCTTGATATCCCTTAAGTAGCTCAAGACTTAACTTGCCATCATCCCACATCCTAGTCACAGGTTGGACACATGGTGCAATCTCATTGTCCTTGCAAGGTTTAATGATCCTGCAACTTGTATCAGCGCGGTGAGCGAGTGCCGTTGGATTGATTCCCAGTCACTTGGGGACCGTTGATCTCTATCGAAAATAACATGGGCACCACCGTCGGCAAGACATAAAGAGGTCGGGGAGACCACAAGCCAAGAATCGCATGTTACATCTAGCGCTCATCATAGTCGGCAAGAGGCTACCAGGTCAATGAAACATCCCAGCGAAGTCCATCAGGTCGGGGAAAGTCACACCGAAGTCACCGAGCACATCAGCCAAACATAAGGATGTCGAGGAGACCTCAAGTCGAAGGGAGTCACACCAAGTACCAAAGGGGCCACCAAAGTCGATGAGACAAGCAGGAGTCAGGGAGACATCTCCCCGACACAAAGAATATAGGCCAAGAAGATAAGACCTCGAGGAGACAAGCAGGGGTCACCAAGATGTCACCTCAAGAACCAAAGGTCGCACCGAAGGCAAGGCGGGGCAGGAGAAAGTGAAGAACAGGGTACAAAATGACATAAGTGGCAAGTGCACCAGCCAGGGAAGTTAAAGAACAAAAAGATGGGTGGAAAGGGAACCAGACTGAGGTGGAGCCAGAACCAAGAAAGAGGAGTCAGAGCTAGAGTGAGGAACAAAAAGGAAAAAAAGAGACCAGGATTGAAAACCATCCCGCTCCTGCCTCCGCTAAAGACCACAGAGGCGGAGCCAGAACCGACATGAGACAGAGAACCCACGGGGCCGGGAGTGGGACAAAACCCGAAATAGGAAACTTGAAAAAGGTTCCAAAATAGATTCTCGTTCCGATCTCATGCCCGCCAAAGGAAACCAAAAACAAAGACAACCGAAGACATGGAGTCGGGGCCAGAATGGAACTTGAAAAAGAAACCAAAGGCAATATCCTAATTATGATTCCATTCTGGTTCCACCCCCACCAGACAAAGAAAAACACAAGGCAAGGAAGAAAAGAAAGATTTAACCATCTGAGACATGAACCCTTGGCATGTTGAGCTCAACCCTGGTGGGAGCACATTTACCCCATGTGCCAAAATGATAGAAAATTCCCAAGCTAAAGATTGGTCAGGAAAATCAAAGGCAAACAACTGGAAAATGAGAGAACCAAAATAGGCACTAACAGTGTTATAGTGTTGTGGTTATTTGTCTTATGTTCATGCATCTTTCTTTTGGTTGAATGTTATCAACACTTTAAGGATCAAATTAATAAAGTTAAAAATTGTAGAACACCGATTCACTCCCCCTCTCAGTGTTCCTTGATTCCAACACTTTGGTGGTTTGTTTCAAGTTTTGAAAATCTAGGAGAAGGATTTTAATGGTGCTATATGTGTTCTATCAAAGGTATTTGTGGTTTGGTGCTCCAGAGGACTAGTTTCAAAGTTACTATGTGTGTCTGTATAGTCCAAATGGACTGCTGGAAAGTGTTATGTATGTGGAGGTTGTTGTAGTAGTTGTGGATGAATCTGAAGGCATCTAAGATGTGTTTCAATCTATTTTGAAGCATGGTATGTGGTCTGCATGTTATCTTCTTGATGCAAAAGCATGTACTTCAAAGTTCATTGCTGCTTTCATTAGGTTTGGCTAACCTAGTGTTTACACATCATGCAAAGGATAAGTATTAATTTTAAGGAAGTGTGTGAATGATACAGGATGTGTTTGGGGTCCTAGATAAGCATTGGTTTGGGCCACTCTCATTCTCATCCACCGCGATAATGTTTAGTTGTCAAACTAATTTAAATATGTAAAATGAAGAGTGTGTAGCTAACCTTGGAGAAAGTTTCTAAGATTGAAGATAGTATAAATACAAGATAATATGTTAAGGTTTGTATGCCACAAGTGTGAGAGGAAAGGTTGATGTGAGAGATTGTGTGAAATTGAATAGAGGAAGTGAGGACTTCAATGTGTTAGACTCCTGAAAGAAGTGAGCTGATGGTGTCTACAATTCACTGATCAAGGCTGTGGATGTGTGCAAGTTGATGTGGTGGATCTCCTATTTCATTTATATAATGTCCTCTATGTAACATTCTTATTTCTATCTTTCTTTTTCTGTAGGCAGTGAGCCTTCCTTCTGGATAGTGAGTCTTATTTGGATAGTGAGTCCTATCTTGGGCAGTGAGCTCTCTGGCAGTGAGCCTCCTTGTAAATGATTTTGCAATTACTCTTATATTGTAAGTTAATCCTCATTGTGGTTTTTCCCTTATTAGGTTTTCCATGTAAATTTGGTGTTTCTTGTGTTGATATTGCTTTTTTTTTATTCACTCCATGCTCATACTTAACAATGGATTAAAGTGGATGTGGAGCTAATAATTGTTTGAGATTTGTGATGAATGTGAATGGTGACAACTTATTCACCCCCCCTCTCAGTTGTCTTGTTTATTTCAACAATTGGTATTAGAGCTTTGGTTCCTTGAAGAAGCTCTTAACCACTTGAGGTAGATCCAATGGCACAAAAATTGACAATCCCTATGTTTTATGGATCTAACTATAGTTTTTGGAAAGTGCATATGAGAGATTACCTGATCTCTCTTAGCTACAAGACTTGGAAATTTGTTGAGAAGAAACATGTTGAGACAACAAGTGGTCCTTCCTTTGTAGATGATATTTTTTTCTATGAAGAAAATGAAAAATAAAGGTATGCAATCTATAGTGCTTTATCTAAGACTAAGCTAAAAAAATCCATTTCATTGGGCACTACTTATGAAGTTTGGGAAAAGTTGAAAGATATCTATGAAGGAAATGATAGAGTCAAATTATCAAAGAAGTTAACAACTAAGCACAGATATGAGAACTTGAAAATGGAAGAAGGTGAGGTCATAGAAACCTACTTTCAGAGGGTTGGCATTGCAATAAAAGAAGTCAAAAATCAAGGTTGTACTTTGACAGATGAAGATGTAATGGAGAATATTTTGATGACCATATCAGAGAGCTACAATGACAAGGTCTTAGCCATTGAGGAAGTTTATGATACAAAGAAATTCACTAAAGAAAAAATATTTGGCACCTTGACTACATTTGAAATGAGGAAATTTGGAAAAGAAAAGGAGAAAATAGAAATAGCCTTCAAAGCCACAAATTCAGAAGATGATTTGGATAGTGAAGGTTTAGAGGAGTTGAAGCAAATTTTACAAGGAAATTAAAGAAAGGCACTGACAAGTACAAAGGTATGTTACCTTTTAAATGTTTCACTTGTGGAAATATTGGTCACAATGCTTCAAGATGTCCAAATAGAGCAATAAACAAAAAGAGAAAAGACAATGAAGACAATAAAGACAAAATGTTCAAGAAATTGTATTATGTTAGAGAAGATGTTATAATTTTTGATGATGAATCTAATATTGAGGATGATAAAAATGAATGCATGTTTCTAGCCTTAGAGAAGAAATTAGTGTCTACTAACCATGGAAGATGTGCAAGGGAATATGGTCTAGAAAACAAGAAGGAAGTGATGGTTTCTGCCTCTCAAGCTAGACAAGACAAAGAATATTGGGTAATTGACAGTGGATGCTCAAATCAAATGACCGGAGACAAAAGTAAGTTTACTAAACTTGAAAAGGATGATGGAGGATTAGCATGTTTGGAGATGATTTTGGTGCAAATATTTTTGGAAAAGAAACAATTAGTTTTGATTGGAAGCACAATATTGATGATGTCTATTATGTTAAGGGCTTAAGGAATAACCTCTTGAGTGTTGGAAAAATGTGTAGCAAAGGATTTAAGCTTGTGTTCCAGGATAATACTTGTGAGATAAGAAAAGGGTTCAGAACTATGGTAGTTGTAGGAAGAAGAACATATGGGAACATTTATCATCTTAAGGCTATTGATGGTCAGTGTTTTGTGTCTCAAGTTAATGAAAGTTCGATTTGGCATCGAAGGATGGGACATGTAAACTTTGACAACTTGATCAAGATTAATTGAAGAGAAGCTATCATGGATCTACCAAAAATCACAAATCCTACCAATATTATTTGTAGAATTTGTTATTTGGGAAAACAATCAAGTTGCAGCTTTGAAGGAAAAGAACAATCAACTACTAGAAAGTTGGAATTGATTCATATAGACCTTTGTGGTCCTACAATAACAATAAGTCTTAATGGAGACATGTATCTTATGCTTTTTATTGATGATTATTCAAGAATGACATGGGTTACTTTTCTTAGGGAGGAAGCTCAAGCTCTAGATAGATTCAAGGTGTTCAAGGCTATGGTAGAGAATGAAGCCAATCTGAAAATAAAATTTTTAAGGTCTAGAAAAGGTGGAGAATTCACCTCTAATGAGTTTAATATGTTTTGTGAAGAGCATGACATAAAGAGGCATCTTTCTACTTCTAGAACTCCTCAATAGAATGGAGTTGTTTAGAGGAAGAACCAAATAGTTCAAGAAGCTACAAGGACTATGATGAATGAGGAAAATGTACCAGAGGTATATTGGAGAGAAGCAATTAACACTACTATTTAAATTCTTAACAGAGTTCAGACCAAAAGCAACAACACAAAGACTCCTTATGAACTGTGGTATGGAAAAATTCCTATGGTTAAGTACTTTGAGGTGTTTGGAAGAAAATTGTTAGAAACCAAGATCAAACATGCAAACTAAAAAACCTTCCATAGAAGAGAAAATCAGAAAAAGCAAAGCTATTGCAAAAAGATGTGAAAATAATATTATTCAGGAATTCATAATTACATGAGATTATTTTCTTTATAAAAGAAAAGTATACATAACCCTAATCTTATCTTGAGCAATAAGAGAGCTCAACAAGATAAGGATGAGAATAATTAACCTAGGAATAAAAATATTACCTAATTAAAGTTATGCAAGTGTAATTAAATATTAATTACACTAACACCCCCCCATAAGTGCAACTTAGGGAGACTAAAAAAAAGTGCACCTAAATGCTAGGATGAATGCAAGAAAGCATGAATGGGTCACGAAAACAAGGCCTAATCAGGTACCCATGTACAAATGCAATAATGAGGTAGAGAAGGAAAACCTAGTGGGACAAAACGCCCCTACAATGAGATGATTGCTACAAAGAAGCACTGGAAGAACACTGTGGAGTAACACTGGAACTGTAATCTGACAAGCAAGGAAAGATACTTCTATCTACAAGAAACCAAAGCGGAATCATAATAATGTGACATCGGACCCAATGCCATGGAACACTGGAAAACTCACAAACTGGAACAACCTTGGAATTTGTGAAGCAACAGTAGATGAAATGATGACATAATCTGGAAACCGTGTATCTTGATGCTGATGCCAAACTGTGACTAAAACTCTTCCATGGGAACAAGTACCATAAAGACTCTAGAACATTAACCATAAAAACATGGCCGTCAAACTAAGATGGATCTGAACCAATGTGGATCAATAACCATAAAATCCTAATCTAAAGTGTGAACCGATGGAATCTAATATGTGTCAAGCAAGACAAGATGTTGCCAAAAGAAACTAAGAAACCATATAACCCATGCAAGCTATCAAAAAATCAAGCTGGAGATGGAGATCAAAGTGTATGAACACTCTAATCAGATTATTATTCAAGAAACCCACTTGATGGAACTTTATCTCAGTTCATTTATTACAATAACCCAATGATTGTAAAAGGAGAGAATGCAAACATGCATAAAATAAAATAAAATTAGATCTCAAATCTATGTGGTGGACTAAACCATCTTTCCAACGCCATAAGAATGATGAAAAAAGGATCACCAAGTCAAAAGATATGCCCTACAAAGCAAAAAAAAATTCATCTCAGTTCAAGGACCTGCAAAATAAATCTAGAGAAGAATCTTGTAAAAAAACCTTCACCACTGGATCAGTGTTGGAATCAAAATTTCAATAGTATCTTGTTTGCAAAAAATGGACATCGTACGCAAAAAATACACCCGATTTAGTGAAAAGTACTCCAGAAGGCCCGATAAGGCCTGTAGGGCCCCCAGGGGGCTAAAAAAGTTTCCACCCCTAGTCCTGTACGCGACCAGGGGCTAGTGGGTAGGTGTTGGGGGAAAATCCCCTAGTCCTCCATAGGATTGCATAGGGAGCTGGGAGGTTGGGCGGGAGCTGGGTGCATAGCGCCCGATCCCCCATATGACCACATGCACTGGAGAAGGGCCAAGAGGGCTAAACAAAGCCAATGGCTGGTTGGTGGTGCTGCTTGCCTGAGCAGCCTATGGGTGGTCGCTTGGTGGCCACTCGATAGTGGGTAAGTGGTGCAGTTTATTTGAACTACATGTGCTTTTTGTAAAGCATTTTTTTCAATTTATTTTTTATTTTTTTGAAATTCACACCTTAGGAAGTGAGCTGGGGAGGCCATACGACCTCCCTGGCAATTTTTTTTCCTTCAAAACCAACTACTCAGAAATTGATGAAACAAAGTGCATTCTTAGGGTTTTCGGCTACTATGAATGTGATGGTGACCTCTGTTTGTGCTCAAACTACTCCAAAAAATTGGCTACCTCCAAAGCTTGCAAAAAATATCGTAGCTTGAAACCCTCATAGATATAGTAAATGATGACCAAAATATGCAAAATAAAAGCCAATCCTAACTTTTTCCAGTGCTTTGAATCCAATGGTGAAGCCCGATCTGATCCAAAATGTTGCGTAGATGAACTCAAGGCATGATACCCTCGAGGAATCCCAAACGAAATCTATAATGATTTTCTCAAAAATTTGAGAAGGGGCTGCAAATCAAGGCTCTGATACCATGTTAGAAACCAAGATCAGACATGCAAACCAAAAAACCTTCCACAGAAGAGAAAATCAGAAAAAGCAAAGCTATTGCAAAAAGATGTGCAAATAATATTATTCAGGAATTCATAATTACATGAGATGATTTGTTTTATAAAAGAAAAGTATGCATAAACCTAATCTTATCTTGAGCAACAAGATAGCTCAACAAGATAAGGATGAGAATAATTAACCTAGGAATTAAAATATTACCTAAGTAAAGTTATGTAAGTGTAATTAAATATTAATTACACTAATAAAAATGCTATATAAAAAGAGATGATGAGAACCTAGGAAAGTTTGATGCAAGATGTAATGAAGGCATTTTCCTTAGATATTCAACCAAAAGCAAAGCATATAAATGCTACAATAAAATATTGAGAAAGATTGTTGAAAGTGCAAATGTAAAAGTTGATGAAAATATGCACAGTTCAGTTGAAATAAGTGAAGATGAATCAGATGAACCTATTTGTGGAAAAGAACAAGAGAAGAACAAGGAAGAAGAAGAATAGATCGAAGAAGAAGAAGCTCTGAAACATCCTCCTAAGACTCCAAAATATGTACAGAAAAATCATCTAGAAGAATAGATAATTGGATACCAAAGCAAAGGTGTAATGAAAAGAAGCAAAGTGGCAACAATTGAGGTAAATTTGTGTGTACTTTCCAAGATAGAACCTAAAATAGTGTGGGATGAAGGAAAGGATGAAAATTCAGTTGGAGCAATGAAACAGGAATCACAGTAGATAGAGAAAAATCAGACATGGGAATTGGTTCCTAGACCAGTAAACAAGAAAATAATTGGTACAAAATGGGTATTCAAGAATAAGCTGAATGAGAATGGTGAGGTAGTAAGAAACAAAGCAAGGCTTGTGTGCAAATGTTATTCATAGGTTGAAGGAATAGAATTTGAGGAGACATTTGTCCCGGTGGCAAGAATGGAGGCTATTCAGATGTTTTTGGCATTCTTTGCTCACACACATTTCAAGGTATACCAGATGGATGTTAAATTTGCATTCTTGAATGGATAATTGGAAGAAGAGGTCTACATGGAACAACTAGAGGTATTTTAGTTGTCAGATCAACTGAACATGGTCTGTAAGTTGAAAAAGGAACTATATGGATTTAAAAAGGATCCCAAAGCATGGTATGCAAGGTTGGATAGGTATTTGACACAACAAAGGTTCTGCAAAGGCTCCGTAGATAGTAATATCTAGTTCAAGATTGAAGGCTTTTTTTTTTTGAAAGTGGTTGTATATGTCGATGATATTATCTTTGGAGGAAATGAGGGTATGTGCAAGAAATTTTTAGAGGAGATACAAAAAGAGTTTGAAATGTCTATAATTGGTGAGTTGAATTTCTTCCTTGGGCTTCAAGTGAATCAAATTGATAAGGGAATATTCATTTCAAAATCAAAGTATTTTAAAGAATTGTTGAAGAAGTTCAAAATGGATGACTCCAAACCGGTATGTACCCCTATGGTGACTGGATGCAAACTAAGGATGATGAATCTCCTAAAGTTGATTAGAGCAAGTGCAAATCTATAATTGGTGCACTAGTATATCTTATTGAGCTACTAGACTGGATATCATGCATGCAGTATGTTTGGTTGCCAGATTTCAAGTAGAACCCAAAGAAATGCATGTTATAGTTGTGAAAAGGATATTTAGATATCTAAAAGTGACTCTAGATTATGGTTTGTAGTATCCTAAGGATATTGATTTTACTTTAAGTACTTACACTTATGCAAATTGGGTTGGTTGTGTAGATGACCAAAAGAGTACAAGTGATGGTGCATTCTTTCTTGGATGTAGGTTGGTTTCATGGCTAAGCAAGAAATAGGATTTAGTTTATTTATCTACTATAGAGGCTGAGTACATAGCAGTAACATCTTGCTACATACAGGTACTATGGACAAAGTAAACATTAAAGGATATAGGAGTGATGTGTGATGAACCTATGCCTATCTTCTGTGATAATACAAGTGTAATAAATATTTCAAATAATTTGGTAATGCATTCAAGGACAAATCATATATCTATTAGATATCATTTCTTAAGAGAGAAGGTATTGGAGAATGAAGTCAGGCTTGAATATGTGCCTACAAAGGATTAGATTGCTGATATATTTACTAAGGATCTTCCTAAGGATACTTTTGAGTATCTTCAGGAGAAGTTGGGGGTTACTACCTCTCCTTCTTTGAACTAGGTGCACATAGAGGTCCATCACTCTAGTGGATCTATAGACTCATCATTTTTCTAGATTGATGACTAGGGTCTACTCCTCAGGGGGAGTAGGAAGTATCATTGTTGTAGTATGAGATGGTTTTTGTCATGGGTGCACTCCTAAGGAGTGATTAGAATTATATATGGTTGAAGAATTATGTAAAAAAAAAAAAATTCCATTGATGTCAAAGGGGGAAAGGGAGTCATGTGAAAAAGAATAATGAAGGAAAAAGGATATTGTTGTCTTTAATGGTTTTTCATATCATATTTTCTATCAATGACAAAGGGGGAGATTGTTGCAAGTATGAATGAGTATGTGGTGTTTTCATTGATGTCAACATAGTATAGGTTGTTGCAAAGAAAGGAAACAAGTGACTGTAGGTTGTGCATGTGTAGTTGAGATACTATTGAGATGTTGTGGGTACACGTAGCTATCTTTATGGTGTTGCAAGTGTACTGATATGATTAGTTACCAATGGATTTTGAGAAAATTAATAAATATTGAAGAAAAAATTGTGTGTGTGTTCAAAATGTGCTCCCGTATGTGCTCCACATTTCTTCTATGTTGATCCTATGCTTGTATAGATATGAAGTGTTGTTTAAGGGAATCCTTGAGTGATATATCCTGGATTATAGCTTCTGGTTTGATGAAGAGTGAAAGTTGAGTTCACCAGTTTGTGAACTAGTCTGATAGAGTTGTTTGTCTATAGACTAGGAGAAATGTATTTTCTCTGCAGTCTTCCACTAGTTTTTTTTAGGTCTTGTAGATCTAGAAGAAGGCTTGTAATGGTTCTATCTGTGTTCTATCAAAGGTGTTTGTGGTTTGGTTCTTCAAAAGACTAGTTTTAGAGTTACTATGTGTGTTTGTATAGTATGGATGGACTGGTGGAAAGTGTTTTGTATATGAAGGTTGCTGCAGTAGCTACAAATGAATCTGAAGGAATCTAAGATTTTTTCCAGTGTATGGTGAATCATGTTATTTGGTATGCATGTTATCATCTTGTTGTGGAAGCATGTAATTCAAATCTCATTGGTGTTTTCATTAGGTTTGGCCAACTTGGTGTTTACACATCATGCAAAGGATAAGTATCAATTAAGGAAGCACAAAAATGATCTGAAATGTTGTTTTGGGTCCTAGATAGGCATTGGTTTGGTCCATTCTCATTCTCATCCACTGCGGGAATGTTGAGTTACTGACCTAATTTGAATTTGTAAAATGAAGAGTGTGTAGCTGACCTTGGAGAAAGTTTCTAAGATTAAAGATGGTATAAATACAAGACAATATGTTAAGGTTTGTATGCCACAAGTGTGAGAAGCAAGGTTGATGTGAGAGATTGTGTGAAAGTGAACAAAGGCAGTGAGGAATTCAATGTGTTAGACTCCTGAAAGAAACAAGCTGATGGTGTTTACAATTCTCTTATCAAGGTTGTGAATGTGTGGAAGTTGTTGTGGTGGAGTTGCATTGAGATAATGTTCTTTGTGTAATAGTCTTATTCCTATCTTTCTTTGTCTAAAGGTAGCAATCCTTCCTTTTGGAGAGTGAGTCCTATCTAAAAAGTAAGTCCTATCTTGGGTAGTGAGCCTCCTTGTAAACAGTTTTTCAATTAATCTTATATTGTTAGTTAATCCTCATCATGGTTTTTCCCTTATTGGGTTTTCCACATAAATCTAGTGTTTCTTTTGTTGATATTGCTTTCTGTTCTTTACTCTTCATGCTCATACTTAATAACATATTAAAGTGGATGTGGGGCTAATAATTATTTGGGATTTGTGAGGAATGTGATTGGTGACAACTGATTCAACCCCCACTCATAGTTATCTTGTTTATTTCAATACTTCTATACTTCACATTCAAGGATGACCCTAGATATCTCACCCCAAAAGTGGAATAGAGGGAAGAGATCTGACAATAGGGTATACTAGGGTATGATTTTAGATTACTAGACAGGTTCACCACCAAGTGTAAACTTGGAAAAGACAATGCAATGAAAAATGAAATAGAAAAACCTAATTTGATGGAATTCTTCAATGAATGAGCTAAGAATGGCAATGAAACAAAACAAAAAGCTACAAAATTGAAAGTGTGCACCCAAATCAAGATATCTATATAGGAACATGTTTCTTGGAAAAGGGTATCCAAAACTACAAAAATCTCAAAATTGACCCAAAATGGGATTCATTCACCACTCTTGATGAATGAGTCCACTTATAGTTTTCTGAAACTTGAAGGTATGAATCTAGTCTTTAATGTATGCTCTTCCTGTTCCTCCTGATTTTTTGATCTGAAACATCCAATTTCGGACCTGTAGGAGACTTTTTGTGAAGATTATGTCCTTGAAAATAAGGGGAAAACTCCAACAACCTTGTAACCTATTCTTCACTAATCATCAAGTCTTCAAAGCACCTAGATCTACAACCACATAAGGAAAGAGAGAAAATTTTGGTTGTTATGGAATAGGGGTTTGCCTTGGTCAAAACCCTTTTAGGTAATTAAACCAAATGATGAAAAAGGATGATGAAAAATGAACATGAAGTAATGCAATTAGAGCCTTTCCATGATGATGGATCTTGAATTGCTACAATAATTGATGAAAAATTATTCCCTTGAATGTCATAGAAATGATCTTAAAAGCTATCTTGATGACCTTGTGAAGACTTGGAGTACTTAACTCTCAAGTGCTTGACTTAATGACATGAAGGTATGATGTTTCTTATTATGAAATTGGGATTTCAAAGCTTCCTTATATAGGTAATCCACTCAAATGAGCATTAATTTGATCCCCAAGGCCGACATAGGAGGATTTTAAATGTAAAACCCAGTTTTTCCCACTCAAACCTCGAAAATAGCTCAAATGGGACTCATTCTCCATCCTGGGTGAATAAGCCCAACCTGGATTGGACTCAATTTCCCAAGGTGGCGAATGGGCCTTGCAGGGGCTATTTTTCCTGCTAGAATGTCAAGGAGTGAAGAAATTAGGCTTTTATGTTGATATTGTTGGGTTTTTGATTAAATTATGCCTTGGGATGGAAAATATGGGGTCATAGCAACCTATTAATGATTATGTAAAGGTTATAAATATAAGAGGGCCCAAAATACAATGTGAAACTATAAATAAATTTACTTTACAACACTAAATTAAGGAAAAATTGAGTCTATTTAGATTAGAAGGGCCCTAAATCCCATGTGAATGTGTAGAACACATTACAACACTAGATTAGGTCCACTCGATTTACAAGCCTCCCAAATTTAATGTGAAGATACAAATAAATACATTTTACAACATTAAATTAGGGCAGAGTCAAGTTAATTTAGCTTAAAAAGGGCCCAAGACCTAATGTGGATGTGTAAAAAATGTCACAACACTAGATCAAGGCGACATTAAGTCCAATTTATCATTAATTATTCCATATCAAGTGTGAAAATGCAAATGGACACATTTTTTGACACTACATTTAGCCCCCACTTTAGTGAGAGGATGAACTCACTTCAAACTCACACTAAAGTAGACATTCAAGAGGGGTATGATCGTGCCAATATGGATGAAAATAGATGAAAAATATCAAAGGAGCTGGTTAAGCCCCTATGATCCAAGATCCTATGTCAAACCAACATAAGCACGAAAGGACACACACAAGGTGTATAATATGCAGCAAGACAAGATACATGATCATGAAATGTCAATAACTGGAAGAAAGAAGAACAAAAATAAGCAAAAACTAAAAAGTTGGATGAAGCTTTGACTATTTTTCCAACACGATGTGGATTATATCTAGGTTTTTTGTCCAAAAAATGCATACTCACTCTAAGGCAACGAAACTCTTGGCTGTCTGCTAGGTGAGAAGTCCTAAAAAGGTTAGACACATATAGTCATGGCTAGTATGTACTCACACACACATGAGGGGCTATGGGGAAATTCATCCATCAGTCAAGCTTCCCGCTCAAACCATACCAAAGTTATACCTCCTAATAACTTTGATAAGGAACCATATAAAAATGATCTTCAAGGTCCATGAGGCAAGAAAAAATTTGTATGCTTGAAACTCATAGACATTGTAAATGCAAAATAGTGTACGACTTGTACAAAGGCATTTTGCTTAATTCGTGCAAGGTCTCTTCTTAGGGAACATTGTGCCTAATGTCTCCAAGAGAGGACAAGTCAAAAAAATATCATGCTCTTGGAGGAAATCAAGCTCAATAAAACCACCAAGAAAAGGATGCATCACAAGAAGAAATAAAATCGAACAATGAAATATGAGTGTCAATGTATGTCCCCACTTAAAGCAGTTTCTAACACCATTGGTGTGAGCAATTTATTTAAAGTAGAAGAAGACATGAGAGCTTATTTAGAAAGCCCTGTGCTAATTCATATGTTCTAAATTGAACTACATCATGAATAAGTATGTAACATGTGAACCAACTTAAGGCATGTCATCCTCATCCCAATCTTGCTCTTATATGAAAGGCATTCAACTAGCCAAAAGAGACAACGACAAGTAACATACAAGGACGAGGCTACCTAACTCCTTTCCCCCACTTAGTGCAGGACAAGGGTGAGATGAATAGGATGAAAATAAGTATTAGTTAGAGGAATTAGGTGCTTCAACAAAAGGAAGAGCACCACACTCCTTGAGATGTTGAATTTTTTTGTTTAAAGCCTTACATTTGTTAGTGGCATGACCATGAATACTATGATATGTGCAAAATGAACTCTTGTAGTATAATTTATTTCATGTTCTTGGAGGAAGGGATATCAAGTGATCATGGAGGAGTCTCAACAATATACCCTCTTGATCAATGGTAGAAGGTGTTTTGTTATTTTGTGACAAAGATATCTCTTGCTTAGTATTAATTGTCATACTTATGCAAGAATCTTTAGATTTCAAGATTTTGTTCTCTCCTTGAAAGGAGGATGCAAAATCTAACAAATTCAAATCATTAGTGTTTTGCAAGATGACATTTACATTAAGTGAGGATTTCCTTTTCTGTTTCATTTCTTGCAAAGGATAACAATCAAGACCACTAGTGTCTATTAGTTCAGGATGCACTACTGTCAAAGTCAGCTTAGAAGGATGTTTTGTGGTAGTGTTGATATTGAGTGAAGGCTTGTTTGATGGCTTTATTTCTATCATGGGACAATAACCAAGACCATGAGTTTCTTCTTTCATGTTAGGCTCTATAGGGACATAGATACCTTGTTCTCTAGCACGACATCCTTTTCCACTATACCCAAGTTGTCTCATAAGTTCATAAATTTTTCCATAAATCTTCATCTCTTTTGGATTTGGTGGTTGTTCATCATGGAGTTCATCAAAGTTTTTTGTGTAATTTGTCATCTATTGTTCTAAAGTGGTTGAGGTGGATGCTTTTGAAGGGTCTCCTAATTTTTGTGTTGATATTACCACTTTCTCTTTTCCCTTTTTTAGTGTCTTTGTTTATGATCTTGTATTCTACCATGAATGTATGTTTGAAATCTAAGGATCCCCAATTGTCTTCTAAGAGCTTCACAATTTCCTCAATTTTTTTATTTGTCTTGCATGGGTTCAAATTTTGTAGATGGTGTTAATGTTTTCAAAGGATTCTCTTTATTTTTCTCAAGTTTGAAGACACTATAAGGCTCATGAGAAGCATCAAGTGTGTGCACTGTGCTGTTGTAGACATACTTCATTTTACGATGAAGAGTAGAAGGCACCTCATTCATTTCATGAGTCCATGGCCTTCGTAAAAGGATATTGTATGAAATATTATCAAGCATGACATCAATATGTGTTTTGAATGTAGCTTTTCCAGCTGTAATAGGCAAAGAAATCACACCAAGTGGTTCCTTTCCAACATTGTCAAATCAACTAATAGATAAAGAGACTAGTTGAATTTTTGATTTGTCTACACCAAGCCTGTCTAGGAGGGATACACTACACACATTAAGGGTGGAACCATTTTCTACAAGGGTTCAATTTATCCCTTTTCTCTTGTATTGAGCTATGATCATGAAAGCAATATTTTGTTTTTTCACTTCCAAAGGAAGGGGGGAGTTCACTTTGGTGGAAAACAATGTTAGTATTTATTCTTTGAATCAAGGCTATTATTTCATTTATTTGTGCATTAGAATGGATAGGAACTTGTTTCAATGCACTTTGAATCATGTTGTTGTAGTGGGGGGATACATGAATAATGTCCCATAAGGATATCTTAGCAGGAGTATTCTTTAGTTGTTCGACAAGATCATACTCCTTTCCACAAGGATGACCCAGTAAGATAGGGTTAGGTAGGATATGATTACATAATGGGAGGGATGTTGAAGGTGTTTTCCTTGGTTGTGTATTATTCTTAGTGTTATATGTATGAGCATTGGTATTATGGGTCAGTTGTTGTGACACATTATTCTTAGGTGGGTAAAGGATAAGTTCAGGTTTGTTTTGAGTTTGAGGTTTGTGTGAAGGTGGGTAAAAGATAAGTTCTAGTTTTTCTTGAGTTTGGGGTTTGTGTGAAGGTGGGTAGATGATTAGAGGATTCTTCAGATGTCCCACAGGATATGTAGGAGGTCCAATAGTCAAGGGAGGTCTAATGGAAACTTGCGCATTCATAACCTCAACGGTATTGGTTTGATGCATCTCTAATAAAGGGAAATATATTATCACCTTTTTACCATCACTAAAGGAAGACACATTACTATTGTTGTAATTTTCTTGCACCATGATAGCCTCCCTAGGAGGAGATTTTTTAGGAGAATTACAAACCAAATGTTCTTGACATTCAAGGATTGGTTCTTCCAAAATGACTTCATCGCAAGTAAGGGAGTTATCAATGGTTGGATTATATTGTTTATCAATAGTGGGGATATTAGGAGAAGAATCTATTTGATTTTCAATTTTCTCTAAGGTCTCATTCTCTTGTGACATATTATCTACCCTAGTAGGAGAGCTTGTAAAATACTCATCACATTTGATGGTTAGATTTTGTAAGGTAGCTTCATCACAAGTAGGGAAGGCATCAAGAGAAGGACAACTATGATTTTCATGCTTACCAAATAGATCTTCTCAAATTGTAGGGTCATTAGGGAAGGGAGGAGCAGGATTCTCATGGCCCTCAAGAGGTGCATCTTCTAACACCAAACTATCCTCTTTGCATCAAGAAGTAATAGCAGGAGAAGGAAAATTGTGATTTTCATGGCTTCCTATTATATCATCATATTTTTCTAAAAAAATATCACAAGCAAGGGATGAATGGATACTAGGTAGGGTGATGTTTAGAAATGTGTCTATGATCTCATCTTCTTGTTTTCTAATATCTTCCAAAGGGGGAAGAGGAGAGGGACAATCAAGACCCTCAATGCTTGTATCTTCTTTCACCAAGATACCTTCATCACTAATAGGAGAGGTGTCAGGAGAAGAACAAGTATGACTGTTATGATTGTCTACACTTGCATCCTCTTATGTTATGACATTCTTTTAAATTTGATATATACTAGGAGGGTATCCAAAATTCTTATCAAAGGTTTTACTTTGTTTTCCTAGATTATGCCCATGAGTAGAGAAAATAGAATCATATAAGCTACTTGATATTCTAGAAACACTATATGCTTGAAAAGAACACATGGTAACATGAGAAAGTAAATAAAGTGAAATTCAATGACCTAAAGTGAAATGTTTAAATGCAATTTTCAGATTTGAAACACTATGCAATGATCTAAAAATGAGATGTTGTAAATGCAAATTTGGAATTGATCAATGCATGAAATGAGCCTATTTAAGCAAGATTTAGTGAAATGAATGTCACAAAAAGTCCACCCACTAAAATAGATAGTTAATGGAAACCAACAGAAGTGCAGAAACAAGGTTTTTAGTGTTGTAAAAGGTAGTTTTAGGGGTGTGAAAGGAATGATTTTCCCAAGGTGGCAAATGAGTACCAATGGGGATTTTTGTCAAATTTTTTTATAATTTTTCAATTTTTTTTAATGAATTTTATGTTGTATGACCTAAAGACTAAATGCAAATGAAAATTTTCAATGAAATTAAATGCAAAAATGCAAGCTCTATGAGCTTTCACTAATGCAAAATTTGAAACCCTAGAATGTAAATTAACCAATGTAAATCCTAATGCAATATCAATACAAGCCAAATCTAGGATGATGATGGACTCCAAATCAGACAATAAGGTATTATAAAAGTAGGTTCACCAAAATGTAAGATAGAATTTTTTCTCCACTAGAGTTTATGACCTAGGGAAACAATCTTCTATACTTCACATTTAAGGATGACCCTAGAGATCTCACCCCAAGAGTGGAATAGAGGCAAGAGATCTAACAATAGGGCCTCCTAGGGTATGATTTCATATTACAAGAGGGGTTCACCACCAAGTGTAAACTTGGAAAATACAATGCAATGAAGGATGAAATGTAAAATCCTAGTTTGATGCAATGCTTCAATGAATGACCTAGGAATGATAATGAAACAAAATAGAAAGCTCCAAAAATGAAAGTGTGCACCTAGAATCTAGAGAGAGGATGGAATGGAGATTTGAAATCCTAAACTTGCTACTTGCATGGTGGGACTTATTTTCCATTCTAGGTGAATCGATCCTAGATTAGGGTTTCTATACAAGAACAAGTTTCTTGGAAAAGGGTATCCAAAACTACAAAAATCTCAAAATTGATCTAAAATGAGATTCATTTTCCAATCTTGGTGAATGATTTCACTTAGGGTTCTCTAAAACTTGAAGGTCTTAATTTGGCATTTAATGTCGGCTCTTCCTATTTCTCCTGACTTTCGGATCTGAAACTACCAATTTCAGGCTTGTAGGTGACTTTTTGTGAAGATTATGGCCTTGCAAAAAAGGGAAAAACTCCAACAACCTTGTAACCTATTCTTCAATGATCTTCAAGTCTTCAAAGCACCTAGATCTGCAATCACATAAGTAAAGAGTGAGAAAATGTTGGTTGTTAGGGAATAGGGGTTTTCCTTGGTCAAACCCCTTTTAGGTAATTAAACCAAATGATGAAATAGGATAATGAAACATGAACATGAAGTAATGCAATTAGGACCTTGCCATGATGATGGATTGTGAATTGTTGCAAAAATTGATGAAGAATTCTACCCTTGGATGTCTTAGAAATTATCTTGAGAGCTATCTTGATGACCTTGTGAATATTTCAAGTACTTAAATCTTGAGTGCTTGACTTGATGACATGAAGGTATGATGTTTCTTATTATGAAATGAGGATTTGAGAGCTTTATTATATAGAAAATCCACTCAAATGACTGTTAATTTGATCCCCAAGGCTGACATAGGAGAAATTTAAACCTAAAACTTAGTTTTTCCTGCTCAAACCTTAAAAATAGCTCAAATTGGACTCATTCACCCAAGGTGGTGAATGGGTCCCACAGGGGCTATTTTTCCTACTAGAATGTTGGGGACTGAAGAAATTAGGCTTTTATGTTGATATTGTCAAGTTTTTGATTAAATTATGCCTTGGGGCACCTACACAATATGGGGTCATAGGGGCCTATTAATGATGATGTAAAGGTTATAAATGTAAGATGGCCCAAAATCCAATGTGAGTGTAAATAAATGCACTTTACAACACTAAATTAAGGAAAATTGAATCTATTTAGCTTAGAAGGGCCCTAAATCCCATGTGAATGTGTAGAACACATTACAACACTAGATTAGGTTTAGTTGATTTACAAACATCCTAAATTTAATGTGAAGATATAAATAAATACATTTCACAACATTAAATTAGGGTAGAGTTAAGTTCATTTAGCTTAAAAAGGTCCCAAGACCTAATGTGGATGTGTAAAACACCTCACAAGACTTGATCAAGGTGACATTAAGTCCAATTTATCATTAATTATTCCCACATCAAGTGTAAAAATGTAAAGGGACACATTTTTTGATAGTACACCTTCTATTTAGAGTGCACATCATTCTAAAATAAAGATGGCTCACTTGCACTTGTACTCTCATTCAGAAAGAGGTAGCTTTCATCCTTATGGAGTGGCACATAAAATGGCCAATAGAGAGTATAGACATAAAGATAACATAGAATATTATTGGGCCAATTGTCAAGATGAGTTTGAAGTTATTAAGATAAAATATTCTAGGCTCCCATAGAAGCTAATAAGACTATGCAATAACAAATGTTCCAAACCAAGTTGAAGATGAAGAAGATCCAACCCAATATCGTGATTATGTACAGTTCAAAAATAAGCCACTCCTACAATGAATTGGGTAGAAGATGAAGTTGTGGAGATTGACCAAATTAATGCTCTAGTGATTGGATATTCCAATAAGTGGGTAAAACATAAGGCTTAGGAGTTGGATGCAGAAGGAACAAAGTTCACTTATGATTTGATGGGAGACTTAGAGTCTTAGTCGAAAGAAAGTGACTCTAAGAAAATAAAGGATGATACTTCATCTCCATAAGAGGAAGAAGATTCTAAGGATGAGCACATTGTAATTAAAAGGAAAACAAGGAGGGTATGTCTAGGATCATGATGGGCCAAAAAGTGGCGATATGATGGGTATGTGTAGAGTATGTGGCTGACGACTTCTTTTACCAAAAGTTGAGGAAACGAATAGGGTTTTTAAAGGGGATTATTAGCTTTTCACCAATATAAATTATGCTTTACTTTGAATTTAATAAATAATTATTATTCATTTTCTATTTGAATTATGACTAAAGTCCTGATTGATAGGCTGATTGAAAAACACCTATAGCTTTCAAACGGTATCACATTTTTTGAATTCGAAACATGTTTCACATTCTATGCTTCACATACTATAGGATTAAAAAAAATGAATTTTATGATGTTTTTACAAAGTTAAGGTGGCAAGACATACAAGTTTTTGTTGGCTTTCTCTTCGTGGTATATTTTCCTTGATGAAAAATCTACAAAACTGATTAGTGCTTTGAATACTTGGTGCTCTTTCTGTTTAGTTTGGAAAACTTGGCATTCTCAGTGTTTTGGTGATCATGCTTTGGGTTGATGTATTTGGGTGCATTTTTTCATCACTTAATGTGGTACTGATCATGTTAAGCTTTATGTGCAGATAAAAGTTATTCAGATGGTCTGATTGTTTCATATTTGGTTTCTTAGGATCTTTATGCTTTGAACTATTACATATTTGATGGCTCTTGATGATGTATTGATCATGTCTGTTTCAAATTTCATCTTGAATTGTTTCAAGTTGATTACAGTTGAGATCTTGATTTAACTGGATTGACAGTGTTGATAAGGTTTGGTTATTCAAATGGTATTCATGGTGACAGGTCCTTCTTTAGCTTCATATTTATGAAATTGTCACCTTCACATGTTTAGGTATATTGATACATGGCATATACAGATGAAGGAAATACTTATGGAAATATGATGTCGATAGGTATGACTTAGTGTTGATAAATTTGGTACATACTATTGGTTCATCACTTATTTGTATTGCTTCATCAAGCAATTACACCGTCTTAGGTAGTTTGGTTATTGATTCAATTGCTCCATGAAACTTGGTTTAGTAAGAATATAATATTCTCACATTTTATTTGGTGGCATAGTATACACTTTGGTTTTGGTATTTCATTTGTTTGATAGTTTTTATTGGCTCAAATGGCATATAATTTTCTATAAATTTTACTTGGTGATTTCTATATCCAAGCCTTGACTTTGTAGTCGACATCTAAAGGAAAATACTCATATTGACTATTCGAAGCCTTTTACATATGATATTAATTTATTATTGGTATGTTAATGATTTTTGGGGTTGATATTTACAAAGAATAAACCCTATCTAGTTTCCCAAAGAATTTTTCAATGATGATATTGTGTTCAAAGGTTACTTGGTTATATCAATTGGCAGCCATCATTTTTCATATGTTTAAGTTGGCATTATGAGAATCTTTGACTCAGAATATAGTTTATTATGTGTCGGCAATTTTCAAGCTAAATTTGGAGGTGATCATGTGGTCGAGTCCTTGGTAAATGATTAGTCAAGTGGACTCATAAGAATTTTTAATCAGTTGATTATTATTGTGTCTTTTTGTCTTCAAACTCCAAATCTTTATTAATTTTGGAAAATTCATCGACTGACTTGAGAGAAGACTTGTTTAGGGAAAAATGATATTGCATTTTCATTGAATATTTTGGAACCCTAGTGCTGCCATGCTAGAACTTCAGTTGCATAGTGTGCAAGGTTGCTATGGTATTTTGGTTTGGTTTTCAATTATGTTGATCTTTGGTGGTTGGAAAGAATGTTGGTGGTTTTTGTTTGAGCTGGAAGTGAAAGTGTGGGTAGTTTTCATGAAGAAATTCAGGGATTTTAATTGTAGGTTAATTCCACTATAACAACGGTAATATCTATGCATTATTTTTGATATTTCAATGGTAAATTTGGTAAATGAAGAGGAAAAGAAAACTTTGTTTTTTTATTTTGAAATAGTTTTCTTAACTAAACTAAAACTACCTTGAACCTGAGCGTAAACTAAAAGGTTTCATCTCTCAGTGGCATTTTATCTTCATATCATTGATTTTTGATTGGCTTCAGATTATACATTATGTTCATAAACTTTGGTTATTGAAATCAGGGTTTTCTTGACAAAGTTGTATAACCATTTCACAAACATTGTATATATGTATCTCTGCAAAAACATAAAGTTAGAGAGTGAAAAGAGTGTATGATGTGAAGAAAGGAAATTTTCTAGACAGAGTATTGCTCATTGTGAAATCATTTTGTAAAAAGAGAAGAGTGGGCTCATATTGTTTTTATCTTTGATTGTATCACAAAGATTATGTTTTGAGTTGAGCATTATTGCAAAATCCTTTTGTATCCTATTGTAATTTTATGATTGTAAGAATGATTGTAGTTATAAGGTTCTGATGGGTTGCAATATTTTGAATGTTTGATAAAGTTGGTGCTTCAGAAATATTATGGGAGTTGGTGGTCCACATTGTTATGGAGTTGGTGCTCCACATTGTTACAGAGTTGGTGCTCTTTAATTAATAAAAAGGATATTTTAGCGAGTGGTTTTTTATACCCCAAGAGGGTTTTTCCACTTAGGAAATATCGTGTTATGTGATTTTATTTGTCTCTCATTTTGTTTCATGTTAATGTTCTCATTTAGTCAATGCTCTGATACTTTTAGTATGTTTAAAAGTTTCTTATTTCAAAAGGTTGTCATGCAAAGTTAAAAAGTCTTCTGTTAAGCAAATTAAAAGTGTATTGGGAAAAGTGGTTGTTCTGTTGCAAAAGCACATACAAGATTGTTCATACTCTAATTGAACAATATCATATGTTTCTTTTAACATGAGGTGTAAATGTTAATCAAGTTTCATGTCAATATGATTTTAAATGTTGATGTACACTTGCATAAACAAGTCTACCACATTGAGTTTAAATTTGTAAAAAGTTTCATCGTGCCTTCAGAGTCAAAATTTTTAAAAATATTTCACTCTGATTCAACCCCCCTCTAAGAGTGAATCCACTTCCAACAAGTGGTATCAGAGCGTAGGGTCTTGCATTAGGTTTCATACATAGGAATGATTATAGTCTTGGAAATCAATATGTCACAAGTTTGAAGGTATTTTGTCTGTTTGTACCATCTTTATGTTGTGTGAAAGCATTTCTATTTTTTATTAATAACTTTGCATAAACCTAGTAAAATTAAGTTCAACCATGCTCTTGATAAGAGGAGTACTATGGGTAAGTGGAAAAGAAACAGAAGTTACAAGAAAAACATTAGTGTCAAGTCTAGTGAAGTTTAATCTCAAGAATTACCCCTGCCAGTTGATAATAAAAATCATCCTATAATTGGAGAAGAAGAAGATCACTTAGTAAGTGACTTTGAACAAGAATTTGGTAAAAAATAATGTGAATATGATGAGTTTGAAATTGATTTGGAAGGAGAACTGCTTGCTGCCTTAGATGAGCTCAAAAGGCTTAAACTAGAAAATCAAGAACTTAAGATACAACTTCAAAAGCGTAATGATATTAATAAAGCATTAAATCAAAACTATGTTAAATCCAAAAATATTATTGAACTTCTAAAAGCACAAATGGTTGATAAGAGAAATGTTGAAGAAGGATTGGAAGTCAAGTTAAAAGACAAGGATGAGTTGTGTATTAAACTAGAAAATGATATTGCTTCTTTAAGAAAATGTTCAGATAATGATTCCTTGTTAAAAGAACTAACTCTTAAAGATGATATGATTATTAGTCAAAGAATTGAAATTAAAGAATGTAAGAGGATAGCAGATGTTGTAAGATCTGATTTGGAGCTTAAAAAGGTTGAATGTCTAAAACTATAAGGAGAAGTAGTTGCATTAAGGAAAGATCTTGAAGATGTCAAGGTTCAATTATGTAAAAGTTAGAAATTTGATCATAGTACTAATCTACTGAATAAGATGACTTGTAGACAAAAGCATTCTAAGGATCCTTCAAGTGTGGGATATGAAGTTGGACAAAGCTCTGTAGAAAAAATTAAACATGGGATAGTGTTTGCTACTGCAGATGGAAAGAAGTTTACAGCCAAGCAAACACCAAGAATGAAGGTTGATCTTCGTCACAATATTGTTCCTACTCAGACAAAAGTCAAATGGATTGATGAAAGAACAAATAGATCATCAAGATCTTCATCTATTAGGTATAATCACTATCAATTTCATGGCTATTGCTATTGTTGTAATGCTTATGGACATAAAGCATGTAATTGTACAAGAAATTGTTGGGTGAATAAAAGTCATAATCATGTGAAGAATTTCAAGAGAGGTTCATACAACATGTTTAGTAGAAATTATCCTCTCTTTGGTCTAGAAAACACCATTATATGTTATAGGTGTAATAGGTTTGGTCACAAAGCACAATGGTGTAAGAAAAGTACTATAAAGCCTTCTGAGGACTACATGTTCAAACAAAAGGAAAAGAAAATATTGAGTAAGGAGAAGACAAAGCCTATACAAGTGTGGAAAAGAAAGATCAATTAAGATGACAAGAGAGAAAAAAGGATCATGTATGATTTGGAGAAGAAAGCATAATCAATCTGGTAATAAAGGTGAATCCATGAAAGTACACTGTGCACATTTGATACCATCCAGGTCTTGAGAAGAAGAAAAGAATCAGGAGGAGTCTATTATGGTAACACATTTTAAAGTCAAGAATGAGGTAAGACAACATGCATTTGCTATTGGTAGTAAAAGAAGTAAAGAAGAGGTCTGTAAATGTCAATATTTCATTGTGAAGGTTTGCATATGATATTGGAATTTTATGTTCAATAAGAGTTCTAAATTATTGATAGCTTTGGATATAACAGATATCATCATGATTATTACATTCTGTATAACTGATCAACTTTACAGGTTGCTAAGAAATTCAAGTTTGAAGTACATTGACAGTCCTTTGGAAGTTAAAATCTGGTTAAATCTGCCTTTGTTCCTAACATACTGGTGCTTTATATTTCTTTGAGAGTAGTAAAGGATATTTGAGACACAATTATACTTCTTGGCCATTTGTGGACAAATTATTGTTTTCTTTGCTACAATACATTGATCTCAATGATGTGCTTTGATCTATATGATTGAAGTTTTTAGCAATAGTGCATGATAAGACTGTGAACTGTTTGAGGTCTAAATTGAAAATGGTAAAGGTAGTTAGCTGAAAGAAATTAATAGTAAAGGCTAAATTCTGCACTGTTATGGAGAACATGTACAACATACTAAGTATATGTTATATCCATACAAAATTAAATCTTCTGAAGTTGTGGTTGTTGGTGTTGACATTGATTGTGTTGATGTAGAATATGTTATGTTCTTGAAAATAGTTAGAATTGTACATTCTTGGATGATGATTTTTTTTTTCAATATGTTGTATGGTTTGTGTGATACAGATTTGGCTGTTGTATTTTGTAGCGCAGGATGTATTTAGTAATTTGCTAGAATGTTTGATCTGGTGGTGATACAAGGTATTACAAAAATATTTAACAAGTACTAGTATTTGAACAAACCATGACACATTCATAAATGTTTTGGATTATTTGACTAACATATTTCTAATTGAAAGTGATTCTTCTTTGACATAACATTTATAGAATAGCAGTGATTTTGATCTTCAAAAATTGGTGTTATAGGACTTGACATAAGGTTTATGATTAGTATGGAATGATTTTTTTGGTGATCAATGAATCACGTAATTATTTATCTTGCACTCTAAATATGAGTGACAATGTGTATGTCAATATAAGGAGCAGTGAAAGCCTTAAAGGTCAAAACAATTTTTAGCAAGTCTCTTCATACATTCGAGATCTTGTAGAATAACGGGTTTCTAATCAGCCAGTTATATTTATGATGTGTTGTTTGAATCTTGTTAGGACTGATTATTTTGATAGAAGACAAGATCTATTCCAATTGGTTAGTATACATCTTTGAATTTGAAGAAAACCTTGCATGATATGAAATTTGATTTCCTTGCTTGATGATATGTATGTTTATCTCTTGTGTCTTTCAAAGGAGTAAAGAATATCAGGTTATGTGCATGGCTCAGTGATATTTCGGTGCTATGGTTTAGGGGGAGCTTCTTAGCTCTCTGAGCAGCTTCTTGCTACTTTTGTAATGTATTTGCTGCTTCTTTATATTTGCAATTGGATGAGTTACTAGTTTTTTGTGTCTCTTTTTGTACCCTTTGTCCTTGAGACAAAAAGGGGGAGAAAGCATTATAGTTATGAGGCATGGCATTCTATTATGTGGCATTTTTTGGTTGTTCAGATGTTTTTTTGTTTCCAATGGTTGCATATGGTTTCATATTCAGATGATTGTGGATGGTTTTTGCCATCAAGGAAAAAGGGGGAGTTTGTTGGCTTTCTCTTTGTGGTATATTGTCCTTGGTGAAAAATCTACAAAACTAATTAGTGCTTTGAATACTTGGTGCTCTTTCTGTTCAATTTGGAAAACTTGGCATTCTCAGTGTTTTGGTGATCATGCTTTGGGTTGATGTATTTGGGTGCATTTGTTCATCACTTAATATGGTACTGATCATGTTAAGCTTTATGTGTAGATAAAAGTTATTCAGATGGTCTGATTGTTTCAAATTTAGTTTCTTAGGATATTTATGCTTTGAACTACTACATATTTGATGGATCTTGATGATGTTTGTTTCATATTTCAGCTTGATTTGTTTCAAGCTGATTACAGTTGAGATCTTGATTTAATTGGATTGACAATGTTGATAAGGTTTGGTTATTCAGATGGTATTCATGGTGACATCGCCTTCTTCAGCTTCAAATTTATGAAATTGTCACCTTCACATGTTCAGGTATATTGATATATGGCATATATAGATGAAGGCAATACTTATGGAAATATGATGTTGGTAGGTATGACTTAGTGTTGATAAATTTGGTACATATTGTTGGTTCATCGCTTATTTATATTCCTTCATCAAGCAATTACACCGTCTCAGGAAATTTGGTTATTGATTCAATTGCTCCATGAAACTTGGTTTAGTAAAAATATCATATTCTCACATTTTATCTGGTGGCATAGTATACGCTTTGCTTCTAGTATTTCATTTGTTTGATAGTGTTTATTGGCTCAAATGGCATATAATTTTCTATCATTTTTACTTGGTGATTTCTATGTCCAAGCCTTTACTTTGTAGTCGGCATCCAAAGGCAAATACTCATATTGACTATTCGAAGCCTTTTACATATGATATTAATTTATCATTGGTATGTTAGTGATTTGTGGGGTTAGCATTTACAAAGAATAAACCCTATCGAGTTTCCCAAAGCATTTTTCAACAATGATATTGTGTTTGAAGGTTACTTGGTTATATCACTTGGTAGCCATCATTTTTTATATGTTTAAGTCGGCATTATGAGAATCTTTGACTCAAAATATAGTTTATTATGTGTCAATAGTTTGCAAGAAAAATTTGAAGGTGATCATGTGGTCAGGTCCTTGGTAAATGATTAGTCAAGTAGACTCATAAGCATTTTGAATCAGTTGATTATTTTTGTCTTTTTGTCTTCAAACTCCAAATCTTTATTAATTTTGGAAAATTCATCGACTGACTTGAGAGAAGACTTGTTTAGGGAAAAATGATACTACATTTTCATTGAACAGTTTGGAACCCTAGCGCTACCATGTTGGAACTTCAGTTGCATAGTGTTCAAGGTTGCTATGGTATTTGGTTTGGTTTTCAGTTATGTTGATCTTTGGTGGTTGGCAAGAATGTTGGTGGTTTTTGTTTGAGTTGGAAGTGGTAGTTTGGGTAGTTTTCATGAAGAACTTCAGGGATTTTAATTTTAGGTTATTTACACCATAACAGAGGTAATATCTATGCATTATTTTTGATATTTCAATGGTAAATATGGTAAATGAAGAGGAAAAAAAAACTTTGTTTTTTAGTTTGAAATAGTTTTCTTAACTAAACTAAAACTACCTTGAACCCAAGTGTAAACTAAAAGGTTTCATCTCTTAGTGGCATTTGATCTTCATATCATTGATTTTAGATTGGCTTCAGATTATACATTATGTTCATAAACTCTAGTTATTGAAATCAAGGTTTTCTTGACAAAGTTGTATAACTGTTTCACAAACATTGTATATATGTATCTCTACAAAAACATAAAGTTAGAGAGTGAAAAGAGTGTATGATGTGAAGAAAGGAAATTGTCTGGATAGAGTATTGCTCATTGTGAAATAATTTTGTAAAAAGAGAAGAGTGGGCTCATATTGTTTTTATCTCTGATTGTATCACATAGATTATGTTTTGAGTTGAGCATTATTGCAAAATCCTTTTGTATCCTATTGTAATTTTATGATTACAAGAATGATTGTAGTTATAAGGTTCTGATGGGTTGCAATATTTTGAATGTTTGATGAAGTTGGTGCTTCAAAAAGATTATGGGAGTTGGTGCTCCACATTGTTATGGAGTTGGTGCTCCACATTGTTATAGAGTTGGTACTCTTTGAGTAATAAAAAGGAAATTTTAGCGAGTGGTTTTTTATACCCCAATAGGGTTTTTCCACTCAGGAAATCTCATGTTATGTGATTTTATTTGTCTCTCATTTTGTTTCATGTTAATGTTCTCATTTAGTCAATGCTCTAATACTTTTAGTATGTTCAAAAGTTTCTTATTTCAAAAGGTTGTCATGCAAAGTTAAAAATTCTTCTGTTAAGAAAATTAAAAGTGCATTGGAAAAAGTGGTTGTTCTGTTGCAAAAGTGCATACAATATTTTTCACACTCTAATTGAACAATATCATATGTTGCCTTTAACATGAGGTTTAAATGTTAATCAAGTTTCATGTCAATCTGATTTTAAATGTTGATGTACACTTGCATAAACAAGTTTACCACATTGAATTTAAATTTATAAAAGGTTTTGTTGTGCCTTCAGAGTCAAAAATTTAAAAATTACTTCACTCTAATTCACCCCCCCTCTCAAAGTGAATCCACTTCCAACAATTTTTTTTTAAAAGTTGTAATAAAAAATTCATAATTAATTATTTTACTTGGAAAAAAATTACAAAAAAATATGCGTCACATGAGGACATGAGTCCTCTACTTATATCTAAAATCTTATAAAATAATATTATCATTTTATTATGGTTAGGGTGATTAGCAAGACACATACTTCTTATTTTTTCCCTAGAATTTAAGTACTAGTGCATTAAAATCTCAAATTTCAAACCAAATAGATATATATTTTCTAAATAAACCTAGTAGTTTAGAAACTACATTCAATTTTCTATAGATTCTATTCTTACATATTTTTGAAATAATATAGATAACTTATTAAAAAATTTACGTCAAGTTACCTATAATTTTTCTGAATTTTTTCCACTCAAGGGCCTATTTTTTATATGATGATCCTGCACATACCCAAGAGTGAGGTGAAATCTAGTGGGAAACATAAAGGGCCTAAAAGACAACTGATTCCTAAGAGAAGAATGCCTACAAAGGATAAAATTGAAGAGGCATCTGAAGCCAAACCTTCAAAGAAAATAAGACTTGTCATATAAATAGAGAAGGGCTCGCCTTCAAAGAGGCCAAAGAAAACTAATGTTAGTGAAGAGGGTGCCACATAGGAGCTAAGGAAATTGAGGTAGAAAGCTCTGTAAACAAAACACAGGTATATGTTAGAATGAATTCTCAAAAACAACAAGTCTCCCCTTCTATAGTGAATGTTGAAAAGGTGTTTCAAGAACCTAAGGAAAATGTTAATGACCCATTAGTTAAAGAAGGTGAAACTACAAAAGAGACTATTGTAGAAAGAACCCTACCTAATTCACCTCACCAACATGTTCAATCTGTCAAGGAGGAAGGAGTGGTAGAAAATGATGAAGTTAATGTATCCAAGGAACAAGCTAGGACAAGAAGAAGAAGAAGAGGAGTTTGAGACACCAAAAATTTGAGACCTTGGAAACTTTGGAATTCAATTGGAACAAAAGGTTTCTGAGGTTCAAATTCAAGGAGAAAATAAAGAAGAGGAGAAATAACTTGAGTAGACAAAGGAGGTACCATCTCAATCTCATGAGAAAGAAGGAACACATCAAATTGATGATGAAAATAAATATGAAGAGCATAAACAAGAAGACAATGTTGAAACCAATCAACCTAAGGCACATGGAGAATAAAATGCTCCCCACAAGGATACAAATTTAGAAGAATCAACCATCCGAGACTGGTTGAAAGAATGTTTGAAACCAAAACTAGTGGTTATTGAAGAGGAAGCACCATATTGGTTCAATAACTTCCTAGCAAGCTTGGGTAGAACTAAAGAATGAAAGAAGACTAGAATAATTTCAAAGATAACAAGAGATGAGTCTAGCAACAGGGTTTTGCATATTGCTACTCCTATGGATGACAAGCATAAATATGAAGCTACTCTAGCTGATTCTAAGGTTTACACAATCAATCTAGGTCCATCCACAAAGGAATGAGAAGGAATATCTAAAATATTTTGTGGATTAAGTTTTAAATAGACTAGATAATGAGAACTAGGCAAAAGAGAAGTTGCAACATCAAGTAGATGAATTATAGAAATATATCCAACATTTGATAAATCCTTACAAACACAAGATGGTGTGGATACTTATTTTTAGAGGGTTTGTTGTCCAAGGATGCAATTAATGAAATTGAGAAAATGAAAACCTCTTTACAAGTCATCCAACAATGGATAATGACATCTCTTCTAAGGTTCATGATTTGATTGAAAAGGTTTACATATGCAAGAGAAAGCATCCTCTTTTCTAGATGAGGTGCAACAATTAGTAGAGGAATGTAAGACAACAAATGATGCTTCATTGATGAAACAACAAGAGATTGGTTAGAAAAATTTGAATTAAAGAAGGAAAATGGAGAAAGGATTGGAGAATGAAGATAGAGCAAATAAAAGATAGAATAAAGAAATGGTGGAATGGAGGTCTATTGGCCAATTGATGATGGACCCATGAAATCTAATCAATTAGAGGATGCAACTATGTATACTTCAAATTTGGATAAATATCATGAAATGCAAATGGAATGGAATAAATCTTCGATTAAATATATGGAAGAAATACGATCAATTAAATCAAGTTCGAAGGTTATTCAAGTTCCTGATCAAGCCGATCTTGATAAAGTATTTTGCAAAATTCAAGAACTTTTTGGAAGGTAGGAAAAGGATAAGGAGGACAACCTAGCATGACTATATTCAAATTTGAGAATACTACATCAAGCTAGATAGAGTTACAAGTCGGCCATGTCTAGAAATTTGTGCTATGATGTATTTTATTTAATATTAATATATCTTTTGAGGTTGACCTCTTAAGATGGCATTGTAAAATTAAAAGGGTAGGGTATATGCAGGATCATGATGGGCCAAAAAGTGGCAATATGATGGGTATGTGGCTGACGACTTTTTTTTAACCTAAAATTGATGAAACAAAAAGGGGTTTTAAAGGAGATTCTTAGATTTCCACCAATATAAATTATGCTTTACTTTGAATTTAATAAGTAATTATCATTCATTTTCTATTCAAATTATGACTAAATTCCTGATTGATAGACTGATTGAAAAATATCTATAGTTTTCAAATGGTATCACATTTTTTGAATCCAAAACATGCGTCACATTCTATGCTTTGCATAGTATAGGATTAAAAATAAAAATTGAATTTCATGAAGTTTTGAACAAGTTAAGGTGGTCATACATACAATTTTATATTTTAAAAGTAATAAAAATTCATAATTAATTATTTACTTGGAAAAAATTATAAAAAAATATGCATCACATCGGGACATGAGTTCTCTACTTATATCTAAAATATTATAAAAAAATATTATCATTTTATTGTGGTTAGGGTGGTCAAACAAACACCTACTTCTTATTTTTTCCCTGAAATTTAAGTACTATTGCATTGAAATTTCAAATTTTCACCAAATAGACTTATTTATTTTTAAACAAACCTAGTAGTTTAGAAACTACATTCAATTTGCTAGAAATTCCATTCTTATATATTTTTGATATAATATAGATAATTTATTCAAATTTTTATGTCAAGTTGTCTAACTCTGATTTTTCTGATTTTTTGCCACTTAAGGGCTTATTTTTTCCATGATGATCCTGCACATGCCCGGTAATAAAAACTGCCAAGGCTGAACTAAATTGTAAAGCTCTAATTTAGTTTTCTCTAGGATGACATGTTCTTGAAACTCTATATATAGGAGTTCTCTCCTCATTGTATTGGATTAGATACTAGAATTGTTGCAAATTTGGTGAAGTGAATACCTGAATACATTGAGTTTGGTGTTCTTTTTGTGTTGTTTCATCTATATGCATGGTTCCTATCTTTCAAAGTTGTTTCAAGTTGTTTTGAGTGAGTAATTTTTAGATTAGAATTAGAGCTAGTTGCAGTTCATTCATGATTATGATAAAGTGTTTACAATGTTTGAGGAATCTTCAGTCCATACTTTTAGCAATTTTCTAATTGTAAGTTTTTGTGTAAAGTTAACTTGGGACTACTCTTTGTTGCACTTAAGTTCAATTATGGATTTTTATGAATTTCATGCCATTTGGATGAATTTTTGAATGTTTCACAATCTAAAAATCTTTCATACCTTTGGAGATTGCACTATTTCTATGATACTGCAAATTTAATCTTGGTTAAAAAGGAATTGGTTTTTGAAGATTGGTCCACATTGAATGCTCTACTATTTTCATGATTTATCATAGGATTCAGATTAGAAATCTCTCTAAACCCTTATCTTTTGATATTTCTTTGAAATCATTATTAGATAGGAATTACAAAGCATCACTAAATTGTTGCATTTGATGAAATATAGTTTCCTGATCACAAGTCTAGAAAATTCTAGGGTTTATTTTCATTTTCATATCTTCTAAGGCCCTCATTGTTAACTCAAGAGTTTCAATCTTTTTTTTAGCCATAAATTCCCTTTGTGATTACTAGCAAATCACATCATCACTGAGTTTTTTGTGCATTATCAAGACTTGGCATTAGAGACCTTGGGGTTGTTTCTTGAGGCTTGCTGATAAAAATTACCTTTCAAGAGTGATAGGATACTTGTATTTTGTCTCTATTGTTGCAGTGCTATAAACACCATCAATAGTGTCTCAACCTATTATTTTTATTAGAATTAATTATTTAAATATTTAATAACGATAATTATCACATGTTGCATTTTGTGTTACAACTTGTAGTTTCTATTTCTGAGGAGTCAAGTTGGAAGTTACCATTTATAGGTGGAGTTGTGCATGAAGGAATTTTTTATTTTCATGTTGATTTTGCATGGAATGTGAGTTTTGGAGGTGTAGTTATTATTTTATAGGTGTAGGTTTTGCATGTGTAGGTTTAATAGTGACAATTGGTAGCTACAATATTGCATGTTGTGACAATTGGAAACTTATCATTATGCATGTGTAGTGGTTTTGGCACTTTCCATGTTGCATCTTCAGCCTTTGGCATTTGATTTTAGAAATTTCTAATTAATCCATTGTAAGATCCTATATATTTAGCACTTGTATTTTGGAGGTGTAGCCTGGTTGTATTGCTGAGATGTTGTTATGTTGCCATTCTACTCCAGAATTGTAACACATAACAACTCTTATAGATTCTTGCACTACAAGTGTATTGTAATAAATTTTTTATAGATAATACATTGTTCAAGCTTTTGGAGTGTGAGTTTTTTCTCCCAAAAGGATTTTCCCCACATTTATTTGGTTTTATGTTTTTTTATTATATCTCTAATGCTATTTATGTTACATGTTTTGTGCATTTTCTTTATTATAATTGAATAAGGGTTTGAAACTATAGAAATTTTCACATTCTCTCCTCTAATAGATTGGTGTTGGAAGCTTTTCCATGTACTTGGCTTCCTTTCATTCATCAAAAAAATTAGTTGGAGTAAAATATTCACTAAAACTATTATTTTTTCATGTGATGTCGCATTCCCCACTATAATGGGTCAGGTCCATTGAAATAATGGCATATGCACTTTTTTGGATTAGACAAGGGAAAATACACATTAGCTACTCATAAAAAATATGGTTTAGATAAGGTCCATATTGGTTGATAAAATGATAGATCCCATTTGAACTAGACTTGAGAGTCCAAGCAAGTTGATAAAGATTGATATTGAGAAAGCCTACTAGAACTAGACTTATGAGTCCAATAAAACTTAAAGTGGAGGTTCCCAACTCAAAAGTAGCTTTGTAACCCTCAATATGGTATATCCAATATTAATGGATATGATAAAGATAAAGGATAGGTGATCCAATTTAAACTTTGATAATGATAAGACAAGATACCAAAAAGTTGTTTGCTCCTCAAATAATATTATAGCTATAAGGAAATACTAATGAAAGATCTATTTAGCTTTGTTTTCTTAGAATTTAATTATTTTGACAAGTTTATGGAAATTTCAAGGACATTTTTTTATCCAAAAGCAGTCTAGAATATGTCAAAAGTGTAGTGAAATAGATTAAAAACACTACAAGACAAACCACATGCACTATAATATTTACCAAAAGTGTTGCACAAAAATCTAGATGCACTATAAAATGAACCAAATGTACAAGAAAATAACTATTAGTGTAGTTTCAGTAGTTTGAATATTTTTTTGGCTTGATTTTTCAAATTTTAATTAGTTCTCTTTGGAATGAGATTCAATCAAAAGCTAAAGCAAATAAAAATGCACAATGAATGGAAAACCTAGTTTTGAATGTTATGCAACAAAGAATTTTCCTTGTTTTCTTATTTTTTAATTTTGAACCTCTTTTTGATTATTTTAAAATTTTACAAATCTATACCAAAGATACAAACAATAAAATAAATGATACTAATAAGAAAATTCCTAGGTTCAGTTTTTGATGGATATCCCTCACTTTAGTTTCAAGTGGAAGATAGGTTATCTAAAAAATCAAGCACATAAGACACACCAACAAACCTAGTCAAGTGGGTATGGCCAATGAGTTTGACAAGGATACACAATCTTATCTAAGAGTATCCTCGAAATATACCACAAAGGGTACATGAAACCTTAATCCATAGATTAAAGGGAATACTCTTACACAACTGGGAGGAGAGGGTAACCCGCTCTCCATCTTCACTTCTCTAAGGTATAAATATCTAATAAACTTAGTCAAGATTGACAATATTCTAATTTCAAGAGGTGTGTATTTTAATTTAATATTTTTTCTTTATACTCTATTAGAACATAGGAGTTGAAGTCATCCTCTAGAATGATTAATTCTCTAAGCAAGCCCCCTAAAAAGAAAAAAACAAGATCAATTATTTTTATCCTCAAGATAACCATTGGGCATGATAGGAGAGCATACATAAGGAGATCTTGGGGATTTAAAAGACACTTGTCTATTTTAGAGCCCAAATCCAAATGTGAGAGATTAATTTTAGCCAATTTCTAATGTGAGGAAGACACACCAAACAATATTGACAAAATTAAAACAAATAATGTAACAATTTTAGCACTTTGCAAGAATCAAGAGTGATAAGGTAAATATAATGAATGAACCCAAAGTCCAATGTTAATTTTAAAATGTCAATTTGATGAAGAGATCCAAATCCACTTTCTTTGTGATCATCTCAAGTCCCTTGTAGATTCATTTTTTTAAGCACCAAAATCACAACTAAAGAGACCAAAACAACAAGATCTTAGATCTAGGGTTAGCTATAGATCAGATTTGAGGTTAACCATTAGGAAAAACAAATCCACTCAAATGTTAAATGAACTAATACAAATTTGAAATTGATTCCTAGATACTACCCAAATGTGTAGCGACAAAAACTAAAATCATTAGAGATTTAACCAAATGCATGGAAAAAAAACTCAAAAAATAGAAGTAGCTTGATAGCAACCAAAAGTGTGATAGTAGAGACCAAAAGCATGGTGACACAAATAGAAACTACAACAATGGCTATTAAATAAATTTGTAGAATATTCTAGTTAACTAAAAATGCAACAAGTCAAACCAAAAGCATTGCAAATTTGACGAGAAGCATAGAAGTATTGAAAAAATGTGATGTTATTCCTATCAATAGAAAAATAAACTTTGTGCAAATTGAATTGATCCGATATATATACTAAATGTAGTCTATGTCAGCCTAGATGTATTGTCTGTTCACCCAAAATTGTCACAAATTGATCTAAAAGAAAAAATTGACCTATAACGTCAAAGACACACAAATCTTGCAAATTTGTTTATTTAAGATACGATTTAGGTCTTCCCATGCATTCCAAAATATAGATGATGAAAATGTGAATCACAAATATCAACAGTGTAAAACTTACATTCTTACAATCACACAATAAAGTTCAAGATCTTGGCTCAAAATATAAAATTTAGATAACAAGCAAAGTCATCATAGCTAAAGTCTAGATTTTCTCCATCGTTGGTTGCTCTTCAAAGTAACAAACTATGAAATAAAAATAATGATATGATGCAATGGTAATGATATATGCTCAAAGATAAATGATACCTATGGTTGACAAATGATAATGATAAATTCTTGATAATCCTTGAAAATGTTTGATAATGCTTGATAGTGCTTGATAGTGGTAGAGTGCTAGAGATATTCTTGATAATAAAAGTGCTAGGGGATTTAGATGAAATGAAATCTTTGTATTTATATGATTCACTTGTTATTTGATCAATGGTGGAGATTGATTTGCAAGATCAACAAATATGAAAGTTCAAGATAGGGTAAGACCTATAAATTGAATTTGATTGAGGGAAAGATTATAACAATTAAATAGATAAATTTATCTAATTCAAAATGATATTTGAAGAAATAAATAAATATTAATTTATTTATTTTACAAGAAAATATTTGATTTAAATTAATTTAAGAGTAGAGTTATCTAATTAAATAATTTTTGAAATTTATTTAATTATATAAAAAATAATAATTTAAAATTATATTTTAATTAATTTTGGAGGGAAAATGATAAGTGGTGAATTTATTAAATAATTAAAATTAATAAATTAATATAGATATTATATATATCTTAAGATAATTAAACAATTAAAAACTATTCAATTATTATGTATGAAAAGAGGAAAATATTAGCTTGATCAAATAATTAAAATATAGATAGAAGAAATGAGGATAATAATGAAATGATATTATTAAAATGCATTAGTCATTTTTAGACGTCTACAAGTATTGTTTACTTGATCACTAAGGTCATTGATAATATTTACACTGTATTATTATAGACCGAATAGGTCTTCGTTATTTCTCAATCAAGCATTGTTTAAGACTGTTGAGGTTATTAGTAATATGTATTTCATGATATTAAAGACCAAATGTGTCCTTTTCATTATTATATCAAGTATTGTATTTTCCTCATGAACATCTAGGTCTGTGATTAATGTCAAGTTATATAGATGGTTTCAATATTTTTTTCAAACTATTCTATGGCAAAGGTACAAGTTGGCTTTGAGAATCAAGAGCATTATTGAAATTAAAGTTTCTTGTTCAATCATTCAAACATATGGATTCTTAAGCTCTATTTTAAATCAACCTATTTGATAAAGTCTAGTGTTTATTAAACACTACCATTTCATTTCCCTTTTGGATTCTCTTCAAACATTATAAAAAATAGTGTTAGTATAGAATGAGAAACCCTAACATATGAGAAGGGTCTCAATCAAGAAAAAGTAGTATTTAATCCATTACTTAGATTAAAAATGATGCTAGTGTTATGTACCAACCCTAATGTGGTATCGATAGACATATGACTATGTTTATTTCTCACCATTATTGAGATAGAATGATAATGACTAATCTAAGGTTAAAATCTATATTGAGTCTCAGTTTCAAGTGTACTCACATTATATTTCTTTTGACATCGATAATAATTATATTTTATGGAAATTATAGTTCTTTATAAGCATAGATAGTGGTGAAAGTTGTTAAAATATTATAAATTTTTAGATATCAAAAGGATAATTACATTATGGAAATATTATTGTTTTGTTGGAAAAGGATATCCTAGGTTTAATGGATAGATTGCTACAATCAACCTTTTCAAAAAATATGTGGTTATAAAATATAGACCACAAGGATATGATATTGACTAACAACTTGAAAGGTGAATCAATAGGGTGCCAATCTAGATTCTCTTTGTTGGAGGTGGTAGAGTTGATGGATTAAAAAGTTGATGAAATGATGTAATTGAATGAACCATGCAAATACAATGTTCTAAGATAAATTTTGATAGAATGAAAATACACAAACAAATTAAGTTCTAGAAAGGTAGAAGCAAGATACTTGTGCACCTATTATTTGAATTTTAGCTAATTTTCGATGGCCTAGCATGCAAGGACACCTAGATTGGGGACTTGAAATTGGAAACTACTTTCATAGGCCTTAGTTTTCTGGTTTGTAGTCTCTATCTTCAGGATCTTGTTGTAAAATCTTCGTCTATTGCTAAGATAATTCAGATTCTCTATATTCTCATCTTGTAATGTCTTGTTTTTTGTATTTATGAAGTATACTTCCTAGAATATAAGGGGCCTTACTAGCCTATATAAACAATTTTTGGTTAAAACTTGTATTCTTGACAATAAAGTGGATGTTCTCCTCCTCTAGGAAACTAAGATGAAGAAAGAGAATTTTGATAAGGCTATTTTTAGCATTTGGTCTGGTGCAAATTATTTTGTTAGTGAGGCTGAAGGGGCTTTTGGAGGTATAGACACTCTTTGGAATCCTTATAAACTAAAAGGAATTCTATGCTCAGCTAGTAGGAATAGTTTGACGATTACCCTAGAAGATTTAGCTTCCTATGAGAAATGGAACTTAATAAATATTTATGCCCCAAACTTTAGTAGGGACAAAATTATACTTTGGGAACAACTAAGTGATTATATTACTAACATAAAAGATGATCATTGGATGTTGGGAGGGTATTTCAATTCCCCTCTCCTTCCTTTAGAGAAGTCAGGGGGCGGGATAACTATTTGGAAAGCATGATGGAGTTGGCTGAATTCCTAAATTGAGCTAGTCTTACTGACATCCCTCTCCAAGTCTCTAAGTGTACCTAGTCCAATAGAAGGAATGAAAACCATCTGATCCAATTCAAGCATGATATGTTTATGATCTTAGCCAATTGGAACATCTCCCAATTCCTATCTCTTTCTTCTCTCCCAAGGTCTGACTCTGATCATAATGCCTTGGTGCTAACAAGAAATGTGGATTACAATAGGGGTACTTTCCCATTTAGATTTGAAATAATGTGGAGTCTTCACCCAGACTTTGATGCTCTTATTAAATTTTGGTGGTAGGAACCTATAAATGGCACCCCTATGTATTGTCTGGTGGAAAAGCTAATTATAATTAAGAAAAGAGTGAAAGGGTGGAATAAGGTGACTATTGTGTGTCCTCACAACATGCTCCAATACTATAAGACGTGGGGAGCCAAGTGAAAAATAATAACTCTTATGGCATGAGCTAGCAAGTTGAAAAGATCATCGGAAGTGAAAAGTAAAGAGAAATTTTAGACCAAAGAGTACTTCATAATGTAAGCGTTTTCCGGTACTGGATATCAGGAACCATAAATTTTTAAAAGGAAAAAGGTGATGAAAATACTAAGTAGAGTGTTTCGGTTTGACATTTGGAGTACAGTAAAATGGAAGTTCTAGTAAAATTGATGTTTAGGGAAAGTTCATGGGTAAAGCTGAATACCGGGTACCGGGTACTAGGAAATGATCTGAAATGATTTTTTTTTTAAATCTTAAGGATATCCAATGATTCTAATAGTCCAAAGATCTAGTATATGTAGAGAATAATTATGCAAGGATTTATGATATGCTAGGAAGTGTGTTATATATGAGATTTATGTACTAACATTTGAATAATGGTTTTGATGACATGAGATGTTTATAAATGTTTTATTTAAAAGGGATTTAATGTGTGGAATTTATGATTGTATAAGATGTAGATTGTGATGCAAAGTTTAGGTATCAATGGTCAAGAAAACTTGAATCACTAATAGAATTATATCCAAGTTCAGTTGCATATTCTAGGAGGTTATAATGCAGAGGGAATTGAATCCATCAGAATGTTGGAGATCTTGATATTATACATGTGAAGGAGACAAATTCCAATCTTTGGGAGAGCCCATTCCTGAAAGTAGCAAACCCAAAGCAAAAAAAAGTGTAGGGGTGAAAATTACACCCAATCATTTTGAATGTATGGGAAGTTCCTACACACTTTCCTAATTCAAAGTATCATCATGGCGATGATTAAAGATTAAAACCCAAAGAGCTTCAATGTGCAATTAGAGTTGACCTTCATTGACTTTGATTGTATTTCTCCTATATGTCAGTACATTCCACATGCCTTAATATGATTGGTCCCTTGGATTTCCTCTCATGTATTTTTCTTATTCTGTTTGTGCCTTGTGTTCTATAAAAAGCTAGTGGATCTTTCTTTTTAAGTTAAGTTTAGAATTTGTGGATGTCGAAAGAGCTAAAACTTCTCTAATTTTTGTTCTTTTTTCCTATTTTCTGAATCATTCTAGTGTAAAACTTTGTATGCACATAGACATTGATTAATATTAGATCCAATTAGATACCTACCTATCTCATGAATCTTTTGTAGCTACTTTTGTTAGTTTAGTTGAACAAGACTATATGTTGCATTGTTTAAGGGTGCATATAGAAACTACTTGGTTTCCAAACTAAAACCCCTCTCTTTAAAAACTTGAACCATTTTGTATGTAGTTGTAAAGAAATCTAGTGAAGTATAAATCAATTTTCTCTATTTTAGTTAATTCTTTGGTGAATGCATGGAGAATAATTGGGAGAAAATTTTAATTTTCAGTATTTTCATGCTTTATTTTAGAATAGATGTTTAAATTCATTGAAAATGTTCCAAAAAATAAGTGAATGGATGGAAATTTGTTGAAAATATTTCATTTCCTATGAAATTTTTGAATGCTTAATGCTAAATCTACTTAAGTGATAGCAAAGAAGTTGTTCATGTTCATGAAATATTATTTCAAATCTTTCAATTTCATGAAATTTTTTCTTAAGTTCCAAATTGAGACTCAGTGTCTGATATGTATATGATTTCAATCAAACATAACCATATTCCCTTTGAGATTAACAACAATATAACATTATACCTAAGAGAAAACCTAGTACAAGCAAGACTTGATTACCGGAGAGTTGGGATTGAACTGAATCCAATCTTTTCCTATTAAGATAGATTCCCATTTTAGATTGTCTCTGTTCCATATATTTCACGAAGGATAGGCTCTTCGTGGTTTATTTGTGAAGAATTTATTCACCCTATTTCCATGAGTAAAATCACCATCAATAGGAACTGGTGCTAGAAGGAGGGGCCTTAACTTTGAAGTGGAGGGCCTATATTTGAATTTTATATTAGTTTTGAGTTTTGTAAGGAAGCTTGTAAAGTGAAATTAAGTGCAAGCTAGTTTTTCAATATGGAAGTTAGTAAACTTTGGAAAAAAATTAACCAAAGGTTACATCCTTTGAGTTTATTCACCTTTGGTAAAGTCATCGAGTGTAGGATTCATGATACAACTGATCATGATGAGCTTGAGTGTGATTTTTTTTTTTAATTAGGGTAAGCTTGGCCATGTGTAAAGTGATTCCATTAATAGAAGATGTTCTAAATACTAGAAGAAAAGAACAGTTAGTGAGAAATTCTTTTAACCCTAGTGGAAATGGAAACATTAAAAAATTAACTGATACATCAAGACAGTTTGAAAACTACAATTATTATAAAGAAAATCCTAACATTTTGTAGGAAAATAGGGGAGAATGTTGAGATTTAGAGACATCGCATCAGAAATGAGGAAACGGTATTGGTGGGTCATCATTATCCTTATACGTGGAAAAAAAATGAGGAAAAGGAGTGGGAAAATCGAGTAGGAGATGCATGTAATTTGCTTCAAGTTGAAAATTCATAAGTTAAAAAATAAAATTTCCTTGATTTTATGCAAGATATAGAGTATCAAATATTTACTTTTTCTCTCTGATAACAATATAAATTGCAATATATCTTGATCTAATAAAGTGTAAAGTGAAGGAAAGACCGAAGTCATGAAGATTTCGAGAGGAGGAAGTCAAGAAATGGACACAGTTGTTCATGGAAATGAACTAGGGATAGAAAAAGGTAGAGTATGGTTGCATCAGATGAAGTGTGTGCAATCGAACTTTAATGACGTCATTTTCATACATATGAGCCAAATCATTGGTAAGCACACCTTTGAATTTTTGATTATTAAACATAAAAAATTTAGAATAATTCATTGTTACAATAGTATGGTTGAAATTTTTTTGAATGAATTTAAGGATAAACCTGTTGTAATTCATACCAAAACAACAATGGACATAGTCATATAAATTAAAATATGTTGTTTTGTTAAGGTTAATTGCTTGTTAGATTAGAAGTTTAGTTAGTTAGGGTTTGTTGTATTTTTTTTTGTTTTCTTTCTTTTTTGTTTGGCCTTTGCATTAGAAAATTATGCTTAACTTATCTTACACATGAGAGTTAATTCAAAAATTTGTAAAATTGAATTGTAAAATGAAAAATGATAAAACCATACGCAGTAAAACACACTTTAAGATGCACTAAATTATATATATGTGTGTGTATCACATATATACATGAAGTATCAAAATTATTGCTTCAAAAAGATCACAAAAATATAAAAAAGAGTGAGTAAAGTTGCAGGTAGTAGTAGCCATTCAATCGATATGGGACACGTCATCTACCAAGGCTAAATACCCAATATAGGAGAGTTCTCGGTGAACTTCAAAGTCATGAATATGGAGGTCAGTGAGGAAAGGATAGAGTGGAACCACTTCCCCGTGTTCCAAGAACCGAGGAATATCATCCATGGAAGGAACTCTGATGGTCGGGTGAGCAATAGAAAAAAATAGTATCTAGATTCTCCAAATATTCAGGCCTTGCTATCAAATTGGCAGCCGAGCAAACATCTTTAATAGGTAGCCCAATATCCAGAAGTGATGCTACAAAGTGAGAAGCCACATCAGAGTAAAAGTGAAAGTAGTGGTTGGATTCAACATACTTTTCTGCAAGAATTAAGCACAAATTTGGTACAGTGAAACTGGAATTCCAAATGAAGAAAACCTTTTCAAGCCTTTGTAGTGTGATGCTTCCTAGGAAAACATTATGGCGGTGAGAGCAACTTAAGAAAATTAGAGTATCCATGGCCTAGGAGGAAGAGGAAACAAAAAAAAATGTAGAACAAGAGAAGAAAGATAAGAAAAGGTGTGGAGGATTCGAGAAGAAATGAAAAATTTATAGAAATTCATGAGGAAGTTGCAGTATATAGTTGCCTCAAGTGAAGTCTTGGAAATCATAAGCAAGGTGGCACCCAAACAATTATATTCAAAGTGGAATGTTAAATCAAATTAATTCTTTTCACATAGTTGATGATAAATTGCTTCAAATTTGAGTAGTACAAAGATTGTGAATCAAGCAAGTTGAAGATTTCAATGTAAAGGGTGGTCATTTCATATATATTTTTTGAGCCATATTAATTATGGAGGTGCTTATGTGTGTGAAGTAGAAAGGAAAATTAATCCGATAAGGCAGTACAGGTCATCGCCTAGGTAAGTTGAAAGAAATAATGCATGTGAGTTCAGGCATGCAAATTTAATGCAAAATAATGTGATCATGCTTCAATGTAATCATGACATTTTTGATCCATTAATAAGGTGCAATGTCATCAAATTGGGAGTGCTAGTTGAATATTTAATAATTTCCATAAAATTTAATCAAAAGGGTGGTAAATAATGTTTCTAAATTTAGATTTGAATTTGGTGATTAAATTTTTTGTTGCTAAATTCCAATTTATGCATATTTTTTAACACATAACGAGTCGCAATTAGCTAGGATTTGGCATAAAGTTATAAAATTTAGCTAGAAATATGCACCAATAGGGAATTATTAAAGGATTTTTTTGGAAATGGTGAATTGATAAAGAGATTTACATTGAATGAAAAATCAAAAGGTAACCTTTGCTACCACCATAATTCTCTACCTAATAGCAAGCTTTATTGCCTACAAGTTGAAAAATGAGCTATCATTGGAATATCAAAAGAGAAAATGAGCTATTATTGCAATGCAATATCTATAAAAATAGTAATAAATAAATAAATAAAATCAACTCTTTTGGCTATCCAAATAAGTCTACCATGGCTATAGACAACTGGCGGGCAATAGAGCTATGTTTGGGGGGCATTATGGAGATAACCTTGTCGAGACTATGGATGCTTGAATGGTAGCAAGGCTCTATCCTTGGATGGATTTGGAGGATTACCATATTATGTAGTTCAATGTCAATGAACTGATTATTTTCCCTAAGTTCTAGAAACTAGAATTAATTAGAACATACATGGATGTTTCTGGTGGAGTTTTACTTTTTATGCTAGAGTCTAGGTGAAGGTGAAAGTTATTGTTTTAAAATATGTATAAATTATAATTTGTAATTGGTGATTTAGTTTCAATTTTGGTTTAAATTTGGTTTTATTGGTTGCAAGTTGTTGTGTGTTCTCACAACATGCCCCAAAATTGTAAGACTTGGGGACCCAAGTGAAAAATAATAACTCTTATGGCACGAGCTAGCAAGTTGAAAAGATCACTGGAAGTGAAAAGTGAAGAGAAATTTTCAATCAAAGAGTGCTTCGTAATGTAAGTGTTTTCAGGTACTGGATATCAGGAACTAGAAACATCTAAAAGGAAAAAGGTGGTGCAAATACTAAGTAGAGTGTTTCGGTCCGATATTTGGAGTCCGGTAAAATTGAAGTTTGGGGAAATTTCATGGGTAAACTTGAATACTGGGTATTGGGTATCAGGAAATGATGTGAAATGATTTTTTTTTTTAAATCTTAAGGATATCCAATGATTCTAATAGTCCAGTGATACAATATATGTAGAGAATAATTATGCAAGGATTTATGATATGCTAGGAAGCATGTTATTTATGAGATTTATCTACTAACATTTGAATAATCATTTTATTTACATGGGATGTTTATAAATGTTTCTTTAAAAGGGAATTAATGTGTGGAATTTGTGGTTGCAAGAGATGCAAATTGTGATGCAAAGTTTAGGTATGGAATGTGAGGAAAACTTGAATCATGGATAGAATTATATCCAAGTTGGGTTGCTTATTCTAGGAGGTTATAATGCAGAGGGCTTTGAATCTGTTGGAATTTTGAAGATCGTAGAATTGTACATGTAGTGGAGAAAAATGCCAATCTTCGAGAGAGCCCATTCCTGAGAGTAGCAAACCCGAAGAAAAATAAAGTGTAGGGGCAAAAATTCCACCTAATCATTTTGAATGTATTGGAAGTTCCTACACACTATCCTAATTTGAAGTATCATCCTGGTGATGATTAAAGATTAAAACTTGAAGAGATTCAATGCACAATTGGATTTGACCTTCACTAACTTCAATTGCAATTCTCCTATAAGTCACTACATTCCACCTGCATTAATGTGACTGGTCCCTTGGATTTCCTCTCATGTATTTTTCTTATCTTTTCTATTCCTCGTGTTCTATAAAAGGCTAGTGGACCTCTCTTTTTAAGTTAAGTTTAGAATTTGTGGATGTTGGAAGAGCTAACACTTCTTTAAGTTTTGTTCATTTTTCCTATTTTTTGAATCATTCCGGCGTAAAACTTTGTATGCACATAGACATTGATTAATATAAAATCCAATTAGATAGCTACCTATCTCATGAATCTTTTGTAGCTGGTTTTGTTAGTTCAATGGAACAACACTGTATGTTGTGTCATTTAAGGGTGCAAACAGAACCTACTCGGTGTCCAAACTAAAACCCCTCTCTTTAAAAGCTTGCACCATTTTTTATGTAGCTATGAATCAATCTGGTGAAGTATAAAGTGGTTTTATCTATTTTAGTTAATTCTTTGGGGCATGCATGGAGAATAACTAGGAGAAAATTTTAATTTTTAGTATTTTCATGCTTTATTTTAGAATAGATTTTTAAATTCCTTCAAAATGTTCCAAGAAATAAGTGAATGGATGGAAATTTGTTGAAATTCTTTCATTTCCTATGAAATTGTTGAATGCTTAATGCTAAATCTACTTAAGTGATAGCAAAGAAATTGTTGATGTTCATGAAATATTATTTCAAATCTTTTGATTGCATGATATTTGTTCTTAAGTTCCAAATTGAAACTTAGTGTCTAATATATATATGATTTCAATCAAAGATAACCATATTCTCTTTGAGATTAACAACAATATATCACATTATACCCAAGAGTGAACCCAGTAGAATCAAGACCTAATTACTAGAGACTTGGGATTGAGCTAAAGCCAATCTTTTCCTATTAAGATAGATTCACCTTTTAGATTGTCTTTGTTCCATATCTTTCAAGAAGGATAGGATCTTTGTGGTTTATTTGTGAAGAATTTATTCGCCTTGTTGCTACAAGTAAAATCATCATCAATAGTGACCTTTGGAAATACCTTTGATATTAAGAATTCACTGGGAAATAACTTAAAGGAAGTGGAGGATATTATCGAGGCAGGTTAGGTGGATGATAAGATATGTGTTAAGGAAAGAGACCTCAGATCTCAATAGTTTAAGATAAATAGAAAGGAGGAAATATTTTAGAAACAAAAGTCTCGTGTTCAATGGCTAACTAAAGGGGATTGGAATACTAAATTCTTCCACCAATCTACTTTGAAACACAAAATAAGAAAGAAGATCAAATCACTTGTGAAAGAGGTTGGTTCCACAGTCTCCACTGAAAAAGAGATTGCTTAGGAAGTTGTAAACTTCTTCTCCTCTCACCATATGGCACTAGGCAATGTAAATCAGGTACATGATGACTTTCTTGAGGTGATCACTAAAGTTATTTTTGGTCTTGGTTTAAACATGATGACTAACACTTTCTCTATGGAAGAAGTTAAAAAGGCTGTGTTTTCCTTTGCTGCTTTTAAAGCCCTTGGCCTAGATGGGTTTCCTCTTTCCTTTTTCTAGACCTATTGGGATATTGTGAAGAATTACCTTTTTAATGTTGCTAGAGATTTCTTTAGGTTGGGCAAGCTGCTTAACCAATTGAATGCCACTTTTTAAGCCCTTATTCCCAAAAATGTTGATAACTCTACTATGAAGGATTATAGACCTATAAACCTCTATAATATGGTCTATAAAATCTTCTCTAAAATCCTTGAGTTAAGGCTCAAACTGGTGCTTGGTAAAATTATTTCCCCAAACTAGAAGGATTTTGTCTAGGGAAGAAACATCCTTGTTGTTGTCATATCCACCCATGAAATTATCCACTCTATGGACCATTCTAAAAAGCTAGGGATGACCTTCAAAATTGATATATCCAAGGCTTATGATAAAGTATCCTGGTCATTTCTTTTGTTGTTCTTAGGAAGTTTGGTATAGAAGGAAGTTTCCTTAAGATGATCTATGCTTGTGTTACCTCCCCCATGTGCTCTATTCTAGTTAATGGTGTCCCCCAAGGATTTTTCTCATGTGGTCATGTCTAAGACAAGGTGATCCCCTTTCACCCTCCCTTTTCATAATTTTTGTTGAAGTCCTTGGAAGGAATGTCCAAAAATTGGTGGAATCTAAAGCTCTTAAAGGTGATAAAGCTAACTCATCTCTTTTTCCTGATTCCCATGAATTTTTTTTTGATGATAATCTTATGTTTGGGGAAGCCTCGGTGGGCGAGGCTAGGCTTTGGAAATAGGTTCTTAATGACTATGTTGTTGTTTTTGGCCAGTTTATTAACTATGGAAAAAGAAAGATTTACTTCTTTAATACTGACCAATAGATTAAGGATAGAGTGGTGAAAATTTTGGGATGTTAGGACATTGCCTTACCTAATGCCTATCTTGGATTACCTTTGATCTCCAAGAAATTGGAAAATAATTACTAGAATCAACTTATTGAGAGAGTTCAAAACAATTTGGATGGATGGAAGGGGAAGCTTTTGAGCTTGGTTGAGAAGATCCAACTGTTGAAAACCTCATTATAGAATATTCCTATATACTACCTTTCTCTCTTCAAAATTCCTACCTTTTAGGGGAAAAGATAGAATAGATTTAGAGAAGATTCTGGTCTAGAACTTAAAAAAAAAAGACTATCCCTGGTCAATTGGAAAAATTATGCACTCCCATAAAAGGGTGGGTGGTCTAGGTATAAGAAGAATAACCTTGCAGCTAAACAAATCCCTAATTGCTAAAATTGGATGGAACCTTCTTGAAGGCTCTAAATATTGAGTGAATATTTTCCAAGACAAGTACTTGAAGAACATGAACCCTAGTTGTTTTCTCTCTATGTTTGACATGCCTAGTGGTTTTTCTTTATGGAATCACCTTGTCAAAATAAAAAATGTGCTAAAATTGGGGGTTAGAAAGAGAATTGGGAATGGAAAAAATACTAACTTTTGGAAGGACCCGTGGATTGAGACTACCACCTTGTCCTCAATTGATGAAATGAATCCTCTCAAACAAATCTTAACCAAAATTTGTAGCAAAAAGGTTTATGACTATATTAACTAGGATACATATGAAACTAACTAGAAGGAGCTCAATATGCTATTAAGGAGGGATAATCTAAGAGGTCAAATATAGATCAATTAGGATATAACCCTTTAAAGGTTGCATAATCGAATTGGGGAGGCTAAGTGGTTTGATAGAGAAAGGGAAGATGAATGGCTTTGGAAGGGTATCTCTTCAAGTTATTTCTTGGTTAAAAAGGCCTATGAGAATTTGGTGAAGCCTTTGGTTGACATTAGAGACCATTTCTAGGTAAAATTTTGGCTAAAGAACTTGGTTCCCAAAATTAATTATTTCTGGTGGGTTGCTACTCATGAAAAATTTCTTACAGTTGACAACCTGGTAAGAAGGGGATTCCAATTAGTTAACAGATGCTCCCTTTGTAAGCAGGATGAGGAGTCAATTATGCACATATTCTTTCACTGTCGATTCTCCAGAGATGTGTGGTCCTTCTTCATGGAATTTCTATTCTCGGATTAGGTGTTTCCTCACTCAATGAAGTTGTTTATAGAAAGCTGGTCTAATTGTCCTTTTTCCCATAATGTTATTGTTGACCTTTGGAATCAAGTTCCCCCCTTTGTTACTTGGGGAATATGGAAGGAAAGGAATAATAGGATATTCAAGGATGTGGAGAGAAGTAGTTGAGAGGTAATCATGGTTATAAAAATATAGATTAAAGAAAATATTGAGGTTGGAAGATATAGCTTCTCCAAAGTTTGTCCTAACTACAAAGAGATGAGGATAAAGTAGAATTGGGGAATAAGGAAGGATCTTACTAACCCCAACTAGATCAAGATGCTAACCAAAATTGTTACAGTGTGGAGTCCTCCTCAAATAGATTGGATAAAGTGTAACTTTGATGGGTGCTCCAAGGGCAACCCAAGAATAGCAGGGATAGAGGGTTTGCTAAGAAACCACAAAGGGGAATGCATAGTGAGCTTTGATGTTAATATGGGTGTTTTTTCAAATAATAAAGTTGAGGCTATGGATGATTTAGGGGGCTTCAAGACTCTTAACGAGTACAACTTTTAAAATTTTATAATGGAAGGGGATTCTTAGCTCATTGTGGATATTTTGAATGGAGTGCCTATGCCACCATGGGAGCTAAAAATTATAATTGACAAGTGCCTGGCCCTAAAGAGTTATTTCACCAATTTTAGGGTGTAACACATCTACAAAGAAGGCAACAAATCTATTGATTGTGCTACTAATGAGGATTTGAGGTGTACGGGTTGGACTCGGTGGATAAATAATCATATGTTGAAGTCTTTAAGAGATGATATTAAATGAAAAATTTGAAAATAATTACAATTTACAAAGATGAAGTGATGAAGTTATGCCAGAAGAATGTGAGTCTTGATGTGCTTAAAGGCTTGTAGATTTATGATGTTACTGGGGGTACGATGTTGCACCTAATGATCTCATTAGGAGGAAAAATTAATCGTTCTTTCCTTATTGAGGTGACTAAAAATCACATGGAGATTTTTATATTTTAAAGGGATGTCAATTCAAATCATGTCGATATGCCTACTATTAGCCCTCCTCAAATTTGTAAAGTTTTGCAAGGTATGAAATTAAATGTGATATTTAAAACTTGTAATAAAAATGATGAGATCACAGTATTGGGAATTGAGCCATTGGCTTTCCCTAAAAGAAACTTCTCAATCTATCATTTTTTATGGGCTCATTTTGTTATTTGGAGTAAGAGTGTTTTTGGAAACAAGGATAGAGAGTTGAAGAAGTAGGTGGTTATGATGAATAACTCATAGCAACCAAAAAATATGTAAATTGTTAAAATGGGAGGTCCAAGATGTGCCCTAGAAAAATGGCCCCTTGTCATTTTCATGGCCTTTTAGGTCTTTTTTCATGATGTTTGATCTATTTTTCTCTAATTTTATGTTGTAATATGGCTTGAACATGCATATTTAGGTACTAAAATTCAAATAATGACATCTAGTGAAGGTTTTGTGAAGTGTTGTAAAGAATTTCTACACTATTCTAGACTCTATTTATTACAATTCACCTAAAAATCACCTTTTCATTACTAATAAAGTCCTATTTTGAAGTGTTGTAAAGTCTTGTAACAAGCTTTCATGCTTTTCTAGGCATAACTTCACTATTTATCCCTTTCTTATGCTTTATTTGGCCCTTTTATGCCCTTATAAGGCTTAATTAAGTGTATTTTTGAATTTAAGCCAAGTAAACAACATTAAATACAACATAATTCTTGACACCTATTTTCAAGTCCCAGGTGGGATCCATTCCCCATGGTCGGCAAATGTGTCCCCCTTGGCTCCAAATTCAAGCTTTTAAAAATTTCCTTTCAGGTTTTTATTCAAAAACACTTGATGTCATCCTATGATGAGGTATGAATGGGTAACTAAGGCATAGGATTGTATAAATAAGTGTTTTTCACCTCATTTTACATCTCCTACAATCTCATTCATTCAAGCATTCAAGCATCTTACAACATCTCATCAAGCATTATTTAAGCATTTTGGAGCATCCATTGACATTACTTCAGATTTGCATCATCAAGGGTTTGGTAAGTTGATATCATTTTCATGTTGTTATTTTATCATTCTCTTTCATTTCATTGTTTCATTAAGGGTATGATTACCAAAAGTGGGGTTTGACCAAGGAAAACCACTATTTGCTAACCCTCAAGTATTTTTCCCCTCTTGCATGTGTGTTTGTAGACTTTTGTGTGCAGACTTAACAAGCATTTAGGTGTTGAAGATTGGTCTAGAATTCAATTAGGTTCTTCAAGTCAAATCAATCATATTTCAAGCTTGGAGAAGGTTTTTTGTCCGTTTCCTATAGAATTAACTTCAGCAATCCGACAAGCAGACATTTCCAGATCTAGTGTTGCAGAGTTGTCTCCTAATTTTTTAGAATTTTGGGAGAGGACTGATTCACCACTAATGGTGAATGAGTCCCACCTTAAGACTGAAAATATGAATTTTGTTAGATTTCAGATCCTGACAGTCAAAAACCAGTTTCCAACACTTTTTCACCAATAGCAAGACTAATTCACCACCTTGGGCAAATAATTCCCGCTATGAATTTTTCGTAATTTTAGATAACATCCACAACATTCTAGAATCATCAAATCTTTCCCAGGTGCACCCTTTTTTATCTCATTTCTTTTTGTTCTACATTCTTTCATCATTTAGTTCATTGTTTGCATATCACATGTTTTCAAACATAGTTTAAATCTTAGTTTTGCATTTAAATTCATTCATTCATATCACTTACTTGCACTTAATTCACTTCATTTAGCTTATACAACATCACACATCATAATTTGAATGAACCCTTTAGAATTTTTTGGCCCTACCTCTCTCCTTTTAGGTGTAAAACCCTAGAAGAGCTAGAGAAGTCCTAGAGAGCCAAAAATCAACGGTTCATTTTGGTGAACCCACTTTTTGATCAACACTTTTCATTTCTGAAATCAATTGCATTTTTCATCCTAGATTACATTTGCATTAAAATTCAATTACAGAATTATTTTGTTTTTGCATTCTAGGACTTTTCATATTGCATTACTGAAAGATTTGTTTAGATTTCATTTTTTGTATATCATTGAAAACACTAAAAAACTGCATTCTACATCCTTAATTGCATTCTGAACAGCATTAGAATCATCTTAAATTTTTTGAAAAACACACAAAAACATTATACTGGGACTCATTCGCCACCCTGGGTGAAACAGTCCCTCTGCACTTTTTCAACAACATTTCTGGCATTTTTTTGGCATTTTCCTACATTTCTATTTTATGTAGTTCATTCTTTGTTATAGTTAGTAGCATTTTTGTTATTTGCATTTAGAAATATTAGATTATCTTGCATTTGATTTAAAGCTATGCTTTGTGGTACTTCTATGAGTGTTTGGTACCCCATTGATAATACTTTAGTGAGAAGAAGTTCTAGACTCTTGGCCTCCCATGATAGCACTTTCGTTGTGGAGCTTGGGATCTCACGAGCTCCTACTCCTAGTATGGACAATGGTGCATTAGGAACTAAAAATACCACTTCTATTCCTTCACTTTTCCATCCAATGAATGTTGACACCCAAAAAAATTCCCTCCCACAAGAAAAGATCATTAATATTCATGAGGGCTTTGCACATTTACAACAAGACTTGTCACTTGAAAACATTTCCACCGCTGCCATACCTCGCATTGACAATCTTCATCGTTTGATTGAAAGTGATGAAGAGAATTTCCAAGATTTATAATAAACATGCCTCTTCTAATACACAATCTGCAAATATTCTTGTAAGCCAAGGAGGACCGCAAGTTCCTCCCCCTTCAACAATAGCATCCATACCAACTTATACCAATCTACAGGTCCACACAACTATGCACCAGGTTAATTATGTAGACAATTCTTTCCCAATTCCAACTAGCATTCCTATCTCTCTTGTGGCATCACAAGTCCCTTCCAACACCTTCACATCCCATAGTATTCCTTTCACTTCCCCTTACATCACCTATGCTCCATCACCATTTTCCCTTCCACCTCAACCCACTTACCTTTATCCTATTCTTACACAACTCCTTAACACTATTTCATCCATGCAACAACTTTCTACCATTAGCCAAGGTCAAACCTCTCCACCCAAATATCATGTCCATAGCAGCCCCTTATCCTTAGAAATCTTATGCACCCCAATGCCACAAGGGATAGAAATTCCTCAGTTTGAGAAATATGGAGGTAAAGGAGACCCTATCAACCATGTTAATGCTTATACAACTTTATGTAGTGATTTTGTCCTTAATGATAAACTTTTAGCCAAAAATTTTCCAAGGACCTTGAAAGATACCACCTTAGAGTGGTTTTCAAACTTCCCTAATCATTCCATCCATTCATTCAATGAATTGGTGGATGCTTTCATAAGTCACTTTCAAGTCCACATGACACCTAAAAATACAATGGTTGGCCTCATGAGATGTAGAGAAAAAAAAGATGAAAAAGTAATAGATTTTATCTCACGATACCAATCCTTGTATGCTCAAATTGATGTCAAGATTGTTGATGTACATCTACAAAAGATGTTTATAAAAAACTCACACACAAACCTTCAGGATAAACTAACTATGATGAAATTTCCCTCATTCATACATATATGCACAACCTTATGTGAATACCAAAACTTGGTTTCCAGTTGAGACTCAAAGTCCACTTCAAACTAAGCTAAAAAAATATGAACCACAAAACCAAAATAATGCATAAAAATTCTGCAAATGAAATAGAGGCTTCTTATAGTTCAATCTGCCTCCTCAACCACAACCCCCAACCCAATCAGTTCCAAATCAAGTGGCAGTTGTTAAAGATGCCTTATACATATGGGGACCCAAAGAGACAATTTACTCCCTTACCCGATACCTTCCATAACACAATGAACCAATTAATTAAACAATGCATGCTCACTTTGCCACCTGTTAGACCACTTGATCCAAATCAGCCATTAGCACCCACATTCAAACATAATACTTATTGTCATTTTCATCACCAAAATGGACATGACACTAAACACTGCAAGTGTCTAAAACATTTGGTTCAAGATCTCATTGATTTGGGCCATTTGTCCATTGTGGGTGTTAATGATCAAGGAAATAAGTGCATTTCACCCCCTAACCAGAGTTTACAAATTTTCACCAATCTCATGTGTAAACACACTACTTCATTTGTCAAGGCTAGCGAACCTTCAAACATTGATGTAATGAATGTTGATACAAATAGTGAAAAACCTAATATAACTCCACCTATTACTGAAGATAGTCCTATGGATAAACTTGTAGCTCTAATATATGTTATCCCTCGTAAGGTCCAAACAACTAAATCTCTTCATATCACTTTTTCTACTAAAGACATACTACAAAAACTTCCTGATGGTCCTCTCTACATAGTTGGCCAAATCTATGATAAGCCCACTAATGGGATATTAATAGATCTCGCTTGTGGCAAGAATGTGATCACAGAGGAGTTCCTAGTATTACATGAGCTATATCAAGAGTATTATAATAAACCAACTACATGGATTAAGACACATACTGGTTTTGCATGCCCTACGATTGAATCAATCGTACTCCTCTTACAAATAGGACCTAAAACTTTGGATGTAACATTTTCAATTATTCCACAATCCAGCCAATTTCATTTGTGGCTAGGCCACCTTTGGCTTCACTCAATGAAAGTGGTCCCATTAGTTGTTCACAAGTGTTTGAAGTTTCCACATGACAATGAAATATTCACCATACACCATCGTGGCTTTAATCCCTTATCTTCTAAAGGTAATTTTTTGTTAGAAGCCTTTTGGCTTGAACCCATGGAACCCATCACTCCTCAAAAATATTTCTTCTTCATAGCTTCTCAAAAGTTAAAAGCCAAAAAAATAGCTGAATTGTCTCTTCATAACACATCCCCATCCACTTCCACACCTCCTATCATAGATGAAACCATGCTTCAACCTGAGGCTGAACATGAGTCAACAACAAACACTTCTCCTCCATCATCTAAAAGACCAAGAGAAAGGGAAACCAATCTTGTTGTGCCTCCTCAAATTAAACAAGTGTATAAAGCCAAAGAGAAAGTTCTTGATCCATCTTCTTCAGTTTCTTCTATTCTTCCTCCTCTAGAAGAAAAAGAACCTATGATGACTCAATCTACTCTTACACCTCAAAAACTCCAAAACCAAATAAAATGAAACCATGGTGCTAGGGAATGAAGGCGTCGTTTTTGTCTCCTTGCTTGTCAATCTTGCATGAAAGAAAATAAAGAAAATCAGCCTCCACCTTTGACAGAAGTAATAGATTCCCACCCTCCTTCTCCTGACCCACCACAAGATAGTTTAGTGCAACAATCACAAAAAAATGAACCAATCCAACAACCATAGCTTTTGATACATTTGTCCTTAGAAATCACCCTTCGTCCTCCCATTATCATCAATCTTGATGATGATAACAATGTAGAGATTGCCAAAATAGATGAAGAAGTGCATGATGACCTATATTCTCTATTTTCATCTAAAATGAGCTTAAAAGATAAATCCTCTCCACCAAGTGAAGAACTTGGTACCACTCCTAGTTTGGCACTTGCAATTCTTCCTTTGGATAGTCAACCACCCTGGAATTACACTGAACATGATTGGGAGGCGGATGACTTGTTATATGGTTGACTTGCATTCACCTAGCTAGCGTCTTTGCATTTATCTTTTTATTGTCATTTTTCCTTTTCATGTGCATATCGTGTTCCCCTGTATCATGAGTTTTATGTTCCATCTCTTCATACACTTCTTCTATTTGTACCTCTATTTTTCTATTTGTCATGCATTGTCTTTTTCACTTTCATTTTGTGTTTTCCTTTTGGGGATGACACAAAGCATTGAGATTCCCTATGTCTCTTCCATGTTGATCCAAACCATCTCTTTTCCTTTTTACTTTGTCTTTTCTTGTGTTTTCCTTTTGGGGATGATGCAAGGCATTGAGACCGAAATGTCTCCTTCATGTTGACCTGAAAGATTTTTCATCTTCTTTTCACTTGTGTTTTCCTTTTGGGGATGATGCAAGGCATTGAGACCACAAATTATCTTCTATGTTGACCCAAAAAAGACTTTATTTTTCTTTTGTTTTCACTCTCTTTGTGTCATTCTTCCAGTTCTATGTGCTTTTGGGAATGATGTCAGTTTTGAGCTCTTTCATAAAAATATTTCAGCAATGAATATATTGACCCCAAATCCATAGATCCCTTATTTGTTTGGTGTGCTCTCTTCTGGGGGGAAACTCCCTTTATTCTATTTTCATTTTCCTTGACATGACATAACCTAACTTCAAAACATATGACTTGGCATAGGGCTTTCTAGGTTGGCTCTCATGTCTTGTTTTCCTTTTTGCATCTTCTTCCCTTTGCTACTTTAAAGTAATTTCTCACAAAACAATGTGTCACAATTCCTTTAAAGTGGGGGGCATACATTACCATAATTCATTTTCATTCTTGGTTCTTAGTGTAGCCTTGTCATTTATGTGATATGTTCGTCACTTTGTGGATGGCATTGGGTGTGATTTCCTTCATAAGTGTGATCTATCTTGGCATATTACATTCCTCTTGGTGGCCTGATGCAATGCATTGCATCCCCTAATTTGTGAATATTTTATTCTTTGATTGGTCCTCTCTTGGAGAAATTAGACACAATGTTCCCTAAGTCATTGAACTTGCATAAAATTAACAAGACTCCTTTGAACATCATTTTACATTTTTCCATTTTACATTTTGCACCTCTTTTCCACCTTACATAACACAACTTGCATGCTTGTGGTACCCTTCTTTTTTGTTCATGACATTTTCCTTGTGTCACCTTGTTAAAGTTATCATAAGGTATAACTTTGATATGGTTTAGCAAGAAGCCCACCTAGCAGCATGAATTTTCCCCATAGCCACCTTTGTGTTTGTGAGTGCATACCAACTAGCGTATGTATCTCCCCTCTTGGTATTTCTCACCCTGCAGAAAGCCAAAAGTTTTGTGGCCCTAGAGTGAGTACATTTGGGACTTCTCACCCAGCAGACCATCATGTGTATTGTCACCCTAGAGTGAGTATACATTCTCTTTTTCAAACAATCAACCTAGATCTAGTCCACAACTAGTTGGACAGATGATCAAAGCTTCATCCAATTCTTTCCAATACTTGTGTGTTCCTTTGTTCTTATGCTTAGTTTTCCATGGGATCTTCATCCTGGGGGCTTGATCATCCCTCTTGATCATTTCCATTCTGTCTTGCTAACGTAAGTGCACCCCTAGATGTTCATGTCTACTTTAGTGTGATTTTGAAGCAATTTCATCCTCTCACTAAAGTGGGGGCTAAATGTGCCATAGAAAAATAGCCCTTTGTCATTTTCATGGCCTTTTAGGTCTTGTTTCATGATGATTGACCTATTTTCCCTAATTTTATGTTGTAACATGGCTTGAACATGCATATTTAGGTACTAAAATTCAAATAATGACATCTTGTGAGGGTGTTGTGAAGTGTTGTAAAACATTTATACACTCTTCTAGACTCTATTTACTACAATTCACCTAAAAATCACCTTTTCATCATTAATCAAGTCCTATTTTTAAGTGTTGTATAGTCTTGAAACAAGCTTTCATGCTTTTCTAAGCATAAATTCACTATTTATCCCTTTCTTATGCTTTATTTGGCCCCTTTATACACTTATAAGGCTTAATTAATTGTATTTTTTAATGTAAGCCTGATAAACAATGTTAAATACAACATAATTCCCAAAACCTATTTTTAGGTCCTAGGTGGGACCCATTCGCCATGGGCGGTGAATGAGTCCCCCTTGGCTCCAAATTCAAAAAATTTAAAATTTCCTTTCAGGTTTTTATTCAAAAACACTTGATGTCGCCCTATGATGAGGTATGAATGGGTAACTAAGGAACAAGATTGTATAAATAAGTGTTTTTCACCTCATTTTATATCTCCTACAGTCTCATTCATTCAAGTATTCATTCACACATCATCTCAAGCATTCAAGCATCTTACAACATCTCATCAAGCATTATTCAAGCATTTTGGAGCATCCATTAACATTACTTTAGATTTGCATCATCAAGGGTTTGGTAAGTTGATAGCATTTGCATGTTGTTAGTTTATCATTCTCTTTCATTTCATTATTTCATTAAGGGTTTGATTACCAAAAGTCAAGTTTGACCAAGGAAAACCCCTATTTGCTAACCCTCAACCATTTTCCCCCTCTTGCATGTGTGTTTGTAGAATTTTGTGTGTAGATTTAACAAGAATTTAGGTGTTGAAGATTGGTCTACAAGTCAACTAGGTGCACTTCAAGTCAAATCAATCATGTTTCAAGCTTGGAGAAGGTTTCTTGTCTGTTTCCTACAGAATTGACTTCGACAACCTGACAAGAAGACATTTCTAGATCTGGTGTTGCAGAGTTATCTCTTGATTTTTGAGAATTTTGGGAGAGGAATGATTCACCACTAGTGGCAAATGAATCCCACTTTAAGACTAAAAATCTGAATTTTTTCAGATTCCAGATCTCAATAGTCAAAAACTAGTTTCCAACACTTTTTCACCAATAGTAGGACTAATTTGCCACCCTGGGAAAATGAGTCCCACTGTGAATTTTTAGTAATTTCAGACAACATTGAAAACATTCTAGAATCATCAAATCTTTCCTAGGTGCAACCTGTTTCATCTCATTTCTTTTTGTTCTACATTCTTTCATCATTTAGTTCATTGTTTCATATCACATGTTTTCAAACATAGTTTAAGTCTTAGTTTTGCATTCAAACTCATTCATTTAGATCACTTACTTGCACTTAATTCCATTCATTTAGCTTAGACAGCATCACACATAACATAATTTGAATGAACCCTTAAGCATTTTTGGCCCTACCTCTCTCCTTTTAGGTGAAAAACCCTAGAAGAGCTAGAGAAGTCCTAGAGAGCCAAAAATCAACAGTTCACAAGGAAGCAAACCAAGCTACCTAATTGCTAGACATTAAAGTAGAAAGTGGACTTATGGAGGCTTTTTGAAAATTCCAACATGGTTCATTTTTTTGAATCTTTGAAGGGTTACAATGAGAATCTAATTGCAAAGTTTACCAATTCATGGAGGAAAGGAAGTGTTTCCATCAAGGAAATTAAGTTTGAGGTCATGATGAGGTTCATAGTGGATGCATCTGGATTACAAAATAAAGGAATTAAAGTGGCTAAGAAGAGTGGGGCCAATTATCATAAGTTCCTGGATGAGTTCTTGCATGATGGGGAGAACCTAAAATGTTTCGAAAATGGGTATGCTAGGCTATAACTCCCACCTCCCTATGCTTTGGTTAGTCTATTTGTCAAGGGGTATTTTACTTTAGAAGGAAGATATATGTTGGTGCATGCATACAATTTCCATTTGCTCAATCATATTATGAATGGATAAAGAATCAACCTACCCTTCTACTTATTGTCTTCTTTGCAAATTAATATAGAGAAGGGTTCTAGTCCTCCTCTGCACAAAGGATTGATGTTAGCCATGTATAAGTATGCTTTGGCACATAACCCTCATGGCAACCCTCTAGTAGCTAGAAATGATAATCCTAACCACATTGAAGGTGATAATAAGGAACCCCCTATTGTTGAAATTCCTGCTGAGGTACCTAACCCCTGCCTGCCTCCCATAGTAGCTACTAGGAGGGTGCTAATTCTTGCTAAGAGCCCATCCCCTACTGCAAATGCTTCAAATTCCTCAACTCTTGTGGTGAAGAAAATAGTGGGAAAAGGTTCTTTTGAGACTGATCTCATGAAGGCTACCCTAGACAAGATGAAACAATCGCCTCTTCTATTGGACTTTCCAAAGGAAAATAAATTTAAAAGAGATCTCAATCCTAGTGATGCCATTACCATTGCTAAGAAGGGTGTGCAAAATGAGGAGTTGAAATAGAACATGTTGGTGTTTTCCACTACACCTAAGACATCTCTAAGGAATAGCCAATTCCTATACTCAAGACTCTTGAAATGAATGGCCAACTAACAAGATCTAGTCAATGACTGAGATCTTCTGCACTTTAGGCTTTGTGGGACCAACAAGGGTATTCCTAGTGTGTTCATTTGAGGATTTTCTTTGTAGAACACAACATTCACACAAATCACATTTGAATGAAGGATAATTATGCAACAATTACTATGAAATTGGCTTGCTTCTAAGTAACTTTCTACCCATTCATCAAAATGAAGACACCCTTAGTGAGAATTAAAACACATGAACTTTGGAATTAATGAATTTTAAATGAGTTTAAATCCTGGCTTCAGGTTGGACCCTAGATGATTGTTTGATTAACCACTTAGGTAAATCGTTAAGGAAAAGACCAGTGCCTTATTTATTGGGAAAATAGAATCATACATACAAGAACCAATAAAATAGAAATGACCCAAGAATTCAATGGAATAGACTACTCTCACAATAACTTTGCATTATGGAGCTCAAATTTTTTGATACATTATTGCTTACCAAATCCTTCACAAATGAATGTAAATTCATGACCCCATTTAAGTATTTAATTGATTTCTTGAATCAAAATAAAGAGCAGAGACATAAATTCAAAAAAATGTTCAAAGTAGAATAGAAATACCATTAATATTTCATTCAAAATTCACTTAGACTTGCAGAAGGAGAGAAATATATTAGAATTATATATTTTATTGTATTTAAGTCATATCTATGAAACAATTTAAGCTAATTGCATGAGTTCATTCATAAAGCTCAAAACTAACAAGCAATTTTATTCCTATCTACCCATATACATTTGACCAAAACCTAGCCAACCTCTCTTTTTTGAGCCTTGAATTCCCTTTTATATGATAAGGGAGCAACAAGGTTCAGACTCAAATGTAGTTTCATTACATATTTTCATTTCACCAAAATCTCAACCGCATTTTACTTGCATTTCAAAACCCCCACATATTTAATCTACAAAACATGGTGCAACTAGGAAAAACCAAAATGTAACCACCGTCAAAGAAGGGAAATGCAAAGTGCTGCCAAAATTCCCTTTGTCACCATTTGCGCCACAACAAACCAGGTATCCAAAATTCCATGAGGGTGCACAACCAATGTCAAATACCAAAATGTGCCACAAACACAAAAAGCAAGACCACCACAACAAATTGCATCAACACAAAAATTTAGACCCCACACACAACAAATTCTCATTTACCTGTCACCCCACCTTTACCAGTACCATTCCCGCAATACACATGACCACTCCTAGTTGTTACCAGAGGAGGAGAGGAAACCAAAGCTTCCTCCTCTTTCTTTTCTTTTCCCAACAAGGTTGCAGTCCACCCACTAGGGGTTTTAACTACCAACAATGCAACAAACATCACTTCCTTATCAAAGGGCAGACCATCATTCAAAAGAGCTAAATGCTGACAGTAGTAAAAGTCAATATTGGTTTCAGAGGAGTTTCTCATAAGGTCAATAAGTGAATGTTGGTGTCTAATGGAGCCACACCCACACCTTGTATTCCTTTGTGCTCATGTGGGAGACCACAATGGGTTCTTTCATTTGTCATCCACTTTTCCTGTAGCATCACCTTGGAATTGTAGCCTTCAACTACACCTACTAGGTGCGAGTCTAGGATTTTTAGCATAAATATTGGCCTCCATGGCTGGAGCAACTTCTAGTGCATTAGAACTAGACCTCTAGGAACTCAAGCGAGCAGAATTCCTTACTGGTTTGCTCATTTTTCTTTCTGATAATTTCTCACACTACCTTGCCTTAATTAATCACACTTCTAACTGCTAAGTGTAAATGACATGAATAAAAAATATTCCTCCTAAATTTATCACGTGGAGCGATGACATTCACAATCAATGTCTAACACGCATGCGTAACCCAAGAAACTTGTTGGCAGATGTATTGTCACCATTTAATTCCCCATTTGCATGCAAATCTATAGACTATTCTTCATGATTACCAGCATTTTTGTCTCCACATGAATTGAGATCAACTCAATCACTCTACATAAGATCTTAGCCATTAATGCAAGCTAGTTGCATAGAGTAAAAATGGCCATCACATGTTATTTTCCAACTTTGAATGCTATCCGTTGATCTTCTCCTTTGATGGATGATTGGATGGCCAACCTTTGTTTCAACCACCTTTGATTTCTAGTAGTGGTCTGCCAAAATTTTCATAGCCAATGGAGTTCTTCCATGTCAAATGATTCCTTCATAGTATGTGGGCTCCATAGTTTGAGTAGGTTAGGACAAGTTTTGAGATCTCCTGATCTCGCTAGTCATAACCATGTTTCATTTTAATCCAGCGGGACAACAGGGAATGGTGAAGATAGTTTTTCCAGATTGGTCTTAGCTGCTCGTTGAAGATGAAAGGCCATGGGAGAAGTAGTGGGGAGTAGGTCCCATACTTTGCATGGACATGCATCAGATTCTCGCCAACCTTGCTACATTTATCTTGTTGGCACTTAACTCCCATGGGCTGGAAGGGTATTGTCCAGATCTTCTCCCCAATCTTCGAATCTTGAAATCTGCACATCACGTAACATTAGCATTTAATAGATAGGACTTGGTCTAGCTGACGACGACATGACCACTGGTGTTAATGACTTGAGCCTTAAGTCACAGAGTTAAATTTAAAACCCCACTTTAGGAAAAGACTTGATATGGTGGGAAAATGATGACCATTTCTTCAAGCTAATGGGGCTGGTAGACTGACGTACTAGATGGCTCGAGAGATGATTTAAGGTCGATGATCAACTGAGTAGGTCAACCTAAAATTATAATGTTTACATGCTTTTGTGAATAAAACCCTACTCACCTATGAGGAAAAGGGTTTATCAAAGTGGCAAACCAGATCCATGGAGAGAGAGAAAATCCATCAGGTTTTTTGAAGCTCCAATAATGGCTCATTCTTCTTGCACTCTACTACATAAATTTCAACTTACATATGAAGCATTATAAAATTCTTGAATATTCCTTGACCTAGTACTAAATCACTTATTAAGGAATCATTTTCATGTGGATCATTGGAAATTTATGATGATATTATCTATAAAATGCTGAAAATTCTTTCAAATTTTACAATAGTACCTATATATTGATAGTTGTGAAGTGTCTCTTAACATTAGGGACATAGATCTGAAAAACTAATGTATGCTTGAACAGGTTCTTTGAGTTAGAGTCACCACCTCCCTTCAGAGGAAAAAGCTTCAAATAAGATGAAGCTTCTTTGCAAAAAAAAAAAGGTTTTGGGCTATCTTCCACAACAGAGTCATGCTCAGATCCTTTAATGCTTACTGCACATAGATTGTAGACTAGGTTCAAGAATTTTAGAGCATTTGGATTAAATCACCATTTGAATCTGAATTTTGTATCTATTTCTTTGGAGAATGGGAACTCCCCAATATAGTCATCATTTTGTTGGTGTTTTCCACTCCACCTAAGACATCTCTAAGGAATAGCCAATTCCTATACTCAAGACTCTTGAAATGAATGGATAACTAACAAGATCTAGTCAATGACTGAGATCTTCTACACTTTAGGCTCTGTGGGACCAAGGAGGGTATTCCTAGTGTGTTCATTTGAGGTTTTTCTTTGTAGAACACAACATTTACACATATCACATTTGAATGAAGGATAATTATTTAACAATTACTATGAAATTGGCTTGTTTCTAAGTAACTTGCTACCCATTCATCAAAATAAAGACACCCTTAATGAGAATTAACACACATGAACTTTGGAATTAATGAATTTAAATCTTGGATTCATGTTGGCCGCTAGATGATTGTTTGATTAACCCCTTAGGTAAATCATTAAGGAACAAATTAGTTTCTTATTTATTGGGAAAATGGAATAACACATACAAGAACCAGTAAAATAGAAATGACCCAAAAATTCAATGGAACAAACTACTCTCACAATAAATTTGCATCATGGAGCTCAATTTTTTTGATACATTACTACTTACCAAATCATTCACAAATGAATGTAAATTCATGACCCCATTTAAGTATTTAATTGATTGCTTGAATAAAAAAAAAGAACAAAGACATACATTCAAACAAATGTTCAAAGTAGAATAGAAATACCATTAATATTTCTTTCAAAATTCACTGAGATTTGTAGAAGGAGAGAAATATATCAGAATTATATATTTTCTTGTATTTAAGTCATATCTGTGAAGCAATTTAAGCTAATTGCATGAGTTCATTTGTAAAGCTCAAAATTGACAAACAATTCTATTCCTATCTACCCATATACATTCAACCAAAACCTAGCCAACCTCTCTTTTTTGAGGCTTGAATTCCCTTTTATATGATAAGGGAGTGACAAGCTTAGGCTCAAATGAAGTTTCATTATAGATTTTCATTTCATCAAAATCTCAACTGCATTTTACTTTCATTTCAAAACCCCCACATATTGAATTTACAAAACATGGTGCAACTGGGAAAAGCCAAAATGTAACCACCGCCAGAGAAGGGAAATGCAAAGTTCCACCAAAATTCCCTTTGTCGCCATCTACACCACAATGAACTAGATATCCAAAATTCCACAAGGGTGCATAACTGATGTCAAATACCAAAATGTGCCATGTATGCAAAAAACAAGACCACCAAAACAAATTGCATTGACACAAAAATTTAGACCCTACACACAACAAATTCTCATTTACCCGTCACCCCACCTTTACTAGTGCCATGCCCGCAATACACATGACCACTCCTAGTCATTTCCAAAAGAAGAGATGAAACCTCGGCTTCCTCATATTTCTTTTCTTTCCCCAACATGGTTCTAGTCCACCCACTAAGGGTTTTGACCGCCAACAACGCAACATATATCACTTCCTCATCAAAGGGTAGAGCAACATTTAAAAGAGCTAAATACCGACAATAGTTGGATTCGGTCTTAGTTTCAGAGGAGCTGCTCGTATGGTCAATAAGTGAATGTTGGCATCTAATTGAGCCATGCCCACACCTTGTCTTCCTTTGTGCTCTAGTGGGAGACCACAATGGGCTCTTTCCTTTGTCATCTACTTTTCCTACAGCATCACCCTGGAATTGTAGCCTTCAACTACACCTACTAGGTGCGAGTCTAGGATTTTTAGTGGAAATATTGACCTCCATGGTTGGAGCAGCTTCTGGTGCATTAGAACCAAACCTCTAGGAACTCAAGCCAACAAAATTCCTTAGTGGTTCTCTTTTTTCTTCTTTGATAATTTCTCACACTACTTGCCTCAATCAATCACATTGCTAACTACTAAGTGTAAATGACATGAATAGCAGCTATTCCTCCTATATTAATCACATGGAGTGATGACATTCACAATCAATGTCTAGCACACATGCATAACCCAGGCAACTTGTTGGAAGATGTACTATCACCATTTAATTCCCCATTTGCATGGAAATCTATAGACTATTCTTCATGATTACCAACATTTGCATCTCCACATGAATTGAGATCAACTCAATCACTCTACAAGATGTTAGCTATTAATATGAGCTAGTTGGATGGAGTAAAAATGGGCATCACATGTTATTTTCCAACTTTGAATGTTATCCATTGATATTTTGCCTTGATGGATGATCGGATGGCTAGCCTTTGTTTGACCACCTTTGATTTCCAGTGGTGCTCCGCCAAAATTTTCATATCCAATGACTTTTTCTTCCATGTCAGATGATTCCTTCATAGTGTGTGGGCTCCATGGTCCAAGTAGGTCATGACATATGTTGAGATCTCATTGATATCACTAGTCATAACCACCTTTCATTTTAATCTAGTGGGCCAACGAGGAACGATGAAGATAGTTCTGCTAGATTGATCTCAACATCTCGTTAAAGATGTTGGGCCATGGGAATGGTAGTGGGGAGTGGGTCCCATACTTTGCATGGACAAAATTCAGCTTCTTGCCAACCTTGCTGCATTTATCTTGCTAGCACTTAACTCCCGTGGGCTGGTGGGGTATGGTCTAGATCTTCTCCCCAATCTTTGAATCTTGAAATCTGCACATCACGTAACTCTAGCATTTAATAGATGGGACTTGGTCTAGCTGACAGTGACATGACCACTGGGGTTAATGACTTAAGGCTTAAGTCACCAAGTTAAATTTAAAACCCAACTTTAGGAAAGACTTGATATGGTGGGAAAACGATGACCGATTCTTCGGGCTAATGGGGCCGGTAGACTGACATGCCATATGGATCAAGAGATGACTTAAGGGGCCAATGACCAATCGAGTAGTTCAACCTAAAATTATAACATTTACATGCTTTTGTGAATAAAAACCTACTCACCTATGAGGAAAAGGGTTTATCAAAGAGGCAGACTAGATCCATGGAGAGAGAGAAAATCCATCAGGATTTTTGAAGCTCCAACAAAACATGCAAGGGAAAGGAAGTGGAGGAAGCAGTGGTAGAAGGTCAGCTCTATTGGACAAAACTACTTCTAAGGACAAGAAAGGTAAATAAAAAATCTTGATGTGTCAAAAGGAAGACCTAGAATTTAAATTTTTTGAAGCCCACAAGGAAGAAGATTCTGAGGATGTGGATTTCAAGGATTCTGTCTATGATGTAGGGCAACGACGATCGAATGAAGAAAATTATGAGGATGAGGAGGAACAAATTGAGAAAGAAGAGGATCAAAAGAATGAAAATTTGAATGTGCAAGATGCTAGGATTACGAGCATTGAGACTAATACTGAGGACTCTAGCATTGATTTTATGAAGAGTAGACTAACCTTTTTGTAGGTTCAGGTGGATGATATGGAGAAATCCTTGGTTATGCTTATGAGGGTCACCAATAGGCTGATGCGGAGGGTGATGATGGGAGTTGTTTTAGGAAAAACAAAAATATCTAGGAATTTGAAAAAATAGGGGAAGCCAGATGCTTTAAAAATGTTGGACAAGTTTGAGGGACCTGACTAGAGGGAGTAAATCTCCCTCACTGGTGAATATGGGGACCTACTGAAAAAAGCCAAGTAATGACTTCCTATTGTTGTTTATATGACTGCAATCCTCTTTTTTTAGTTTGTTTCCTAATCTCAAACTGCTATTTTATAATATACTTGGTACGGTATAGGACTACCTAGGATATGGTAGATTTGATCAATGGCTTAGGTATATTTAAGTATTCTAGAAGAAACTTATTGTTTTTTATTAATATTGGCTAGACTATGGTTACGATGTTGAATGATGGTATGCATTCCACACTGGTTGCTAATTTTTGATGCTTGTTGGTGGTGTTGTTTGCCACCTTGTTTTGATTCCTTTTCATATTTTAGCTGTAACCATGGGATCAGGGGCCTTCCCTGCTTAACTAATCAAAAACTTGTAAGGTCTTGATGCATGAATGAGAAAATTTTATTCAATCTTCCTCCAATATTCTTTAGATATGTAACCTACACACATAAAGAGAGGGGAATGGTTGTTCCTTATAGGGGATTTCCTTAGTCAAACCCCATTTTGGTATTTCTACCTCCATAATGGAAAATTTGATAAAAAGAGAGTATATCCTTTTAAGGGATACAGGTTAAATGATAAATAAATGATGAATTAACACTTTTTGTAACTCACCACTTAGATCTAATATCCTTGATGGACTAAAGTCATGCTCATCACCTTCAAGGAATCATTTTTGTTTTGAATTTATTGGATTTGAATACCTACAAGCATTAATACTCAAAAAACAAATGCATGAATAAGCATGAACAAACTCACATGAAACTTGACATGGTTCTTCAATGATGAAATGTTGCAATAACCCTACAAATCTCCTCTTCACTGCTCTTGAATTGATAATTGAATTATAATAATTTCTTTTATGTTTTCCTTCTCCTTTTTTCTCTCATAAAAATTGTAAAAATAATATGTATTTATATAAAACTCTTTTAATTTTTCAAAAAATAAATCTTGATAGTCAACAATTAGAATTTGAATATAAATAGTAAATTACTAACACTAAATTTTTTAAATTTGGGGCCAACTTAAGAGATCTAGGGTGCAATGTGACCTAGACTAGATCCCTCCTTTTCTAGGATCCAAAGCATCAAGGGAAAAATATTAAATGCATACTTTGGTCTTTCACATTTGATTTACAAATAAATGTTAAAATGGGTGATGGAATTCATAATTTAGGAAATTAGGTGCATGATTATGTCCAAGCACATAGGGGGACCAAAACCTAGTGTGAAATCATCAAAGGTGATAATTTATGATGCTACATTTAGCCCCAACTTTAGTGAAAGTGTGAACTTATGCTCAAACTCACACTAAAGTAAGAATATGTCAAGAGGGATCCAATTATCCAAATATTGAAAAGATATGATGAAAATGAATCTAGGGAAGTGTGCAAACCTCCAAGATTCAAGATCCCATGGAAAGAAAATTTAAGAACAAAAGAACACACATGTATGAAAAGTAGCATGACAACACAAAACATACACATAACATAAACACAAAGGAAACACACAAATGAAACTAATATCAAAACACAAACACAAGGTTAGTACTAAAATATTGGAGTCGGTAAGGAAAAGAGACCTCACTATTAATTTCAAGTCTCAAATACAAAACATCATTTCTCAAATATAAGGTTAGTCAAAATAGTGCTCTCATAAGGGATAGAAAAGTGCATTATGCTAAACCACTCACATGAGCTACATAGATCTATTGGATATCAAGCTTTATAATGCTAGGTTTCCATGCAATATGATGGTTCCACAAGGTGAGAAAGTTGCATTATGCTAGGTGATGGGTTCAGTTATTAGTCTATTTTATGTTGCTTTTATGCATACTTTTAGAAACTATTAGACAAATCCTTTCAAACAATGCTCCTATGCTATGATATATTTTCATGTTTATTATATAACCTTGGACCTAAATCATAGTAATGGAAATATAGTTATGATATAGTAGCATTGCATGATTTATATGTGAGTGTATGAAATGTGGATGAAATTATGTTTTTAATCATGGTAGTTAGTTTTGTGTATATGTCTTGTAGATTAACCTCTTGTAGCCCAAGGAGGTATTGTATCCCACAACAACTAGAAGCTATATCCTGCAAAAAAAGAAAGACTTGGATAGTGAAATAAGGGAAGTGTTAGATCAAGCTTAATGCAATAAATACCATGTGGAGACATTTGATAGAGTTAGTCATGCATCATTATGAAAAGTTAATAAAGTGTTGGAGGAGAAGAATTCCTTTGTTAATAGGATTCTTGATAACTATTTGTGTGTTTTACATGAAATTCTATTTTATAGAGTTTCAATTCTATTAGAACTCTTCTTTCTTTTCAGTTATTGTTTGAACAATTAAATCTTAACTATATACTTTAATATCTAGGAGTTGCAGGTAATGATTGCAATTAGTTGTTCCTTATAATAAAATCCCCTATGCTTGTATATAGTTGGTGGTTGAGTCCTTAGATAAGTTAGTTGATTTTTAGTATCTTGATATTAGTTACTTTTTAATTTTAGTTATCATCTACAAATATGTTGATTATTCAGAATGATTTCATTGAATACAATTTGTGAAGAATATTTTGTGTAATATTTTGTGATGCATAATGAATGAAGTTCAATTTCATGTGGATGCATATAATTTGATATTTATATTTGGTTCTAGTTAAGTGAAGACAACCACTTGAGTAGGCCACTCAAGGTAACTGTTCTTCACTATATTTATAGTTGTTTTATTTCTATTTAGTGGTTATTTATGTTTATCATTGTTCCATAAATTGTATGTTCATGAGTATGCATGTATTTGGTTAACCTGTAGTACTCTGGAGGTTAGAATAAGTTTAGTTACTAGTCTTGATCAGTTTTGAGTTAGTTTAGTAATTCTTTATTAGAAGTAGTTCAATTACAAATTAAGCTATAGGCACCCATAGCCATTAGTAGTAGTTTGTTTCTTTCACTATTATGCAATTGTCTAAATTTCCAGCAAGTAGAGTACCTTAAATAGGATTGACCTAGGTAGCCTCAAGTCTTGGAAGGAACATATAGTTCAACACTATCGTAAGTTTACAAACCTTGGTTGACAATTTAATGTAGTCTTTACAATATTGAGTGGAATATTCAGCTAGTCATACCTTTGAATTATGTAGCTTTTACCAAGTTTACAAGACACTATTTTAGACTCTACATTTTTGGCACCATTGTTGGTGATGGTGCTATCTTCATAGACTTGTTTTCCATTCTTTCATAGTTTACATTTTGTTTTCAACATTAGAATTCTAAAGCTTTATCTTAACAATATACCAAAAAGTTACATTAACATTATGTAGGACCACTATTATCCAAAGCCATATTTATTGTATGTGAAGGAAAAAATATCCTTTGGATAGATTCCTCCCCTCTACATGCCAAGAAGCCATAGCAAAAATTGGTGAATCCAGTAATCAGAGCAAGGGTAATGCTGCATAAGAAATTTCCCTATCACCAACATCTAGGACATAGAAAAAGGAGACATACTGAACCATGGGTGATGCAATGGATGACCCTAAATGTGCACCCTTTGAGTTCCTAATCACTAGCTAGGAAGGGCTACTATGATAAAGAATATTCCTCCTTTTGCATTATCAGTCTTTTATGAGTTAGTGACTAAAGACCTAGATACATTTATGTTTGAATTTGATGTCCTATGTAGAAGTTATGACTATACTTTTGATGCTCATAGGATCAAACTCTTCCCTACCACTCTAAAATATGTATACCTAAGATGGTTTATTGTATTAGGCAAGGATGTTGTTCCTGACTGTGATACCATGAAAAAAATATTCTTGGAAAAGTACCAAGACTATTGTAGAGGACTTTATAGGAGGAGAGATTACATTTTTAGGATGTCATAGGAAGGAGCAGGGCCATTAGAAGATTATTTGAAGATATTTTAGTTTGATTTGAAGAAAACCCATAGAAAAAGCTACCTCAAGAACTCCCTGCAGCCAAAGGTTTCTTGGCGATGAAAATACCTATACTTTTATGGACCCCCACCTGTTGCAAGCACTCTAAACATGAGTCTTAGTAGAAATTATTCTAGGGCCTTCTACTAAGAGGTAAAGAGAGGAGAGAGGACATCCACTATTCACAAATCATGTATTGGGGTTTGAAAGATAGAAGTAAGCAATTTGTTGTCCAACATGAAGGAGGAAATTATCATTCCCCTAACAACTCAGTTGGACACTCTCCACATCAAAAAGAAGCAAGATTAATATGAAGCAATGCTCACTAAATATTGCCTTAGCTATAGGAAAAGGAAAGCAAACTGTAAATGCAAGAGGGTGGCTAGTATTCAACAAGACAAAAATAAGAAACTTGATTTTCAGCCACTTGAAGGAGAGGATGGATAACTATTTTACATAGATCAAAGAAGGCCATGGAAACAAATACAAGGTATGCCACAAGTCCCTCTTAACTTCAATTCATTCTTTCCCATTAGAAATCATTTTTTGTCTTCTTGGAATTCTCAATATTGGCCAAGTAATAAAAATTAATAGAAAAACCCTCAATAATGTCCACAACCTCAGCAAAATTGGAATGAACAACAACCAAATAATTTGTCATGCAACAAAATTTCTAGGCTTCCAATTACAATCCCCAATGGCCAATACAACAGAAGTAGTGGCAGCCATAATGGAAAAAAGGCCAGCACTAGCAGCAATAAAACATGAATTATCAGTAGCCTATGCTTCCTTCTTAACCCCAACAAAAATCCATTATTCCTTCACCAAATCGTACATCTCATCCACTAAGACCATCACAAATACCTACCCAACCTACACCTAACCCTAACAACAAGCCTGTTCAATATGATTATAATAACGAGTCTATGTAATACCCCACTTATGGGATACAGATGAGTGATGTCCACCTCAAGTCAGGGAAATAACTAGTTGGACCTTCATCCCCACAAATTATTGAGATGGAGGATGAGGAACCTACAATTGAAGCTTTAGATAAATCACCTCTAGAGCTTGAATCAAATCAAGTACACCAAACTACCTCAAGTCCAAAGCCTCATTTCCCTGAATGCTTAGCCATTCAAAAACATCATACATAGGTTGAGACAAACCTACTAGGTCAATTAAAGGATGTGAGCATCAATATTCCACTCATCCAAGATATTAAAGATATCCCCATTTATACCAAAATTGTGAGGGACCTATGTCTTAAGAAACCAAGGAGAAAAAGGAAGGACCCTCAGACAGTTCATGTCCTAGGAAACATTGTTGATATCATGTTAGGGAACATTACTATCCCTAAATACACAAACCTTGGAAGTCTAGTAGTGGACGTTAATATTAATGGGACCCTCATCAAGAACACTTTAATAGACTTTGGGGCAGCAATCAATGTCATGAATACATAAACAATGCAGTTACTGCAGTTAGCCAACCTTAGACCTACATAAATTGTTCTGAAGTTGGTTGATAGGTCAACAGTCAAGACTAAAGGAATCATTGAAGATTTAGTTATTGCATTAGATTCTTGGGAATATCCTATTGATTTCATAGTTTTATAGCCCAAGGTTAATCTTGTATGATATCCACTAATCCTAGGCAGACCATGGTTAGCTACAGTTGATGCATTCATATGATGTAGTTTTGGAAATATGATAATATCTAATGGGATTGTGACCAAGAAATTGGTCCTTTATCTTCCAACCCAACCTTATGGTGATCTTGAGAAAACTATTTTTCCCACTTTGGATGAGGAAGATAGTTATTCCCTATAGACTTTGATGACAATAGAATGTATCCCTCTATTGGATGATCAAGATGAAGATGAGTTTATTTCCCATATAATACAAAATAACTATGATAGGAGACCACAACAATAGGACTACCTCAGATTCCTACAAGACCCCTTGAAAATTATTATACTCACCAATTCCTTAGAAAAAATATCTCATAGCTTTCATTCCTTACTACCACAATAGGGTGTACCAATCATTCCTAGCCTTGACCTCTCATCTATGAGAGAATCACCCAAAGAACTAGAAGTCATGTTAGGAAAATTTTTGAACATAAATAATGCATTAACTGAGCAGAAGCAGAATTCCCTACACATAGATCTGACTTATGTATGCATAGGATCTATATCAATTATGTTTATAGACCTATTAGATATCCTCAAAGATGAATGAACCTTGCCTTGAGAGAAATTGTCAAAGTTGTACTTCAAAAACTCCTTGATGCAGGATTTATTTATCCTATATCTAATAGTGAAAGGGTCTCATCTTTAGTCATTATTCCCAAGAAATGTGGGAAATGGAGAGTATGTGTAGATTATAGGGAACTGAACAGAACCACTAGGAAGGACCACTTTCCTTTGCCCTTTATAAATCAAGTTCTTAACTCTTTAGCTGGGAATAAATACTTTTCATTCCTAGATGGTTTCAATGGTTACAATTAGATAAAAATTTCTCTAGAGGATCAAGACAAGTCATTATTTACATATCCTTTGGGTACTTATGCTGACTTTACTCTACCCTTTGGTTCATGCAATTATCCAACTACTTTTTAGAGAGCAATGCTCAACATATTTTCCAATTATGCTCATGACTGTATGGAGATATATATGGATGATTTCACCACATATGGGGAAACTTATGAGGAAGCCCTTAGAAATCTAGAAAAGGTGTTAAAGAGATATAAAGAACACAACATGTCTCTCATTAATAAAATTAGGGAATTGTTTTGGGCTACTTCATATCCAGATGACTCTGGGAATTTTTTTGGGGCACTTCATATCTAGTGCAAGTATTTAGGTTCATCAACATAAGATAGAAACCATTTGTCATTACTTGTACCACAGAAGCAAAGAGATATCATAAGTTTCCTTGGCCATGCAGGCTATTACGAGAGGTTTATTAAAGACTTCAATAAGATTATTGAATCATTGTTTGTTTTGTTGACTAAAGATATTGAATTTGATTGGATAGTAGAATGCCAACATTCCTTTGAAGAGCTGAAGAAGGCCTTAACCCAAGCACCTATTTTGAGGACAAATTGGACCTTACCCTTTTACATACATACTGATGCCTTATATTTTTCTATTGGAGTGATTTTTAGTTAGAAAGATGGTAACAAAGAATATGCTATTTACTACATTAGCATGAATACTCAGGGAGAAGAGTTAAATTATACTGTTATACGAAAGGAGATGCTAGAATTAGTGTATGTCATTAATAAATTCAAGCATTACTTCACTAGTTATTCATTTTTTGTCCAAATAGACCAAAAACTATCAAATATTTGATGAACAAACATATAGTAGGGGGTAGACTAGTCATATGGCTGCTCCTTTCACAATAGTTTGATATTACAATAGTGGAAAAACCTGGTAAAGATAATGTAGTAGCATATTTTTTATCAAGGTTTCCAACACAATCAACATAAGGGGTAGTCGATGAATCATTTCAGATGAACAGTTATTTTCTCTTAATGTACATGTACCATGGTTTGTTGACATTGCAAATTATTTAGTGACAGGGAAGATTCCACCACACTTTTATCCAAGGGAAAAGAGATAGCTGGTACACAAGTTTTTTTCACACTCTTAGGTATCAAGTTATCTATTCTATACTAGCCCTAACAAAATCATGAGAAGGTGCATAAGGGAAGATTAAATATATGATATCATGAAGGCTTTCCATGATGAACCATGTGGGGATCATTTTGTAGAAAAAAGAACATTCAAAATTCTCACAACTGGTTATTACTGACCAACTTTACATAGGGATTTTGTCAAGTATACAAGGAGTTGTGATAGGTGCCAAAGAATGGGTAAATCAACAAGGAGTGATGAAATGACATTACAGCCTCAGTTAACACTAGCTCCCTTTGAAAAATGGGGTCTATATTTTATTGGACCAATCTCAGCTACTTCCAACAATAAGGATTACATTCTAGTTTGCACTGACTATTTGACTAAATGGGTAGAAGTAAAGGCATTACAATTTTCCAAAGATGGAAATGTGGCTGAATTCTTGTATGAGGAAATTTTTACTAGGTATGGGGTACCTAGGGAAATTGTGACTAATCAGGGTCCATAGTTTACTTCAAACCTCATCACCAAATTGGTTGAAGAATACAAAATTAGGCACAAAATTTCAACACCTTATCACCCTCAGGCCAATGGTCAAGTGTGTTGGTGTGAATAAAGTCTTGTATCTAGTTATTTCTTTACTAGGTACGTAGTTCACATGTTAAGTCTACTTAGGATATAAGCATTTTTCTAGAAGTCTTGGTTTTCTTATCTAGACAAGTCTTAGTTGTCTTATCTAGACTTTACATTAACCTAGGTAGTTATGAGTTAGTTGTCTCATGTGATAGGATTAAGACACTTGTCAAGATCTTGTATAATCCTATCTCTGATCCTTGCCTTTATAAGCAAGGAATCTCTACCATATTTTTCATTATATTGAATAGTATCTTGTATTGCATATTGTATCATATTACAATTCTTGTTTGGTAGAATAACATCTTCCATTGTTGCTTCTCTCTATTTCTTATGGAGGTTATTTACTATTGCAAATTGAAGATCTTGGTTGCTCACTTCAACATGGTATCAGAGCTTTGAATCTTGCAAGAACCTTCATTTTTTGATTAGAGAGTTTCTACATATGATTTGACGAATTAGCATGGGTTGATTACACTTGATACACGAAGAATTGAAGCATATCAACACCACCAACACTGAATCTCAACAAGATCATTCAAATGAAATTTAAACTAAACATTTATCAAAACTAACCATTCTAAACTGTGAAAGCATTTAAATATCTACTCCAATCCATTCAAAACTTATCCTGTTATGGGAGTGGTGTCGCGTTGATGTGGAACAACGACCCTTTCCCAATCTCGTGGATAAATGAGCTTGCACCAGCCAGTTTTATTAAAGAAAATTTATGGAACGGTTGTGAGATGTGTATGTAAACATGATTTTAATATAAATAAGCATGCTGTAAGCTAATTTAAACATGATTTATGCTAAAATTATGAAGATATACAAATGCTAATCTAATTCTAAATAGATTCTAACCTAAAAGATCCAAACCCTAATTAATTAAACAAGCTAAATGGATGCATTATGTGATCATGGAAACCATAATGGAATCTTAAAGCTAATTAATGCAATTAAAATAAACTAAAAGATGCTAAATGTGTGCTAAATATGAGTGTGAGTGTGAGTGATTTCAATATCATAAGTTTTCTCTGAAAGATGGATCCATTTGTCTCCAAATAGTGACCTATTTATAGGAAAGAAAATGAGAAATGAAGGGTTGAGATTGAAAAAGCTAATCAACTATCAATGATGGAAGAAATTGGAGGCATGGATCATGGATTCTCATTAACAGGTGAGAATGAAAGGTGATATTTAATCAAGGGTTCACATTCCTTCAAACAAACACACTTTCAACTTGTCTAAGAGGTCATAAGTTAACTTGCACAATAGATCACAAATTAACTTGCTCAAGAAGCTAAGTAAGTTTGTTGAGAAAAAAAAATATTCCCCTTTTTCAAATGATTGAGGAGAGAGAATATTCTTTGGAAGATTCTCATGGGTGAGGAAAAATGATATTTAGTTAATTAAAACTAGATTAAATTGTGTAAAAGGCGAAGGAATATTCCATGGGAATATTCCTTTTGGAGGAATGTGGAAAGGAGGAATATTCCCTTGGAATATTCCATTGCGAGTGGGGGGAATTAGATTTAATTGATAAACAATATTAATTATGCAATTAGGGGATATAGAGGAATTAGATGATATTTATTAAATAAAATGATTTAATGAAAGGGGAAAGGTGGAATGACATTTAATTAAATACCTTAGGTTTATTTAATTAAATAAGAAGATTTATGGCATTAAATTAAATAGTTTGATTTATTTAATTTAATAAGACGAAGTGTTAGCATGAAAGGGGGTGAATTAACCTGATTAAATGAATTAGGTTAATAGGTGAAAATGATGTCATTAATTAACTAGCTAGGATAATTTAATTAATTAAGTGAAAAGTGGATGGGTTTTAAGAGGAAATGATGTTAGTATACCTGATTCAAGTGTATGATATGATTCGGGAAATTTTTCAATGTCTACATTTTTCCCTTCTTTGAAGCGAGGTACCTGTTATGTTGGTTCAAAGACTGATGCCCTATGGATTACAAATTGTTGCTTAAATAAATAAATAAATAAATAATGATTTTTAGATGCCCCATTGTTGCCCTAGTAGAAGGAATAAGTTGGTTCCCTGCCCCCCTCGAGAAATTTGGCAGAAATTTTGAATTTTGGGTTGATTTCACGAAAAAGGTTAAATTGCTACCTAAGGGGTCCAAAAAGGCTCCGAGATGCAAAAAAAACATGCCTAAAATGATGCAAAATAAAGTTCAGTTTGGAAAAATTAGTGAAAATGATGAAAAAACCTAGCTTCATGGTTAAATTAAGTCAAAAAACCCTAATTTGCAAGCATAAATAGGCGAGGAAGGGTCACTTTCAATTCATTTGTGCATTGACACCTTTAAAATTTCTTGCATTTTGAGCTTTGACGCTGTGAAAAAATGGCACAACAAGTGATCCCACAACACATTTTCGACTGGGTTCGAGAGTACCAGAGGCTTCTAGGCACATGACCACCGATATGGGATTCAAAACTTGATTCAAAATTTTACTTTTTGGTGCATTTAATGTATTTTAAAATTTGAACTTTGGTGGAATTGTTCTAGAGCGATGCTATTTGTAGAGTCGGTGATGCTAATTCAATTTTTAGTGACATATATGTGTTTAGCGATGTAGTCTGCAATTAATAATTAGGGTTTCAAATTCTAAATAGTGATGCATATGTGTTTAGCGAAACTTATTGTGATTAGAAAATTACGGTTAGAGTTTTCCAAAATTCAAATTGTGACGCATATGATATTAGTGACACAACCTACGATTTTCTATTTAAATGTCTCAAGCATCGCGGTTTGAAATTTGAATTATAGCGATGCTATGATAAATAGTGATGCTATTCTCATTTTGGAGGATAAAAACTCCAAAGTTAGCCAAAAAAAAAATTATTTTTCAATGTTGTGTGCTTCGTGGGTGTAGGAGGTTATCCCACCTTTGATGTCCTATGAGCATCAGCCCACAGTTTTGTCCAAACTTGGTGATTTATCTGAGTTGTGATAGGAGCACTTGGGGGAGATTGGTTTGTGGTATGTTGCATACATGCCCATCGTTTGGACACACTTGGCGATGATGACATCATTGTACGAGTGATGGCACATTGAGACTTAATCATTCCACCTTCCTACCAAAGATGCGATAATGACACTAGAAGATGTATGGTAGATATTGCATTTGTCGATACATGGTGAGCGTGTGATATACGACTCTAATGCTAGCTACGATGCATTCCATGAGATGATGGACCTAGAGCGCATCATTCTAGTCACTTTCTAGATTGACCTCAAGATGTACATAGGTCGGGTTCCCAATTTCATATTGATTATTGCTACAATCATCTCAAGTTTGGTTGCCCCAGATTGATGGAGCAGAGGGTTCAATCTAGGATGGGGCCTAGCTTGGCACAAGATTTTTTTTTGGAGGACTCAGTATGCTTGGGGTCCAGTGATGTTGGCCTCCCTTTACCATGATATGCATGAATTCATATATTGTGATGGCAAGGCAATTGGCACAGTGGTCACCTTACTACACATTTGGGCTTGAGAGAACATAATTGTGCTCTGACTGATTATTCAAATGGTGAATGTAGAGACAAATGATCCTATTTTCTGTAGGTATAAAGGTTCCATCACATTACAACATACATTACGGCAGCTCGAGATTCCTTACTTGCCTGTGGTCATCGATGATACATGCGCTTTTAGACATACCCTGCGGAGGCCACTTGATCATTACCTTAAAATGGATCTAGATAATTTCTATGATATGGTAACAAAGTTTTATTATGCAGAGTTCATATATTTCATGGTGTATTTTGTACTATGTTACTTGCATATTGATAATGGACCTAGTAAGCATAGCTCTGATATATAACTTTATACAAATAAGAATGGTCATGCACAACTCACTACTTAGTCATGATTTGTAATGTTATCAAAATATATAAATAAATGATATATGAGTAAGTCCATGTTGCTTCAGTTATGTTCGATGTGTTGTACTAACAATTGTAACTAAGCATGTAGGAGAATTCTAATATATCCTTGTCCTACATATAATATTCCTTGATTCTTGGAAAGTAATTTTGAGAGCTCCTAAGAGGGATGAAATAAAGAGTTGATGATATAGTCAGAATTTTGGGGGTTTCCTTGAGAATGTGAGTGCAACGTGAGGCGTCAACATGAAGCAATCGAGAGGGTGGGATCAAGCTTTGTATGGATGAGGCAAGTACTATATTCACTTTGTTTTGTTTTGTTACTGCAAAATAATATGTTTTAAGAGTAGGAAATCAAGTACTATTTTCAATTAATCATAATCAACCTAGTTGTAGTATCATGCTACTTCCTTATTTCATTATCCTAATCTAAATTGGGGTTGTTCTCTAATGCATTATGTTCACTAGATATTCATATGATTTTTTGTAGCATCTCAATATGTTAGTATAATGGAAGTTGGGATTTAACCCTTTCATTTTTTTATTTTTTTTGAATGATCCTATAGCATAGGTCCATTAGTGCCATCAATGAATAACAAAATAATAGGCTCTAGACTCCTTTGGTGGGGTGCATTGGCTTCAGGCTACATATTCGGGGCTACAAAACTATATTTGACCCTAGTTTATCCCACTTGTACTTCTTTGCTCACAATAATACATTTTCCTATTAGATTTATTCTAAAGTTTTTGCTTCTTCTAATTTGATACAGAGTTGTAAATTCATTGTCAATTTTTCCAAAATAATTTCAACCCAATCTTCTCTTAGTCATGGACATAGGGGTGTGATATGCCAAGCATAATCAATGAATTTGAAGCCTTGATTGTGTATTTTCAATATATTTATTTTATTTGTATATGAATATTAAGTTTTGTGCATAAGTGTTGATGTTTGAGTGTCACCTATGACTATTTAAAATTAGGTTTGAGACTCTCTTGATTCAGATGATAAGGTCTCAATATGATTTTATGGCCTTTAAGTAATGTCACCAGAGTGAAACAAATGAAGATAAGCCACCTTTGCTTTGATGAATTGATATAAATGTTTACACTTGCTAAAGTGATTTATGAAAGTAAATAAATGAATCAAATCACTAATTAAATTAATTTAAATTTATTTCTTTGTCTTTAGCTAAAATAAATATTTTACAACTAAATTATCATGAATACTTGCTGATTTTATTGCAATGCAATCGGTTTTATTTTGTTGGGTTGCTTCCTATTGATTTTGTTGTTTATATTATTGAATTCTATCATTGTTTGATCCTCATTTAGAAAAGAGAATATTGTCATTGCTTTCCATTTAGGTTTCAAGGCCTTTTCAATCAAAATCCTTCTACGCATATCCTTCATTCATTGCATTCCAGTGACTAGTTTACGAGTCTTGTCTTTGTGCCACGCTTTGCAGCCACACGTCAACACGGAAATTACAGCCCTTAACATCTGTTGCGTACACATTTTACCCTTTTCACCTACCTCAACATTTGCTGGAAGTTCAGGAGGAGCACGCTATCAAAAAAAAGAAAGAATTAAAGCTTCCAAAAGGGGATATACACTCTTCTTTAGGTGGTCTAAATGGAAGTATGATCAGGATGAGTACTCGGTTAAAATGTTCAAGCACAGGCAGAATACCTTAGAACCAGGCATACATAATAATCTGTCAGTCTAGCATGTATAAAGCTAGTGAAGCTCCATTTCAATGAAATTAACCAGGATGTCTTTTCATTATTGCGGAATATCTGGTAATGGCATTGCATTATGCTCCCCAGCTGGTAATAACCTTTTACTATCCCATTTGGTGAGCTGGACCCTGAGAAATTTATAAAAAAAAAGAGAATAAGGCTTCGAAGAGAATTTTTTATGTAGGAGCATCCAGTGGTGTAAGGGCAATCTTGCATCACCCAAAAATAGTTAAATTTCGCTTCTCAATTTTTAGATGTTTTTACATTTTTGGATACCCT
>VDFB02270651.1:694124977-694408309 GCA_007258455.2 Sequoia sempervirens
ACATACAAGATTGTTCATACTCTAATTGAACAATATCATATGTTTCTTTTAACATGAGGTGTAAATGTTAATCAAGTTTCATGTCAATATGATTTTAAATGTTGATGTACACTTGCATAAACAAGTCTACCACATTGAGTTTAAATTTGTAAAAAGTTTCATCGTGCCTTCAGAGTCAAAATTTTTAAAAATATTTCACTCTGATTCAACCCCCCTCTAAGAGTGAATCCACTTCCAACAAGTGGTATCAGAGCGTAGGGTCTTGCATTAGGTTTCATACATAGGAATGATTATAGTCTTGGAAATCAATATGTCACAAGTTTGAAGGTATTTTGTCTGTTTGTACCATCTTTATGTTGTGTGAAAGCATTTCTATTTTTTATTAATAACTTTGCATAAACCTAGTAAAATTAAGTTCAACCATGCTCTTGATAAGAGGAGTACTGTGGGTAAGTGCAAAAGAAACAAAAGTCAGAAGAAAAACATTAGTGTCAAGTCTAGTGAAGTTTTATCTCAAGAATTACCCCTGCCAGTTGATAACAAAAATCATCCTATAATTGGAGAAGAAGATCACTTAGTAAGTGACTTTGAACAAGAATTTGGTAAAAATAATGTGAATATGATGAGTTTGAAGTTGATTTGGAAGGAGAAGTGCTTGCTTCCTTAGATGAGCTCAAAAGGCTTAAACTAGAAAATCAAGAACTTAAGATACAACTTCAAAAGAGTAATGATATTAATAAAGCATTAAATCAAAACTATGTTAAATCTGAAAATATTATTGAACTTCTGAAAGCACAAATGGTTGATAAGAAAATGTTGAAGAAGGATTGGAATTCAAGTTAAAAGACAAGGATGAGTTGTGTATTAAACTAGAAAATGAGATTGCTTCTTTAAGAAAATGTTCAGATAATGATTCCTTGTTAAAAGAACTAAATCTTAAAGATGATATGATTATTAGTCAGAAAATTGAAATTGAAGAATGTAAGAGGATAGTAGATTCTATAAGATCTGATTTGGAGGTTAAAAAGGTTGAATGTCTAAAACTAGGAGAAGTAGTTGCATTAAGGAAAGATCTTGAAGATGTCAAGGTTCAATTACATAAAAGTAAGAAATTTGATCATAGTACTAATCTACTAAATAAGATGATTTTCAGAAAAAAGCATTCTAAGGATCCTTCAAGTGTGGGATATGAAGTTGGACAAAGCTCTACAGAAAAAATTAAACATGGGATAGTGTTTGCTACTGTAGATGGAAAAAAGTTTACAGCCAAGCAAACACCAAGAATGAAGGTTGATCTTGGTCACCATATTGTTGCTGCTCAGACAAAAGTCAAATGGATTGATGAAAGGACAAATAGATCATCAAGATCTTTGTCTATTAGGTATAATCACTCTCAATTTCATGGCTATTGCTATTGTTGTAATGCTTATGGACATAGAGCAAGTAATTGTACAAGAAATTGTTGGGTGAATAAAAGTCATAATCATGTGAATAATTTCAAGAGAGGTTCATACAACATGTTAGGTAGAAATTATCCTCTCTTTGGTCTAGAAAACACCATTATATGTTATAGGTGTAATAGGTTTGGTCACAAAGCACAATGGTGTAAGAAAAGTACTATAAAGCCTTCTGGGGACTACATGTTCAAATAAAAGGAAAAGAAAATATTTAGTAAGGAGAAGACAAAGCCTATACAAGTGTGGAGAAGAAAGACCAATCAAGATGACAAGAAAGAAAAAGGATCATGTATGATTTGGAGAAGAAAGCATAATCAATCTGGTAATAAAGGTGAATCCATGGAAGTACACTGTGCACATTTGATACCATCCAAGTCTTTAGAAGAAGAAAAGAATCAGGGGGATTCTATTATGGTAACACATTTTAAAGTCAAGAATGAGGTAAGACAACATGCATTTGCTATTGGTAGTAAAAGAAGTAAAGAAGAGGTCTGTAAATGTCAATATTTCATTGTGAAGGTTTGCATATGATATTGGAATTTTATGTTCAATAAGAGTTCTAAATTATTGACAGCTTTGGATATAACAAATATCATAATGATTATTACACTGTGTATAACTGATTAGTTGCTTTACAGGTTGCTAAGGAATTCAAGTTTGAAGTACATTAACAGTCCTTTGGAAGTCAAAATCTGGTTAAATTTGTCTTTGTTCCTAACATACTAGTGCTTTATATTTCTTTGAGAGTAGTAAAGGATATTTGAGACACAATTATACTTCTTGGCCATTTGTGGACAAATTATTGTTTTCTTTGCTGCAATACATTGATCTCAGTGATGTGCTTTGATCTATATGATTGAAGTTTTTAGCAACAGTGCATGATAAGACTGTGAACTATTTGAGGTCTAAATTGAAAATGGAAAAGGCAGTTAGCTGAAAGAAATTAATAGTAAAGGATAAGTTCTGTATTGTTATGGAAAACATGTACAACATACTAAGTATATGTTATATCCATACAAAATTCAATCTTCTGAAGTTGTGGTTGCTGGTGTTGACATTGATTGTGTTGATGTAGAATATGTTATGTTCTTGAAAACAGTTAGAATTGTACATTCTTGGATGATGATTTTTTTTTTCAATATGTTGTATGGTTTGTGTGATACAGATTTTTCTATGCTCAGGATGTATTTAGTAAGTTGCTAGAATGTTTGATTTGGTGGTGATACAAGGTATTACAAAAATATTTAACAAGTACCAATATTTGAACAAACCATGACACATTCATAAATGTTTTGGATTATTTGACTAACATATTTCTAATTGAAAGTGATTCTTCTTTGACATAGAATTTATAGAATAGCAGTGATTTTGATCTTCAAAAGTTGGTGATACAAGACTTGACATAAGGTTTATGATCAGTATGGAGTGAATTGTTTGGTGATCAATGAATCATGTAATTATTTATCTTGCACTCTAAATATGAGTGACAATGTGTATGTCAATATAAGGAGCAGTGAAAGCCTTAAAGGTCAAAACAATTTTTAGCAAGTCTCTTCATACATTTGAGATCTTGTAGAATAGTGGGTTTCTAATCAGCCAGTTATATTTATGATGTGTTGTTTGAATCTTGTTAGGACTGATTATTTTGATAGAAGAAAAGATCTATTCCAATTGGCTAGTATACATCTTTGAATCTGAAGAAAACCTTGCATGATATGAAATTGATTTACTTGCTTGATGATATGTATGTTTATCTCTTGTGTCTTTCAAAGGAGTAAAGAATATCAGGTTATGTGCATGGCTCAGTGATATTTCGGTGCTATGGTTTAGGGGGAGCTTCTTAGCTCTCTAAGCAGCTTCTTGCTACTTTTGTAATGTATCTGTTGCTTCTTTATATTTGCAGCTGGATGAGTTACTAGTTTTTTGTGTCTCTTTTTGTACCCTTTGTCCTTGAGACAAAAAGGGGGAGAAAGAATTATAGTTATGAGGCATGGCATTCTGTTATGGGGCATTTTGTTGGTTGTTCAGATGTTTTTTGTTTCCAAAGGTTGTAGATGGTTTCATATTCAGATGATTGTGGATGGTTTTTTCCATCAAGGGAAAAGGGGGAGTTTGTTGGCTTTCTCTTTGTGGTATATTGTCCTTGATGACAAATCTACAAAACTAATTAGTGCTTTGAATACTTGGTGCTCTTTCTGTTCAATTTAGAAAACTTGGCATTCTCAATGTTTTGGTGATCATGCTTTGGGTTGATGTATTTGGGTGCATTTGTTCATCACTTAATATGGTACTGATCATGTTAAGCTTTATGTGTAGATAAAAGCTATTTAGATGGTCTGATTGTTTCAGATTTGGTTTCTCGGGATATTTATGCTTTGAATTGCTACATATTTGATGGATCTTGATGATGTTTGTTTCATATTTCAGCTTGATTTGTTTCAAGTTGATTACAGTTGAGATCTTGATTTAATTAGATTGATAGTGTTGATAAGGTTTGGTTATTTAGATGGTATTCATGGTGACATGGCCTTCTTTAGCTTCAAATTTATGAAATTGTCACCTTCACATGTTCAGGTATATTGATACATGGCATATATAGATGAAGGCAATACTTATGGAAATATGATGTCAGTAGGTATGACTTAGTGTTGATAAATTTGGTACATATTGTTGGTTCATCACTTATTTATATTGCTTCATCAAGCAATTACACTGTCTCAGGCAATTTGGTTATTGATTCAATTGCTCCATGAAACTTGGTTTAGTAAAAATATCATATTCTCACATTTTATCTGGTGGCATAGTATACACTTTAGTTCTGGTATTTCATTTGTTTGATAGTGTTTATTGGCTCAAATGGCATATAATTTTCTATCATCTTTACTTGGTGATTTCTATGTCCAAGCCTTTACTTTGTAGTCAACATCCAAAGGAAAATACTCATATTGACTATTCGAAGCCTTTTACATATGATATTAATTTATCATTGGTATGTTAGTGATTTGTGGGGTCAGCATTTACAAAGAATAAACCCTATCGAGTTTCCCAAAGCATTTTTCAATGATGATATTGTGTTTGAAGGTTACTTGGTTATATCACTTAGTAGCCATCATTTTCCATATGTTTAAATCGGCATTATGAGAATCTTTGACTCAAAATATAGTTTATTATGTGTCGATAGTTTGCAAGAAAAATTTGGAGGTGATCATGTGGTCGGGTCCTTGGTAAATGATTAGTCAAGCAGACTCATAAGCATTTTGAATCAGTTGATTATTTTTGTGTGTTTTTGTCTTTAGACTCCAAATCTTTATTAATTTTGGAAAATTCATCAACTGACTTGAGAGAAGACTTGTTTAGGGAAAAATGATATTGCATTTTCATTGAATAGTTTGGAACCCTAGCGCCGCCATGCTGGAACTTCAGTTGCATAGTGTTCAAGGTTGTTGTGGTATTTTGGTTTGGTTTTCAGTTATGTTGATCTTTGGTGGTTGGCAAGAATGTTGGTGGTTTTTGTTTGAGTTGGAAGTGGTAGTTTGGGCAGTTTTCATGAAGAACTTCAGGGATTTTAATTGTAGGTTATTTACATTGTAATAGAGGTAATATCTATGCATTATTTTTGATATTTCAATGGTAAATATGGTAAATGAAGAGGAAAAAAACTTTAATTTTTAGTTTGAAATAGTTAACTAAACTGGAACTACCTTGAACCTGAGTGTAAACTAAAAGGTTTCATCTCTCAGTGGCATTTGATCTTCATATCATTGATTTTAGATTGGATTTAGATTATACATTATGTTCATAAACTCTAGTTATTGAAATCAAGGTCTTCTTGACAAAGTTGTATAACTGTTTCACAAACATTGTATATATGAATCTTTGCAAAAACATAAAGTTAGAGAGTGAAAAGAGTGTATGATGTGAAGAAAGGAAATTGTCTGGATAGAGTATTGCTCATTGTGAAATAATTTTTTAAAAAGAGAAGAGTGGGCTCATATTGTTTTTATATCTAATTGTATCACATAGATTATGTTTTGAGTTGAGCATTATTGCAAAATCCTTTTGTATCCTATTGTAATTTTATGACTACAAGAATGATTGTAGTTATAAGGTTCTGATGGGTTGCAATATTTTGAATGTTTGATGAAGTTGGTGCTTCAGAAAGATTATGGGAGTTGGTGCTCCACATTGTTATGGAGTTGGTGCTCCACATTGTTATAGAGTTGGTGCTCTTTGATTAATAAAAAGGAAATTTTAGCGAGTAGTTTTTTATACCCCAAGAGGGTTTTTCCACTCAATAAATCTTGTGTTATGTGATTTTATTTGTCTCTCATTTTGTTTCATGTTAATGTTCTCATTCAATCAATGCTCTGATACTTTTAGTATGTTCAAAAGTTTCTTATTTCAAAAGGTTGTCATGCATAGTTAAAAATTCTTCTGTTAAGAAAATTAAAAGTGCATTGGAAAAAGTGGTTGTTCTATTGCAAAAGTGCATATAATATTTTTCACAATCTAATTGAACAATATCGTATGTTGCTTTTAACATGAGGTGTAAATGTTACTCAAGTTTTATGTCAATCTAATTTTAAATGTTGATGTACACTTGCATAAACAAGTTTACCACATTGAGTTTAAATTTGTAAAAAGTTCTGTTGTGCCTTCAAAGTCAAAAATTTAAAAATTACTTCACTCTGATTCACCCCCCCTCTCAGAGTGAATCCACTTCCAACAATTTTTTTTAAAAAAGTTGTAATAAAAAAATTCATAATTAATTATCTACTTGGAAAAAAATTGCAAAAAAATATGCATCACATGAGGACATGAGTCCTCTACTTATATCTAAAATCTTATAAAAAAATATTATCATTTTATTATGGTTAGGGTGGTTAGAAAGACACATACTTCTTATTTTTTCTCTAAAATTTAAGTACTAGTGCATTGAAATTTCAAATTTTCACCAAATAGATATATATTTTCTAAATAAACCTAGTAGTTTAGAAACTACATTCAATTTTCTATAGATTCTATTCTTACATATTTTTGAAATAATATAGATAACTTATTAAAAAATTTATGTCAAGTTACCTAACTCTAATTTTTCTGAATTTTGGCCACTTAAGGGCCTATTTTTTCTATGATGATCCTACACATACCCAAGAGTGAGGTGAAAGCTAGTGGAAAACATAAAGGGCCTAAAAGATAACTGATTCCTAAGAGAAGAATGCCTACAAAGGAGAAAACTGAAGAGGCATTTGAGGCCAAACCTTCAAAGAAAAGAAGACTTGTCATATAAACAGAGAAGGGCTCACCTTCAAAGAGGCCAAAGAATACTAATGTTAGTGAAGAGGGTGCCACATAGGAGCTAAGGAAATTGAGGTAGAAAGCTTTGTAAACAAAACATAGGTATATGTTAGAATGAATTATCGAAAATGACAAGTCTCCCCTTCTATAGTGAATGTTGAAAAGGTGTTTCAAGAACCTGAGGAAAATGTCAATGACCCATCAGTTAAAGAAGGTGAAACTACAAAAGAGACTATTGTAGAAAGAACCCTACATAATTCACCTCACCAACATGTTCAATCTATCAAGGAGGAAGGAGAGGTAGAAAATGATGAAGTTAATGTGTCCAAGGAACAAGCTAGGACAAGAAGAAGAAGAAGAGGAGTTTAAGACACCAAAAAGTTGAGACCTTGGAAACTTTGGAATTCAATTGGAACAAAAGGTTTTTGAGGTTCAAATTCAAGGAGAAAATAAAGAAGAGGAGAAAGAACTTGAGAAGACAAAGGAGGCACCATCTCAATCTCATGAGAAAGAAGGAACACATCAAATTGATGATGAAAATAAATATGAAGAGCATAAACAAGAAGATAATGTTGAAACCAATCAACCTAAGGCACATGGAGAATAAAATGCTCCCCATAAGGATATAGATTTAGAAGAATCAACCATCCCAGACTGGTTGAAAGAATGTTTGAAGCCAAAACTAGTGGTTATTGAAGAGGAAGCACCATATTGGTTCAATAACTTCCTAGCAAGCTTGGGCAGAACTAAAGAATGAAAGAAGACTAGAATAGTTTCAAAGATAACAAGAGATGAGTCTAGCAAAAGGGTTTTGCATATTGCTACTCCTATGGATGACAAGCATAAATATGAAGCCACTCTAGCTGATTCTAAGGTTTACACAATCAATCTGGGTCCATCCACAAAGGAACAAGAGAAGGAAGATCTAAAATATTTTGTGGATTAAGTTTTAAAGAGACTAGATAATGAGACCTAGGCAAAAGAGAAGTTGCAACATAAAGTAGAGGAATTATAGAAATATATCCAACATTTGATAAATCCTTTATAAACATAAGATGGTGTGGATTCTTATTTTTAGAGGGTTTGCTGTCCAAGGATGCAATTAATGAAATTGAGAAAATGAAAACCTCTTTACAAGTCATCCAACAATGGATAATGATGTCTCTTCTAAGGTTCATGATTTGATTGAAAAGGTTTTACATATGCAAGAGAAAGCATCCTCTTTTCTAGATGAGGTGCAACAATTAGTAATGGAATGTAAGACAACAAATGATGCTTCATTGGCCAAACTATTGAAAATATTTGAATTATCAGAGGAAGAAATGGAGAAGGAAGGAATCTTTGTAGCAGAGGATGTAAACAATCCAAGAGATTGGTTAGAAAAATTTGAATTAAAGAAGGAAATCATGGAGAAAGGATTGGAGAATGTTTCAAAGATCTAGAGCAAACTAAAAGATATTTTGAATAGTTGTATCTCATTTCTAGAAATTGTAATAGGAAGGAAGAAGTTTGGCAAGAAGAATCTATAAATGGATCAGTTAAAGAAATGGTGGCATGAGGTCTATTGGCCAATTGATGATGGACCCATGACATCTAATCAATTATAGGATGCAACTATGTATACTTCAAATTTGGATAAATATCATGAAATGTAAATGGAATGGAATAAATCTTCAATTAAATATATGGAAGAAATACAATCAATTAAATCAAGTTCGAAGGTTATTCAAGTTCTTGATCAAGCCGATCTTGATAAAGTATTTTGCAAAATTCAAGAACCTTTTGGAAGGTAGGAAAAGGATAAGGAGGACAACCTAGCATGACTATATTGAACTTTGAGCATACTACATCAAGCTAGATAGAGTTACAAGGCGGTCATGTCTAGAAATTTGTGCTATGATGTATTTTATTTAATATTAATATATCTTTTGAGGTTGACCTCTTAAGATGGCATTGTAAAATTAAAAGGGTAGGGTATATGTAGGATCATGATGGGCCAAAAAGTGGCAATATGATGGGTATGTGGCTGACAACTTTTTTTTAACCCAAAATTGATGAAATGAAAAGGGTTTTTAAAGGAGATTCTCAGCTTTCCGCCAATATAAATTATGCTTTACTTTGAATTTAATAAGTAATTATTATTCATTTTCTATTCAAATTATGACTAAAGTCCTGATTGATAGACTGATTGAAAAATATCTATAGCTTTTAAATGGTATCACATTTTTTGAATCCAAAACATGCATCACATTCTATGCTTCGCATAGTATAGGATTAAAAAAATAAAAATTGAATTTCATGAAGTTTTGAACAAGTTAAGGTGGTCATACATACAATTTGTTTATATTTTTTAAAAGTAATAAAAAATTCATAATTAATTATTTACTTGGAAAAAATTACAAAAAAATATGCATCACATTGGGACATGAGCCCTCTATTTATATCTAAAATATTATAAAAAAATATTATCATTTTATTGTGGTTAGGGTGGTCAGACAAACACCTACTTATTTTTTCCCTGAAATTTAAGTACTATTGCATTGAAATTTCAAATTTTCACCAAATAGATTTATTTATTTTTAAACAAACCTAGTAGTTTAGAAACTACATTCAATTTGCTAGAAATTCTATTCTTATATATTTTAGATATAATATAGATAACTTATTTAAATTTTTACGTCAAGTTGTCTAACTCTAATTTTTCTGATTTTTTTGCCACTTAAGGGCTTATTTTTTCCATGATGATCCTGCACATACCCGGTAATAAAAACTGCCAAGGCTGAACTAAATTGTAAAGCTATAATTTAGTTTTCTCTAGGATGACATGTTCTTGAAACTCTATATATAGGAGTTCTCTCCTCATTGTATTGGATTAGATACTAGAATTGTTACAATTTTGGTGAAGTGAATACCTAAATACATTGAGTTTGGTGTTCTTTTTGTGTTGTTTCATCTATATGCATGGTTCCTATCTTTCAAAGTTGTTTCAAGTTGTTTTGAGTGAGTAATTTTTAGATTAGAATTAGAGCTAGTTGCAGTTCATTCATGATTATGATAAAGTGTTTAAGATGTTTGAGGAATCTTCAATCCATACTTTTAGCAATTTCCTAATTGTAAGTTTTTGTGTAAAGTTAACTTGGGACTACTCTTTGTTGCACTTAAGTTCAATTATGGATTTTTATGCATTTCATGCCATTTGGATGAATTTTTGAATGTTTCACAATCTGAAAATCTTTCATACCTTTGGAGATTGCACTATTTCTATGATACTGCAAATTTAATCTTGGTTAAGAAGGAATTGGTTTTTGAAGATTGGTCCACCTTGAATGCTCTACTATTTTCATGATTTATCATAGGATTCAGATTAGAAATCTCTCTAAACCCTTATCTTTTGATATTTCTTTGAAATCATTATTAGATAGGAATTACAAAGCATCACTAAATTGTTGTAGTTGATGAAATATAGTTTCCTGATCACAAGTCTAGAAAATTCTAGGGTTTATTTTCATTTTCATATCTTCTAAGGCCCTCATTGTTAACTCAAGAGTTTCAATATTTTGTTTAACCATAAATTCCCTTTGTGATTACCAACAAATCACATCATCACTGAGTTGTTTGTGCATTATCAAGACCTGGCATTAGAGACCTTGGGGTTGTTTCTTGAGGCTTGCTGATAAAAATCACCTTTCAAGAGTGATAGGATACTTGTATTTTGTCTCTATTGTTGCAGTGCTATAAACACCCTCAATAGTGTCTCAACCTATTATTTTTATTAGAATTAATTATTTAAATATTTAATAACAATAATTATCACATGTTGCATTTTGTGTTATAACTTGTAGTTTCTATTTCCGAGGAGTCAAGTTGGAAGTTACCATTTATAGGTGGAGTTGTGCATGAAGGAATTTTTTATTTTCATGTTGATTTTGCATGGAATGTGAGTTTTGGAGGTGTAGTTATTATTTGACAGGTGTAGGTTTTGCATGTGTAGGTTTAATAGTGACAATTGGTAGCTACAATATTGCATGTTGTGACAATTGGAAACTTATCATTATGCATGTGTAGTGGTTTTGGCACTTTCCATGTTGCATCTTCAACCTTTGGCATTTGATTTTAGAAATTTCTAATTAATGCATTGTAAGATCCTATATATTTAGCACTTGTATTTTGGAGGTGAAGCCTGGTTGTATTGCTGAGATGTTGTTATGTTGCCATTCGACTCCAAAATTGTAACACATAACAACTCTTATAGATTCTTGCACTACAAGTGTATTGTAATAAAAAATTTATAGATAATACATTGTTCAGGCTTTTGGAGTGTGATTTTTTTCTCCCGAAAGGATTTTCCCCACATATATTTGGTGTTATGTTTTTTATTATATCTCTAATGCTATTTATGCTACATGTTTTGTGCATTTTATTTATTATAATTGAATAAGGGTTTGAAACTATAGAAATTTGCACATTCTCTCCTCTAATAGATTGGTGTTGGAAGCTTTTCCATGTACTTGGCTTCCTTTCATTCATCAAAAAATTTAGTTGGAGTAAAATATTCACTAAAACTATTTTTTTTCATGTGATGTCGCATTCCCCGCTATAATGGATCAGCTCCATTGAAATAATGGCATATGCACTTTTTTGGATTAGACAAGGGAAAATACACATTAGCTACTCATAAAAAATATGGTTTAGATAAGGTCCATATTGGTTGATAAAATGATAGATCCCATTTGAACTAGACTTGTGAGTCCAAGCAAGTTGATAAAGATTGATATTGAGAAAGCCTACTAGAACTAGACTTATGAGTCCAAGAAAACTTAAAGTGGAGGTTCCCAACTCAAAAGTAGCTTTGTAACCCTCAAGATGGTATATCCAATATTGATGGATATGATAAAGATAAAGGATAGGTGATCCAATTTGAACTTTGATAATGATAAGACAAGATACCAAAAAGTTTTTTGCTCCTCAAATAATATTATAGATAATAAGGAAATACTAATGAAAGATCTATTTAACTTTGTTTTCTTAGAATTTAATTATTTTGACAAGTTTATGGAAATTTCAAGGACATTTTTTATCCAAAAGTAGTCTAGAATATGTCAAAAGTGTAGTGAAATAGATTAGAAACACTACAAGACAAACCACATGCACTATAATATTTACCAAAAGTGTTGCACAAAAATATAGATGCACTATAAAATGAACCAAATGTGCAAGAAAATAACTATTAGTGTAGTTTCAGTAGTTTGACTATTTTTTTGGCTTTATTTTTCAAATTTTAATTAGTTCTCTTTGGAATGAGATTCAATCAAAAGCTAAAGCAAATAAAAATGCACAATGAATTGAAAATCTAGTTTTGAAAGTTATGCAACAAAGAATTTTCCTTGTTTTCTTATTTTTTAATTTTGAACCTCTTTTTGATTATTTTAAAATTTTACAAATTTATACCAAAGATACAAACAATAAAATAAATGATACTAATAAGAAAATTCCTAGGTTCAATTTTTGATGGATATCTCTCACTTTAGTTTCAAGTGGAAGATAGGTTATCTAAAAAATCAAGCACATAAGACACACCAACAAACCTAGTCAAGTGGCCATGTGGGTATGGCCAATGAGTTTGACAAGGATACACAATCTCATCTAAGGGTATCCTCCAAATATACCACAAAGGGTACATGAAACATTAATCCATAGATGAAAGGGAATACTCTTACACAACTGGGAGGAGAGGGTAACCCGCTCTCCATCTTCACTTCTCTAAGGTATAAATATCTAATAGACTTAGTCAAGATTGAAAATATTCTAATTCCAAGAGGTGTGTATTTTGATTTAATCTTTGTTCTTTATACTCTATCATAACATAGGAGTTGAAGTCATCCTCTAGAATGATTAATTCTCTAAGCAAGCTTCCTAAAAAGAAAAATACAAGATCAATTATTTTTATCCTCAAGATAACCATTGGGCATGATAGGAGAGCATACATAAGGAGATCTTGGGGATTTAAAAGACACTTGTCTATTTTAGAGCCTAAATCCAAATGTGAGAGATTAATTTTAGCCAATTTCTAATGTGAGGAAGACACACCAAGCAATATTGAAAAAATTAAAACAAATAATGTAACAATTTTAGCACTTTGCAAGAATCAAGAGTGATAAGGTAATTATAATGAATGAACCCAAAGTCCAATGTTAATTTAAAAATGTTAATTTGATGAAGAGGTCCAAATCCACTTTCTTTGTGATCATCTCAAGTCCCTTGTAGATTCATTTTTTTAAGCACCAAAATCACAACTAAAGAGACCAAAACAACAATATCTTAGATCTAGGGTTAGCTATAGATCAGATTTGAGGTTAACCATTAGGAAAAACAAATCCACTCAAATGTAAAATGAACTAATACAAATTTGAAATTGATTCCTAGATACTACCCAAATGTGTAGCAACAAAAACTAAAATCATTAGAGATTTAACCAAATGCATGGAAAAAAAACTTAAAAAATAGAAGTAGCTTGATAGCAACCAGAAGTGTGATAGTATAGACCAAAAGCATGGTGACACAAATAGAAACTGCAACAATGGCTATTAAATAAATTTGTAGAATATTCTAGTTAACTAAAAATGCAACAAGTCAAACCAAAAGCATTGCAAATTTGACGAGAAGCATAGAAGTATTGAAAAAATGTGATGTTATTCCTATCAATAGAAAAATAAACTTTGTGCAAATTGAATTGATCTAATATATATACTAAATGCAGTCTATGTCAGCCTAGATGTACTATCTGTTTGCCCAAAATTGTCACAAATTGATCTAAAAGAAAAAATTGACCTATAACGTCAAAGACACACAAATCTTGCAAATTTGTTTCTTTAAGATACAATTTGGGTCTTGCCAAGCATTCCAAATTATAGATGATGAAAATGTGAATCACAAATATCAACAGTGTAAAACTTACATTCTTACAATCACACAATGAAGTTCAAGATCTTGGCTCAAAATATAAAATTTAGATAACAAGCAAAGTCATCATAGCTAAAGTCTAGATTTTCTCCATCGTTGGTTGCTCTTCAAAGTAACAAACTATGAAATAAAAATAATGATATGATGCAATGGTAATGATATATGCTCAAAGATAAATGATACCCATGGTTGACAAATGATAATGATAAATTCTTGATAATCCTTGAAAATGTTTGATAATGTTTGATAGTGCTTGATAGTGGTAGAGTGCTAGAGATATTTTTGATAATAAAAGTGCTAGGGGATTTAGATGAAATGAAATCTTTGTATTTATATGATTCACTTGTTATTTGATCAATGGTGGAGATTGATTTGCAAGATCAACAGATATGAAAGTTTAAGATAGGGTAAGACCTATAAATTGAATTTGATTGAGGGAAAGATTATAACAATTAAATAGATAAATTTATCTAATTCAAAATGATATTTGAAGAAATAAATAAATATTAATTTATTTATTTTACAAGAAAATATTTGATTTAAATTAATTTAAGAGTAGAGTTATCTAATTAAATAATTTTTGAAATTTGTTTAATTATATAAAAATAATAATTTAAAATTATATTTTAATTAATTTTGGAGGGAAAATGATAAGTGATGAATTTATTAAATAATTAAAATTAATAAATTAATATAGATATTATATAAATCTTAAGATAATTAAATAATTAAAAACTATTCAATTATTATGTATGAAAAGAGGAAAATATTAGCTTGATCAAATAATTAAAATATAGATAGAAGAAATGAGGATAATAATGAAATGATAAGATTAAAATGCATTAGTCATTTTTAGATGTCTGCAAGTATTGTTTACTTGATCAATAAGGTCATTGATAATATTTACACTCTATTATTAAAGACCGAATAGGTCTTCATTATTTCTCAATCAAGCATTGTTTAAGATTGTTGAGGTTATTAGTAATATGTATTTCATGATATTAAAGACCAAATGTGTCTTTTTCATCATTATATCAAGTATTGTATTTTCCTCATGAACATCTAGGTCTGTGATTAATGTCAAGTTATATAAATGGTTTCAATATATTTTTCAAACTATTCTATGACAAAGGTACAAGTTGGCTTTGAGAATCAAGAGCATTATTGAAATGAAAGTTTCTTGTTCAATCATTCAAACATATGGAGTCTTAAGCTCTATTTTAAATCAACCTATTTGATAAAGTCTAGTGTTTATTAAACACTACCATTTCATTTCCCTTTTGGATTCTCTCCAAACATTATAAAAAATAGTGTTAGTATAGAATGAGAAACCCTAACATATGAGAAGGGTCTTAATCAAGAAAAAGTAGTATTTAATCCATTACTTAGATTAAAAATGATGCTAGTGTTATGTACCAACCCTAATGTGGTATCGATAGACATATGACTATGTTTATTTCTCACCATTATTGAGATAGGATGATAATGACTAATCTAAGGTTAAAATCTATATTGAGTCTTAGTTTCAAGTGTACTCACATTATATTTCTTTTGACATCGATAGTAATTATATTTTATGGAAATTATAGTTCTTTATAAGCATAGATAGTGGTGAAAGTTGTTAAAATATTATAAATTTTTAGATATCAAAAGAATAATTACATTATGGAAATATTATTGTTTTGTTGGAAAAGGATATCCTAGGTTTAATGGATAGATCGCTACAATCAACCTTTTCCAAAAATATGTGGTTACAGAATATAGACCACAAGGATATGATATTGACTAACAACTTGAAAGGTGAATCAATAGAGTGCCAATCTAGATTCTCTTTGTTGGAGGTGGTAGAGTTGATGGATTAAATAGTTGATGAAATGATGTAATTGAATGAACCATGCAAATACAATGTTCTAAGATAAATTTTGATAGAATGAAAATACACAAACAATTTAAGTTCTAGAAAGGTAGAAGGAAGACACTTGTGCACCTATTATTTGAATTTTAGCTGATTTTCAATGGCCTAGCATGCAAGGACACCTACATTGGGGACTTGAAATTGGAAACTACTTTCATAGGCCTTAGTTTTCTAGTTTGTAGTCTCTATCTTCAGGATCTTGTTGTAAAATCTTCATCTATTGCTAAGATAATTCATATTCTCTATATTGTCATCTTGTAAGGTCTTGTTTTTTGTATTTATGAATTATATTTCCTGGAATATAAGGGGCCTTACTAGCCTATATAAACATTTTTTGGTTAAAACCTATATTCCTGACAATAAAGTGGATGTTCTCCTCCTCTAGGAAACTAAGATGAAGAAAGAGACTTTTGATAAGGCTATTTTGAGCATTTGGTCTAGTGCAAATTATTTTGTTAGTGAGGCTGAAGGGGCTTTTGGAGGTATAGATACTCTTTGGAATCCTTATAAACTAAAAGGAACTCTATGCTCGGCTAGTAGGAACAGTTTGACGGTTACCCTAGAAGATTTAGCTTCCTATGAGAAATGGAACTTACTAAATATTTATGCCACAAACTTGAGTAGGGACAAAATGATACTTTGGGAACAACTAAGTGATTATATTACTAACATAAAATATGATCATTGGATGTTGGGAGGGTATTTCAATTCCCCTCTCCTTCCTTTATAGAAGTTAGGAGGGCAGGATGACTATTTGGAAAGCATGATGGAGTTGGTTGAATTCCTAAACTGAGCTAGTCTTATTGACATCCCTCTCCAAGGCTCTAAGTGTACCTGGTCCAATAGAAGGAATGGAAACCATCTGATCCAAGTCAAGCGTGATAGATTTATGATCTTAGCCAATTGGAATATCTCCCAATTCCTATCTCTTTCTTCTCTCCCAAGGTCTGACTCTAATCATAATGCCTTGGTGCTAACAAGAAATGTGGATTACAATAGGGGTACTTTCCCATTTAGATTTGAAATAATTTGGAGTCTTCACCCAGAATTTGCTACTCTTATTAAATTTTGGTGGTAGGAACCTATAAATGGCACCCCTATGTATTGTCTGGTGGAAAAGATGATTATAATTAAGCAAAGAGTGAAAGGGTGGAATAAGGTGACTATTGTGTGTTCTCACAACATGCTCCAAGACTATAAGACTTGGGGAGCCAAGTGAAAAATAACTCTTATGGCATGAGCTAGCAAGTTGAAAAGATCATCGGAAGTGAAAAGTAAAGAGAAATTTTAGACCAAAGAGTACTTTGTAATGTAAGTGTTTTTGGGTACTGGATATCAGGAACCATAAATTTTTAAAAGGAAAAAGGTGATGAAAAGACTAAGTAGAGTGTTTCAGTCTGATATTTGGAGTACAGTAAAATGGAAGTTCTAGTAAAATTGATGTTTAGGGAAAGTTCATGGGTAAAGCTGAATACCGGGTACCGGGTACTAGGAAATGATCTGAAATGATTTTTTTTTAAAATCTTAAGGATATCCAATGATTCTAATAGTTTGAAGATCTAGTATATGTAGAGAATAATTATGCAAGGATTTATGATATGCTAGGAAGTGTGTTATATATGAGATTTATGTACTAACATTTGAATAATGGTTTTATTTACATGAGATGTTTATAAATGTTTTCTTTAAAAGGGATTTAATGTGTGGAATTTATGATTGTAGAACATGCAGATTGTGATGCAAAGTTTAGGTATGGATGGTCAAGCAAACTTGAATCACAAATAGAATTATATCCAAGTTCTGTTGCATATTCTAGGAGGTTATAATGTATAGGGCATTGAATCCATCAAAATGTTGGAGATCTCGATATTATACACGCAGAGGAGACAAATTCCAATCTTTGGGAGAGCCCATTCCCGAGAGTAGCAAACCCAAAGCAAAAAAAAGTGTAGTGGTGAAAATTACACCTAATCATTCTGAATGTATGGGAAGTTCCTACACACTTTCCTAATTCAAAGTATCATCATGGCGATGATTAAAGATTAAAACCCAAAGAGATTCAATGTGCAATTAGAGTTGACCTTCATTGACTTTGATTGTAATTCTCCTATATGTCACTACATTCCACATGCCTTAATATGATTGGTCCCTTGGATTTCCTCTCATGTATTTTTCTTATCCTATTTGTGCTTTGTGTTCTATAAAAAGCCAGTGGATCTTTCTTTTTAAGTTAAGTTTAGAATTTGTGGATGTCAAAAGAGCTAAAACTTCTCTAAGTTTTGTTTTTTTTCCTATTTTCTAAATCATTCTGGTGTAAAACTTTGTATGCACATAGACATTGATTAATATTAGAGCCAATTAGATAGCTACCTATCTCATGAATCTTTTGTAGCTGGTTTTGTTAGTTTAGTTGAACAAGACTATATGTTGCATTGTTTAAGGGTGCATACAAAAACTACTTGGTTTCCAAACTAAAACCTCTCTCTTTAAAAGCTCAGACCATTTTGTATGTAGTTGTAAAGAAATATAGTGAAGTATAAAGAAGTTTTCTCTATTTTAGTTAATTCTTTGGTGAATGCATGGAGAATAATCGGGAGAGAATTTTAATTTTCAGTATTTTCATACTTTGTTTTAGAATAGATGTTTAAATTCCTTAAAAATGTTCCAAAAAAATAAGTGAATGGATGTAAATTTGTTGAAAATATTTCATTTCCTATGAAATTTGTGAATGCTTAATGCTAAATCTACTTAAGTGAGCAAAGAAGTTGTTGATGTTCATGAAATATTATTTCAAATCTTTCAATTTCATGAAATTTGTTCTTAAGTTCCAAATTGAGACTCAGTGTCTGATATGTATATGATTTCAATCAAAGATAACCATATTCCCTTTGAGATTAACAACAATATAACATTATACCTGAGAGCAAACCTAGTACAAGCAAGACTTGATTACCGGAGAGTTGGGCTTGAACTAAATCCAATCTTTTCCTATTAAGATGGATTCCCCTTTTAGATTGTCTTTGTTCCATATATTTCAAGAAGGATAGGCTCTTTGTGGTTTATTTGTGAAGAATTTATTCACCATATTTCCATGAGTAAAATCACCATCAATAGGAACTAGTGCTAGAAGGAGGGGCCTTAACTTTGAATTGGAGGGCCTATATTTGAATTTTATATTAGTTCTAAGTTTTGTAAGGAAGCTTGTAAAGTGAAATTAAGTGCAAGCTAGTTTTTCAATATGGAAGTTGGTAAAATTTGGAAAAAAATTAACCAAAGGTTACATCCTTTGAGTTTATTCACCTTTGGTAAAGTCATCGAGTGTAGGATTCATGATACAACTGATCACGATGAGCTTGAGTGTGAATTTTTTTTAATTAGGGTAAGCTTGGCCATGTGTAAAGTGATTCCATTAATAGAAGATGTTCTAAATACTAGAAGAAAAGAACAGTTAGTGAGAAAATTTTTTAACCCTAGTGGAAATGGAAACATTAAAAAATTAATTGATACATCAAGACAGTTTGAAAACTGCAATTATTATAAAGAAAATCCTAACATTTTGTAGGAAAATAGGGGAGAATGTTGAGATTCAGAGACATCGCATCAGAAATGAGGAAACGGTATTGGTGGGTCATCATTATCCTTATACATGGAAAAAAAATGAGGAAAAGGAGTGGGAAAATAGAGTAGGAGATGCATGTAATTTGCTTCATGTTGAAAATTGATAAGTTAAAAAATAAAATTTCCTTGATTTTATGCAAGATACAGAGTATCAAATCTTTACTTTTTCTCTCTCTAATAACAATATAAATTGCAATATATCTTGATCTAATAAAGTGTAAACTAAAGGCAAGACCAAAGACATGAAGATTTTGAGAGGAGAAAGTCAAGAAATGGACACAATTGTTCATGGAAATGAACTAGGGCTAGAAAAAGGTAGAGTATGGTTGCATCAGATGAAGTGTGTGCAATCGAACTTTAATGACGTCATTTTCATACATATGAGCCAAATAATTGGTAAGCACACCTTTGAATTTGTGATTATTAAACACAAAAAATTTAGAATAATTCATTGTTACAATAGTGTGGTTGAAATTTTTTTGAATGAATTTAAGGATAAACCTATTGTAATTCATACCAAAACAACAATGGACATAGTCATATAAATTAAAATATGTTGTTTTGTTAAGGTTAATTGCTTGTTAGATTAGAATTTTAGTTAGTTAGGGTTAGTTTGTTTTTTGTAGGGTTTGTTGTATTTTGTTTTGTTTTCTTTCTTTTTTGTTTGGCCTTTGCATTAGAAAATTATGCTTAACTTATCTTATGCATGAGAGTTAATTCGGACATATGTAAAATTGAATTGTAAAATGAAAAATGATAAAACCATACACAATAAAACACGCTTTAAGATGTACTAAATTATATATATATGTGTGTGTATCACGTATATACATAAAGTATCAAAATTATTGCTTCAAAAAGATCACAAAAATATAAAAAGAGTGAGTAAAGTTGTAGGTAGTAGTAGCCATTTAGTCGATATGGGACACCTCATCTACCAAGGCTAAATACCCAATATAGGAGAGTTACCGATGAACTTCAAAGTCATGAATATGGAGGTCAGTGAGGAAAGGCTAGAGTGGAACCACTTCCCTGTGTTCCAAGAACTAAGGAATATCATCCGTGGAAGGAACTCTGATGGTTGGGTGAGCAACAAAAAAAATAGTATCTAGATTCTCCAAATATTCAGGCCTTGCTATCAAATTGGCAGCCAAGCAAACATCTTCAACAGGTAGCCCAATATCCAAAAGTGATGCCACAAAGTAAGAAGCCACATTAGAGTAAAAGTGAAAGTAGTGGTTGGATTCAACATACTTTTCCCCAAGAACTAAGCACAAATTTGGTACAGTGAAACTAGAATTCCAAATGAAGAAAACCTTTTCAAGCCTTTGTAGTGTGATGCTTCCTAGGAAAACATTCTTGCGGTGAGAGCAACTTAAGAAAATTGGAGTATCCATGGCCTAGGAGGAAGAGGAAACAAAAAAAAAAATGTAGAACAAGAGAAAGTGCTGAAAGACAAGAAAAAGCGGAGGATCTGGTGAAGAAATGAAAATTTATAGAAATCATGAGGAAGTTGCAAGATATATTGCCTGGCGTGAAGTCTTAAACGGCGGTTGTTGGGTAAAACCTGCAAACCGCACCAGCGGAATGTTAAATCAAATTAATTCTTTTCACATAGTTGATGATAAATTGCTTCAAATTTGAGCAGTACAAAGATTGTGAATCAAGCAAGTTGAAGATTTCGATGTAAAGGGTGGTCATTTCATATATATTTTTTGAGCCATATTAATTATGGAGGTGCTTATGTGTGCGAAGTAGAAAGGAAAATTAAGCCAATAAGGCAGTACAGGTCATCGCCTAGGTAAGTTGAAAGAAATAATGTGTGCGAGTTCAGGCGTGCAAATTTAATGCAAAATAATGTGATCATGCTTCAACGTAATCATAACATTTTTGATCCATTAATAAGGTGCAATGTCATCAAATTGGGAGTGCTAGTCGAATATTTAATAATTTCCATAAAATTTAATCAAAATGGTGGTAAATAATGTTTCTAAATTTAGATTTGAACTTGGTGATTAAATTTTTCATTGCTAAATTTCAATTTATGCATAGTTTTTAACACATAACGAGTCACAATTAGCTAGGATTTGGCATAAATTTATAAAATTTAGCTAGAAATATGCACCAACAGGGAATTATTAAAGGAATTTTTTGGAAATGGTGAATTGATAAAGAGATTTACATTGAATGAAAAATCAAAAGGTAACCTTTGCTACCACCATAATTCTCTACCTAATAGCAAGCTTTATTGCCTACAAGTTGAAAAATGAGCTATCATTGGAATATCAAAAGAGAAAATGAGCTATTATTGCAATGCAATATCTATAAAAATAGTAATAAATAAATAAATAAAATCAACTCTTTTGGCTATCCAAATAAGTCTACCATGGCTATAGACAACTGGCGGGCAATAGAGCTATGTTTGGGGGGCATTATGGAGATAACCTTGTCGAGACTATGGATGCTTGAATGGTAGCAAGGCTCTATCCTTGGATGGATTTGGAGGATTACCATATTATGTAGTTCAATGTCAATGAACTGATTATTTTCCCTAAGTTCTAGAAACTAGAATTAATTAGAACATACATGGATGTTTCTGGTGGAGTTTTACTTTTTATGCTAGAGTCTAGGTGAAGGTGAAAGTTATTGTTTTAAAATATGTATAAATTATAATTTGTAATTGGTGATTTAGTTTCAATTTTGGTTTAAATTTGGTTTTATTGGTTGCAAGTTGTTGTGTGTTCTCACAACATGCCCCAAAATTGTAAGACTTGGGGACCCAAGTGAAAAATAATAACTCTTATGGCACGAGCTAGCAAGTTGAAAAGATCACTGGAAGTGAAAAGTGAAGAGAAATTTTCAATCAAAGAGTGCTTCGTAATGTAAGTGTTTTCAGGTACTGGATATCAGGAACTAGAAACATCTAAAAGGAAAAAGGTGGTGCAAATACTAAGTAGAGTGTTTCGGTCCGATATTTGGAGTCCGGTAAAATTGAAGTTTGGGGAAATTTCATGGGTAAACTTGAATACTGGGTATTGGGTATCAGGAAATGATGTGAAATGATTTTTTTTTTTAAATCTTAAGGATATCCAATGATTCTAATAGTCCAGTGATACAATATATGTAGAGAATAATTATGCAAGGATTTATGATATGCTAGGAAGCATGTTATTTATGAGATTTATCTACTAACATTTGAATAATCATTTTATTTACATGGGATGTTTATAAATGTTTCTTTAAAAGGGAATTAATGTGTGGAATTTGTGGTTGCAAGAGATGCAAATTGTGATGCAAAGTTTAGGTATGGAATGTGAGGAAAACTTGAATCATGGATAGAATTATATCCAAGTTGGGTTGCTTATTCTAGGAGGTTATAATGCAGAGGGCTTTGAATCTGTTGGAATTTTGAAGATCGTAGAATTGTACATGTAGTGGAGAAAAATGCCAATCTTCGAGAGAGCCCATTCCTGAGAGTAGCAAACCCGAAGAAAAATAAAGTGTAGGGGCAAAAATTCCACCTAATCATTTTGAATGTATTGGAAGTTCCTACACACTATCCTAATTTGAAGTATCATCCTGGTGATGATTAAAGATTAAAACTTGAAGAGATTCAATGCACAATTGGATTTGACCTTCACTAACTTCAATTGCAATTCTCCTATAAGTCACTACATTCCACCTGCATTAATGTGACTGGTCCCTTGGATTTCCTCTCATGTATTTTTCTTATCTTTTCTATTCCTCGTGTTCTATAAAAGGCTAGTGGACCTCTCTTTTTAAGTTAAGTTTAGAATTTGTGGATGTTGGAAGAGCTAACACTTCTTTAAGTTTTGTTCATTTTTCCTATTTTTTGAATCATTCCGGCGTAAAACTTTGTATGCACATAGACATTGATTAATATAAAATCCAATTAGATAGCTACCTATCTCATGAATCTTTTGTAGCTGGTTTTGTTAGTTCAATGGAACAACACTGTATGTTGTGTCATTTAAGGGTGCAAACAGAACCTACTCGGTGTCCAAACTAAAACCCCTCTCTTTAAAAGCTTGCACCATTTTTTATGTAGCTATGAATCAATCTGGTGAAGTATAAAGTGGTTTTATCTATTTTAGTTAATTCTTTGGGGCATGCATGGAGAATAACTAGGAGAAAATTTTAATTTTTAGTATTTTCATGCTTTATTTTAGAATAGATTTTTAAATTCCTTCAAAATGTTCCAAGAAATAAGTGAATGGATGGAAATTTGTTGAAATTCTTTCATTTCCTATGAAATTGTTGAATGCTTAATGCTAAATCTACTTAAGTGATAGCAAAGAAATTGTTGATGTTCATGAAATATTATTTCAAATCTTTTGATTGCATGATATTTGTTCTTAAGTTCCAAATTGAAACTTAGTGTCTAATATATATATGATTTCAATCAAAGATAACCATATTCTCTTTGAGATTAACAACAATATATCACATTATACCCAAGAGTGAACCCAGTAGAATCAAGACCTAATTACTAGAGACTTGGGATTGAGCTAAAGCCAATCTTTTCCTATTAAGATAGATTCACCTTTTAGATTGTCTTTGTTCCATATCTTTCAAGAAGGATAGGATCTTTGTGGTTTATTTGTGAAGAATTTATTCGCCTTGTTGCTACAAGTAAAATCATCATCAATAGTGACCTTTGGAAATACCTTTGATATTAAGAATTCACTGGGAAATAACTTAAAGGAAGTGGAGGATATTATCGAGGCAGGTTAGGTGGATGATAAGATATGTGTTAAGGAAAGAGACCTCAGATCTCAATAGTTTAAGATAAATAGAAAGGAGGAAATATTTTAGAAACAAAAGTCTCGTGTTCAATGGCTAACTAAAGGGGATTGGAATACTAAATTCTTCCACCAATCTACTTTGAAACACAAAATAAGAAAGAAGATCAAATCACTTGTGAAAGAGGTTGGTTCCACAGTCTCCACTGAAAAAGAGATTGCTTAGGAAGTTGTAAACTTCTTCTCCTCTCACCATATGGCACTAGGCAATGTAAATCAGGTACATGATGACTTTCTTGAGGTGATCACTAAAGTTATTTTTGGTCTTGGTTTAAACATGATGACTAACACTTTCTCTATGGAAGAAGTTAAAAAGGCTGTGTTTTCCTTTGCTGCTTTTAAAGCCCTTGGCCTAGATGGGTTTCCTCTTTCCTTTTTCTAGACCTATTGGGATATTGTGAAGAATTACCTTTTTAATGTTGCTAGAGATTTCTTTAGGTTGGGCAAGCTGCTTAACCAATTGAATGCCACTTTTTAAGCCCTTATTCCCAAAAATGTTGATAACTCTACTATGAAGGATTATAGACCTATAAACCTCTATAATATGGTCTATAAAATCTTCTCTAAAATCCTTGAGTTAAGGCTCAAACTGGTGCTTGGTAAAATTATTTCCCCAAACTAGAAGGATTTTGTCTAGGGAAGAAACATCCTTGTTGTTGTCATATCCACCCATGAAATTATCCACTCTATGGACCATTCTAAAAAGCTAGGGATGACCTTCAAAATTGATATATCCAAGGCTTATGATAAAGTATCCTGGTCATTTCTTTTGTTGTTCTTAGGAAGTTTGGTATAGAAGGAAGTTTCCTTAAGATGATCTATGCTTGTGTTACCTCCCCCATGTGCTCTATTCTAGTTAATGGTGTCCCCCAAGGATTTTTCTCATGTGGTCATGTCTAAGACAAGGTGATCCCCTTTCACCCTCCCTTTTCATAATTTTTGTTGAAGTCCTTGGAAGGAATGTCCAAAAATTGGTGGAATCTAAAGCTCTTAAAGGTGATAAAGCTAACTCATCTCTTTTTCCTGATTCCCATGAATTTTTTTTTGATGATAATCTTATGTTTGGGGAAGCCTCGGTGGGCGAGGCTAGGCTTTGGAAATAGGTTCTTAATGACTATGTTGTTGTTTTTGGCCAGTTTATTAACTATGGAAAAAGAAAGATTTACTTCTTTAATACTGACCAATAGATTAAGGATAGAGTGGTGAAAATTTTGGGATGTTAGGACATTGCCTTACCTAATGCCTATCTTGGATTACCTTTGATCTCCAAGAAATTGGAAAATAATTACTAGAATCAACTTATTGAGAGAGTTCAAAACAATTTGGATGGATGGAAGGGGAAGCTTTTGAGCTTGGTTGAGAAGATCCAACTGTTGAAAACCTCATTATAGAATATTCCTATATACTACCTTTCTCTCTTCAAAATTCCTACCTTTTGTTGTGCATTTTTTTGCACACACGCCCCACTTAGCATAGGGACCCTCTTTTTTGGTGTCTTTTAACCTTTGGTTTCATTGGATTTATCATTTTAAGGTTTTGACATGTTCATCTTGCTGGCTTTGACCTTGCCTTGAGGTTTGAATTGATTGAAATTGAGTTTTTAGCAAACTATGGGTTTTCACCTAGTTCCGGGATTTTCCAGCTCTGGCAGATTTTCCCGGGCCCTGGTTCTTTGTCCGTTTGTGGCTGGATTCTCCGATTCCGGGTTTCTGCTTGATCCTGGGATTTTTTGGCCCTGGCAGATTTTCCCGGTCTGCTCTAAAATCCCGATCTTCCTCATTTCCCCGGTTTCTGCATTTCCGTGAAATCTGTGTTTCTGCGCTTCCTGGGATTTCCTGAAATTTCGTGTTGGGCTCGGTTTTTTGGATTTGTCAGAAATGTCTTGTTGCGCATTAATGGTCGAGGTACCTTTGCTCAGATGGGTATAAGGGCAGATTTGGGGTATTTCAACCATCATTCTAATTTCATTGCTCCCTTGTTTTGCTCTGGCGATTACGTTTTCCTTTTGAGCTTTGAGAATCGATCTTGACTCATTTGTGTGAGGATTGTTTGGGTGCCAGTGTCTAGATTTTTATTGCTTGGACATGTTCATTTGTTGCGTGGTCATCTTTTCAAGCTCAAACTTCATCCACATCGATCCATGGTATGTTATCATTGCCCTTCCATTTGCTTGCATGGTGATTGAGGGTTTCTGCGTTGGGTATTGTTAGTTTTGGGTCGGCCCTTGATTGATTTTGATTTCATATTTGGTAGAGTCAGGGTTTGACCCGTCTTTTGTTGTAGAACCCTGTTTTGCATGCCCTATGAGCTCTATTTATCCATGAGACGGCGTATGTATCCTTTAGATGGGGTCCTCAGTTAGATTGCTTGCTTTTTAGTGCGAGGTTTGCTTTTATGTGAAGTTGGGGTTTCCTCAGTGTTCGGCTTAGAACGAAGGTTTCATTTTGCTTGAGCGATTTTGTCCCTGTATCATGTTGACTTCTTGTCTTCTGATGATTTGAGTGCTTTAGGTAAATCTTTAGCTGATACTTTAAACCTTAAAGCTTGCTCTGGTTTTAATGGCAGAGGTCGGTTTATTCAGATTAGGGCATCATTATTTCGATATAAGGATTCATCCTTTGAGAGTTTTGGGGGTCAGAAGTCCTTGGCATCCTGAGTTTGTTGATTATTGTCAGTTTTGAAACCATTAGAACTTAGGAAGGGAAGATCCCATGCTCGTTTGAATTTTGCTTCGCGTTTCACCATTTTTCGGGTTTCCAAGGTCATCGCGGAATTCCGCTGCTTTCGGATTTTCCTGGTTTGGGCTTATTCCGCGGATTGAGGTTATTTCTGGAACATTCTAAGTTGTTCGCGAAAATCCATTCCATCTGAATTTTTCTGGATTTCCTGTCTGGTGGTGTCCTTTTTAATGTTTTGATGATAGGATTAATGGAACAATTGTTTAATGCTTATTTCTTGTTGCCAATAAGTGAATTCCATGATTATCTTTTGATTTTTCATCTACACTAATGATTTATCTGACTAATAATGCTTTGGCACCAGGTATCCGTCTGGGTCGAATTTCTCCAAAATTCCACCCCGACGGTATTTTCTTGATTTGTGTGATTTTCCCGGACTATCTGATTTCTCTGGATCTCAAAGGATTAGCAGTTAGCAATGGACTTTGATTGATTTATATGATTTCTGCTAACCTTTTGGATTGAAATATGAACAACAATTGAATACTAATGATGATTTTTGGATGTGCAGGCCGAATCAAGCAAAGCTGCTGTTGGAAAGGCTAAGGGTGGCGCAGGGGCGTCGACCATTTATGAGACTGAGCGACTGAGACTGGATATGAAGAACCAACTTCCCGAGAGCAAAGTGTCCTCTGTGTGGGCAGAGGTATCCGATACCAATGTTGGGGCCTGGAGATATGAGGAGTTCAAGCAGAGAACGACCGAGAAGGATCAGTCAGCCCTGAGGCAAGGGATGATGAACTCCGGATTGGTGCATGTGGTAGGTTTCCCTCCAGCGGTCCAGTGTTACAAGTTAATCTTGGAATGTGCTAGACAGTATGATTTTGATACACAGCGGGTGGTTAGCACTGAGGGAAGGGTCCTGGCCAACTTCAGTCCAGCCTCTATTGCACAAGCTTTCAGCATGCCAGATCTTCCTTCGGTGTGTGCCTTGAATATTGACACTACCAGGACCTATTATGAGAATGAGTCGGTCAAGGCTCAACAGATAATCAACTCATGGCTAGAGAAGCCAAAATCCCATCATTCAAAGTTGCCCAAGCAGCTGCACAGGGTTAAGTTTAGGTCAGATGTATATGATGCCATCACACTTCTGAGCAGGGTGGCTGGATTGAAAAGTGTAGGTGTATTGGAGAGTTGGATGGTCCATGTGATCACCAAGATTGGGCAAGGGACTAACTATCACTGGGCAGGACTCATCAGTGCCGAGATTGATAGACAATTGAGGAATGTCCTGGAGGTCAAGAAATTCACCATGTCCTCGTATGTAGTGTATGTGTTGGCCATCTCCTACCCATACAAAGGTCTGAATCTGAGGGGAACAATTGGACAGAATATAATTTATGAGGTTTATCCATAGTTGCATCTGGGGCATAAATATTACAAAAGGGCCAATGATGCGTTCACGATGCATATTACTCGGACACTCCAGAATGCTGACCACATGAGGTTATCTGATGGAGCCAAAGGGCTAATAAAGAACTACGGAGCCTGGTTCATCCAGTTCCCTACCTTCACCTACCTCAGGATTGATGGATGCCCAGTTGCCCCTTACAGGTTACCCCGGTATCCTACTGACCACATTGTGCTATTAGAAGTTGTGAGACAAATCTGTGAATTTGATGCTGTGGTGAAGAGGGAGAAACACAAGACAGGCTTCAGAGGAGACTTCCCTCTTGGGATTGGTGTGGCAGAGATATGCCCCTCTATTCAATCAGCTCACACCGCAGGGGAAGAACTGGCAGCATATGGTTTCTCCTTCCATTCTAAAAGGATGAATTTTGATGTAACAGGAGAAGCACATAAGAATGCCACTAAGGAGTATAGGCATAAGGAGGACTTAGAAGATTATTGGGTCAATGTCAAAGATGACCTTGAGGTGAGAAAGAAAAGGTACTCTAGGCTCCCTGTGGAAGCAATTAGGCAATACAACATCAAGTTAATCCCAGATCAATTGGATGATGACAGAAATCTGGTGCAGGACCACGCCTATGAGGTAGTGAAATACAGGCCAACTGGAGATATTAACTGGAATGAAGATGGGATTACAGAACTAGAGGACCTAAAGGCTCCTATGATGAAGTTCACTCTTTCTTGGGTGAAGCATAAAATTTGGGAATTGGAGAACGCAAAGATAACTTACACCTTTGAATTGATGGGGAATCTCAACCCCATGTCTACTTCTGAGGAATCCGGGGAAGATGACCCCAAAGGGAAAATAGTGAAGACCTCACCGTTCAAGATCAAGGTCAGGGGTCCCAAAGGAGTTGAACCTGAGACAAAGAGGAAACGGAAAGGGAAGCAAAGGTGGAAGACCTTGACACTTAGCAAGTCCTCTGATGAGGAGGAGATGGAGAAATCAGAAGAAGAAGATGCTCCTCTGCCACCTACGAAGACCAGGACAACAAGGACTGCGAAGAAGAAAGATCAGGCTGCTTTGAGTGGTGAGCCTCCAATTGTCGATGTGGAGAGTTCCAGAGGAGAGAAAACAAAAGTTTATATAAGGAAATCAAGAACTCCCTCTCCCAAGGATGCTGCACAACAGAAGGACTCTTCCCCAAAGCTACCAGTTGAGGAGCCATCCAAGTTTGTTTCTCCTCCACCGAGCATACCTGAACCGGAAGATCCTGGTGAACATGAAATTAGCGGGGAAGAAGAACCATTTAAGGAGGGGACACTCTTCAGTGAAGCTGCGAGATTTGAAGTTGAGATAGAGGAAAGACATACTTCCCCATTGGTGCAGTATGAGGACTCCCCAGAAAGTGATAGAGGCTGCGGATCACCTGAGCCGGAGGAAAATATCCCTGCTAGGACTCCATCACCGGTGCTTCCAGAGTTAGGATTTGAAGAGGCTGACCAAGGTAGGCAGCTTCTGGAGAAAGAAGATGATAAAACAACTACAAAGGAAGAAAAGATGACAAAAGAGCCAGAAGATGCCAGGGCAGAAGAAATTTGGACTGACCCTGTAGCCCTGGACTGGCTGGAGAAGGAACTTGCAAGGAAGAAGCAAGTGATTGTTGAAGATACTCCCTTGGACTGGGATGAGATGTTGTCAAAAATCGGCAAAGGAAAGAAAAAGAAAGCTGCCAAGGTGATCTCAAGGGTGGAAAGGGATGAAACACATAACAGAGTAGTCCACATTGCCACTCCTGCCGCAGACAAAATGAGAGAGGATGTTACAGGCCAGGACTATAATGTCCAGACTATCAACCTTGGGCCTGCATCCATGGAGCAGGATATTGAGGAGTTTGAGGGATCTAGTGCAGTGATTGTTGATAGATTGAAGAGAGAGACTCATACTAAATGTGAATTGAAGAGGGAGAATGAAAGGTTAAGGAAATGCTTAGAGGAGGTCATGAAACCTTTGCAGTCTCTCCACCCTTCTTCTTTTGCCACTCCTGGTTTTCTGCCTAAGGAAACAATCTCCGAGATCGAAAAGATGAAGGCCTCAGCTCAAGCTGCCATAGGTTGGCTGGTGGATGTCCAAACAAAAGGGGATGATACTATTAAGGAAATTTTATCTGTAGGAAAGGATGCAGTCCGAGCAAAGGAGCTGTTAGAGCATATCCTGTCTCAAGATAAGGATGACATGGACCTCCTGTTGCAGAAATTGAAGGTTATCCTGGGGCATGGTAAAGAGAAATTGGCTAAGGATGGAATCCTTCCTTCCTCTAGGTTGGATGAGCCGTGGGAATGGTTCGAGGCACTGCAGATCAGGCAGAAGGCTCTGAAGAAGATACAGAAACGAAGGAAGTCAATTGACTGAGAGCTCACTGCAGTTTACGATGGATGCATTGCCTTCTTTGAGGTAATGACTGGCAGAAAGAAGATAGCTCCCAAGTATCTGAGCTTGGAACAATTGAAGGAGTGGTGGCATGAAATTTATGCCCTGGATTCTGATGGAGCTATCATTGGCCACTTACTTGATGATGCAGCCACCTACATGGCAGTGATGGACAGATATATGGCCAATAGGGAAGATTGGAACAAGACTATTGAGCGGTCCAAGGAAGAAATAGACTTAATTAAATGCAGACTCAAGGTCTTGCCATTGCCACTGGTTGTTGAGTTGGATGGAGTATTCTTGAAGGTCCAAGGGTCGTCAATTCAGAAGAAAGATAAAGGGAGTGGCAGTTAATGCTCGTGTCGAGATTTGTGCTTCCCTATTATCATAGGGCATGCATTGGACCAGACTTCCTTGGGGACTATGTCAAAGCCGACCTGGATGATGGCATTTAATGTGTGCCTTAGTTCATTTTTCCGTGGTCGACCTGTTTTGGCAGATTTTTATTATTTTGTAAAAATGTTTGGCTAGGCCGACATACCTTGGGATTTGCTATTAATAGGAATTTTTGCCTCATTGTAAAGGGTTAGACATTAGCTAGATGGTAATAGAGAAGTGAGAGCAATAGTTAGAGCATTTTTCATTAGAAGTAATATCCAGTTTCTTGAAGCAAATTCTATATCAGAACAGTTGAATTGTTGCAGCATTTTGGTGATTAATACAATTGAAGACATTGTGGTTTTCCTGGTGCAATCTCTTGTGTTATTTCATTTTGTGTGGTTCTTTTGTTCTATCTTTCAAATTTCTTGGAAATCTAGGGTTTAGTATTTAGACATAAATCAGTTTCAGTTGGATACATGATGTTTATGATTTCATATTTGGAATGTTTGTAGCTATCTCTAGTCTATACTCCCAGTAACTATCTGATTGTAGTAGGCTGGTGAAGTCAACTTGGACCATATATATTCAATGTGCTTAAGTTCGATTGTAGATGCAAATCTATGATTTGAAAATTTAAATACCTTAGAAGATTGCACCGTTCTTGTAAGATTGCATTGTGGGCCGATCAGGAACTGGTTAGTTGAGATAGGTCCATTCCAAATATTTGTTGTTTACATTGTTCATTCTAGGAGTAGTTTAGATTCTATTATATCCTCGCACCCTTATCTTTTGTTATTTCTTTATCATATGGTTAGATTTAGGATTTAAGATCATCATATTGTCAGATTTGATAAGTTGAAAGATACAATTTGCTTGTAGTAAGGTCCCTTTGTGATTACCAGCATTTTCACATAATTATCTGAGCTGTTTATGCACTGTTATGACCTAACACCCGAGAGACCTTGGGGTAATTTTCAGTAATTTATTGTTGAGAATAACCTTTCAAGAGAGATAGAATATTGCATTCTGTCTGATTTGTTGCTGTGCAGAAAACACCATCAACACCTTTATAGGGGAAAAGATAGAATAGATTTAGAGAAGATTCTTGTGGTCTAGAACTAAAGCAAAAAAATACTATTCCTAGTCAATTGGGAAAAATTATGCACTCCCACAAAAGGGTGGGTGGTCTAGGTATAAGAAGAATAAACTTGCACCTAAACAAATCCCTAACTACTAAAATTGGATGGAACCTCCTAGAAGGCTCTAAATATTGGGTGAATATTTTCCAAGAAAAGTACTTGAAGAACATGAACCCTAGTTGTTTTATCTCTATGTCTAACATGCCTAGTGGTTTTTCTTTATGGAATCACCTTGTCAAAATAAAAAAATGTGCTAAAATTGGGGGTTAGAAAGAGAATTGGGAATGGAAAAAATACTGACTTTTGGAAGGACCCATGGATTGAGACTACCACCTTGTCCTCAATTGATGAAATGAATCCTCTCAAACAAATCTTAACCAAAATTTGTAGCAAAAAGGTTTATGACTATATTAACTAGGATACATATGAAACTAACTAGAAGGAGCTCAATATGCTATTAAGGAGGGATAATCTAAGAGGTCAAATATAGATCAATTGGGATACAACCCTTTAAAGGTTGCATAATCTAATTGGGGAGGCTAAGTGGTTTGATAGAGAAAGGGAAGATGGATGGCTTTGGAAGGGTATCTCTTCAAGTTGTTTCTTGGTTAAAAAGGCCTATGAGAATTTGGTGAAGCCTTTGGTTGACATTAGACAGCATTTCTAGGTAAAATTTTGGCTAAAGAACTTGGTTCCCAAAATTAATTATTTCTGGTGGGTTGCTACTCATGAAAAAATTCTTACAGCTGACAACCTGGTAAGAAGGAGATTCCAATTGGTTAACAGATGCTCCCTTTGTAAGCAGGATGAGGAGTCAATTATGCACATATTCTTTCAATGTCAATTCTCCAGAGATGTGTGGTCCTTCTTCATGGAATTTCTATTCTCGGATTAGGTGTTTCCTCACTCAATGAAGTTGTTTATAGAAAGTTGGTCTAATTGTCCTTTTTCCCATAATGTTATTGTTGACCTCTGGAATCAAGTTCCCCGCTTTCTTACTTGGGGAATATGGAAGGAAAGGAATAATAGGATATTTAGGGATGTGGAGAGAAGTAGTCGAGAGGTAAGCATGGTTATAAAAATATAGATTAAAGAAAATATTGAGGTTGGAAGATATAGCTTCTCCAAAGTTTGGCCTAACTACAAAGAGATGAGGATAAAGTAGAATTGGGGAATAAGGAAGGATCTTACTAACCCCAACTAGACCAAGATGCTAACCAAAATTGCTACAGTGTGGAGTCCTCCTCAGATAGATTGGATAAAGTGTAACTTTGATGGGTGCTCCAAGGGCAACCCAAGAATAGCAGGGGTAGGGGGTTTGCTAAGAAACCACAAAGGGTAATGCATAGTGAGCTTCGATGTTAATATGGGTGTTTTTTCAAATAATAAAGTTAAGGCTATGGATGCTTTAGGGGGCTTCAAGACTCTTAACAAGTACAACTTTAAAAATGTTATAATGGAAGGGGATTCTTAGCTCATTGTGGATATTTTCAATGGAGTGCCTATGCCACCATGGGAGCTAAAAATTATAATTGACAAGTGCTGGCCCTAAAGAGTTATTTCACCAATTTTAGGGTGTAACACATCTACAAAGAAGGCAACAAATCTATTGATTGTGCTACTAATGAGGCTTTGAGGTGTACGGGGTGGACTCAGTGGATAAATAATCATATTTTGAAGTCTTTAAGAGATGATATTAAATGAAAAAATTGAAAATGATTACAATTTACAAAGATGAAGTGATGAAGCTATGTGGGAAGCATGTGAGTCTTGATGTGCTTAAAGGCTTAGAGATTAATGATGTTACTGGGTGTACGATGTTGCACCTAATGATCTCATTAGGAGGAAAAATTAATCGTTCCTTCCTTATTGAGGTGACTAAAAATCACATGGAGGTTTTTATATTTTAAAGGGATGTCAATTCAAATCATGTCAATATTCCTAATGTTAGCCCTCCTCAAATTTGTAAAGTTTTGCAAGGTATGAAATTAAATGTGATATTTAAAACTTGTAATAAAAATGATGAGATCATAGTATTGGGAATTGAGTCATTTGCTTTCCCTAAAAGAAACTTCTCGATCTATCATTTTTTATGGGCTCATTTTGTTATTTGGAGTAAGAATGTTTTTGGAAACAAGGATAGAGAGTTGAAGAAGTAGGTGGTTATGATGAATAACTCATAGCAGCCAAAAAATCTGTTAAAATGGGAGGTCCAAGATGTGCCCTAGAAAAATGGCCCTTTGTCATTTTCATGGCCTTTTAGGTCTTGTTTCATGATGTTTGATCTATTTTGCTCTGATTTCATGTTGTAACATGGCTTGAACATGCATATTTAGGTACCAAAATTAAAATAATGACATCTAGTGAAGGTTTTGTGAAGTGTTGTAAGGAATTCCTACACTCTTCTAGACTCTATTTATTACAATTCACCTAAAAATCACCTTTTCATTACTAATCAAGTCCTATTTTGAAGTGTTGTAAAGTCTTGTAACAAGCTTTCATGCTTTTCTAGGCATAACTTCACTATTTATCCCTTTCTTATGCTTTATTTGGCCCTTTTATGCCCTTATAAGGCTTAATTAAGTGTATTTTTTAATGTAAGCCAAGTAAACAACATTAAATACAACATAATTCTTGACACCTATTTTCAAGTCCCAGGTGGGACCCATTCGCCATGGGTGGTGAATGTGTCCCCCTTGGCTCCAAATTCAATTTTTTTAAAATTTCCTTTCAGGTTTTTATTCAAAAACACTTGATGTCATCCTACGATGAGGTATGAATGGGTAACTAAGGCATAGGATTGTATAAATAAGTGTTTTTCACCTCATTTTACATCTCCTACAATCTCATTCATTCAAGCATTCACTCACACTTCATCTCAAGCATTCAAGCATCTTACAACATCTCATCAAGCATTATTCAAGCATTTTGGAGCATCCATTGACATTACTTCAGATTTGCATCATCAAGGGTTTGGTAAGTTGATAGCATTTTCATGTTGTTATTTTATCATTCTTTTTCATTTCATTGTCTCATTAAGGGTATGATTACCAAAAGTGGGCTTTGACCAAGGAAAACCACTATTTGCTAACCCTCAACTATTTTTCCCCTCTTGCATGTGTGTTTGTAGACTTTTGTGTGTAGACTTAACAAGCATTTAGGTGTTGAAGATTGGTCTAGAATTTAACTAGGTGCTTCAAGTCAAATCAATCATATTTCAAGCTTGGAGAAGGTTTTTTGTCCATTTCCTGTAGAATTGACTTTGGCAACCCGACAAGCAGACATTTCCAGATCTAGTGTTGCAGAGTTGTCTCCTGATTTTTTAGAATTTTGGGAGAGGACTGATTCTCCACTAATGGTGAATGAGTCCCATCTTAAGACTGGAAATATGAATTTTGTCAAATTTTAGATCTTGATAGTCAAAAACTAGTTTCCAACACTTTTTCACCAATAGTAGGACTAATTCGCCATCTTGGGCGAATAATTCCCACTATGAATTTTTAGTAATTTCATATAGCATCCACAACATTCTATAATTATCAAATCTTTCCAAGGTGCACCCTGTTTTATCTCATTTCTTTTTGTTCTACATTCTTTCATCATTTAGTTCATTGTTTGCATATCACAACATGTTTTCAAACATAGTTTAAATCTTTGTTTTGCATTCAAATTCATTCATTCAAATCACTTACTTGCACTTAGTTCACTTCATTTATCTTATACAACATCACACATCATAATTTGAATGAACCTTTTAGATTTTTTTGGCCCTACCTTTCTCCTTTTAGGTGAAAAACCCTAGAAGAGCTAGAGAAGTCCTAGAGAGCCAAAAATCAATGATTCATTTTGGTGAACCCACTTTTTGATCAACACTTTTCATTTCTGATTTTCAATTGCATTTTGCATCCTAGATTACATCTACATTAAAATTCAATTAGAGAATTTTTTTTTTTTGCATTCTAGGACTTTTCATATTACATTACTGAAAGATTTGTTTAGATTTCATTTTTTGTATATCATTGAAAAAACTAAAAAACTACATTCTACATCCTTAATTGCATTCTGAACAGCATTAGAATCATCTTAATTTTTTTGGAAAACACACATAAACATTATACTGGGACTCATTCGCCACCCTGGGTGAAACAGTCCCTCAGCACTTTTTCAACAACATTTCTGGCATTTTTTTGGCATTTTCCTACATTTCTATTTTCTGTAGTTCATTCTTTGTTATAGTTAGTAGCATTTTTTCTATTTGCATTTAGAAATATTAGATTATCTTGCATTTGATTTCAACCTATCCTTTGTGGTACTTGTATGACTGTTTGTTACCCCATTGATAATACTTTAGTGAGAAGAATTTCTAGAATCTTGGCCTCTCGTGATAGCACTTTCGTTGTGGAGCTTGGGATCTCACGAGCTCCTACTCCTAGTATGGACAATGGTGCATTAGGAATTGACAATACCACTTCTATTCCTTCACTTTTCCATCCAATGAATGTTGACACCCAAAAAAATTCCCTCCCACAAGAAAAGGTCATTAATATTCATGAGGGCTTTGCACATTTACAACAAGACTTGTCACTTGAAAACATTTCCACCACTGCCATACCTGCCATTGACAATCTTCATCATTTGATTGAAAGTGATGATGGATTGAAAGTGATAAAGAGATTTCCAAGATTTACAATAAACATGCCTCTTCTAATACCCAATCTACAAATATTCTTGTAAGCCAAGGAGGACCTCAAGTTTCTCCCCCTTCAACAATAGCATCCATACCAACTTATACCAATCTACAATTCCACACAACTATGCACCAGGTTAATTATGCAGATAGTTCTTTCCCAATTCCAACTAGCATTCCTATCTCTCTTGTGGCATCACAAGTCCCTTCCACCACCTTCACATCCCATAGTATTCCTTTCACTTCCCCTTACATCACCTATTCTCCATCGCCATTTTCCCTTCCAACTCAACCCACTTACCTCAATCCTATTCTTACACAACTCCTTAACACTATTTCATCCATGCAACAACTTTCTACCATTAGCCAAGGTCAAACCTCTCCACCCAAATATCATGTCCATAGCAGCCCCTTATCCTTAGAAGTCTTATGCACCCCGATGCCACAAGGGATAGAAATTCCTCAGTTTGAGAAATATGGAGGTAAAGGAGACCCTATCAACCATGTTAATGCTTATACAACTTTATGTAGCGATTTTGTCCTTGATGATAAAATTTTAGCCAAAATTTTTCCAAGGACCTTGAAAGATACTACCTTAGAGTGGTTTTCCAACTTCCCTAATCATTCCATCCATTCATTCAATGAATTGGTGGATGCTTTCATAAGTCACTTTCAAGTCCACGTGACACCTAAAAATACAATGGTTGGCCTCATGAGATGTAGACAAAACAAAGATGAAAAAGTAATAGATTTTATCTCATGATACCAATCCTTGTATGCTCAAATTGATGTCAAGATTGTTGATGTACATCTGCAAAATATGTTTATCAAAAACTCGCACACAAACCTTTAGGATAAACTAACTATGATGAAATTTCCCTCATTCATACATATATGCACAACGTTATGTGACTACCAAAACTTGGTTTCTAGTCGAGACTCAAAGTCCACTTCAAACTAAGCTAAAAAATCTGAACCACAAAACCAAAATAACGCATAAAAATTTTGCAAACCAAATAGAGGCTTCTTACAGTTCAATCCGCCTCCTCAACTGCAACCCAACCCAATCAGTTCCAAATCAAGTGGCAGTTGTTAAAGAAGTAGTTCCTTATACATATGGGGACCCAAAGAGACAATTTACTCCCTTACCCGATACCTTCCATAACATAATGAACCAATTAATTCAATAATGCATGCTCACTTTGCCACTTGTTAGACCACTTGATCCAAATCAGCCATTAGCACCCACATTCAAACCTAATGCTTATTGTCATTTTCATCACCAAAATGGACATGACACTGAACACTGCAAGTGTCTAAAACATTTGGTTCAAGATCTCATTGATTCAGGCCATTTGTCCATTGTGGGTGTTAATGATCAAGGCAATAAGTACATTTCACCCCCTACCAGAGTTTACAAATTTTCACCAATCCCATGCATAAACACACTACTTCATTTGTCAAGGCTATTGAACCTTCAAACACTGATGTAATGAATGTTGATACAAATAGTGAACAACCTGATATAACTCCACATATTACTGAAGATAGTCCTATGGATAAACTTGTAGCTCTGATATATGTTATCCCTCGTAAGGTCCAAACAATTAAATCTCTTGATATCACTTTTTCTACTAAATACATACTACAAAAACTCCCTGATGGTCCTCTCTACATAGTTTTCCAAATCTATGATAAGCCCACTAATGGGATATTAATAGATCTCGCTTGTGGCAAGAATGTGATCATAGAGGAGTTCCTAGTATTACATGAGCTATATCAAGATTATTATAATAAACCAACTACATGGATTAAGACACATACTAGTTTTGCATGCCCTATGATCAAATCAATTGTACTCCCCTTACAGATAGGACCTAAAACTCTGCATGTAACATTTTCAATTATTCCACAATCTGGCCAATTTCATTTGTGGCTAGGCCACACTTGGCTTCACTCAATGAAAGTGGTCCCATTAGTTGTTCACAAGTGTTTGAAATTTCCACATGACAATGAAATATTCACCATACACCATCGTGGCTTTAATCCCTTATCTTCTAAAGGTAATTTTTTGTTAGAAGCCTTTTGGCTTGAACCCATTGAACCCATCACTCCTTGAAAATATTTCTTCTTCATAGCCTATCAAAAGTTGAAAGCCAAAAAAATAGCTGAATTGTCTCTTCATAACACACTCCCATCCACTTCCACACCTCCTATCATAGATGAAACCATACTTCAACCTGAGGCTGAACATGAATCAACAACAAACACTTCTCCTCCATCATCTAAAAGACCAAGAGAAAGTGAAACTAATCTTGTTGTGCCTCCTCAAATTAAACAAGTGTATAAAGCCAAAGAGAAAGTTCTTGATCCATCTTCTTCGGTTTCTTCTATTCTTCCTCCTTTAGAAGAAAAAGAACCTATGATGACTCAATCTACTCTTACACCTCAACAACTCCAAAACCAAATAAAATAAAACCATGGTGCTAGGGAATGAAGGCGTTGTTGTTGTCTCTTTGCTTGTCAATCTTGCATGAAAGAAAATAAAGAAAATCAGCCTCCACCTTTGACAGAAGTAATAGATGACCACCCTCCTTCTCCTAAACCACCACAAGATATTTCAGTGCAACAATCACAACAAAATGAACCAATCCAACAATCATAGCTTTTGATACATTTATCCTTAGAAATCACCCTTTGTCCTCCCATTATCATCAATCTTGATAATGATAACAATGCAGAGATTTCCAAAATAGATGAAGAACTGCATGATGACCTATATTCTCTATTTTCATCTAAAATGAGCTTAAAAGATAAATCCTTTCCACCAAATGAAGAACTTGGTACCACTCCTAGTTTGGCACTTGCAATTCTTCCTTTTGATAGTCAACCACTCTCGCATTGCACTGAACATGATTGGGAGGTGGATGACTTGTTAGATGGTTGACTTGCATTCACCTAGCTAGCATCTTTGCGTTTCTCTTTTTATTTGTCATTTTCCCTTTTCATGTGCATATTGTGTTCCCCTGTATCGTGAGTTTTATGTTCCATCTCTTTGTACACTTCTTCTATTTGTACCTCTATTCTTCTATTTGTCATGCATTGTCTTTTTCACTTTCATTTTGTGTTTTCCTTTTGAGGATGAGACAAAGCATTGAGATTCCCTATGTCTCTTCCATGTTGACCCAAACCATCTCTTTTCCTTTTTACTTTGTCTTTTCTTGTGTTTTCCTTTTGGGGATGATGCAAGGCATTTAGACCGAAATGTCTCCTTCATGTTGACCTGAAAGATTTTTCATCTTCTTTTCACTTGTGTTTTCCTTTTGGGGATGATGTAAGGCATTGGGACCACAATGTATCTTCTATGTTGACCCAAAACAGACTTTATTTTTCTTTTGTTTTCGCTCTCTTTGTGTCATTCTTCTAGTTCTATGTGCTTTTGGGAATGATGTCAGTTTTGAGCTCTTTCATAAAAATATTTCAGCAATGAATATATTGACCCCAAATCCATAGATCCCTTATTTTTTTGGTGTGCTCTCTTATGGGGGGAAACTCCCTTTATTCTATTTTCATTTTCCTTGACATGACGTAACCTAACTTCAAAATATATGACTTGGCATAGGGCTTTCTAGGTTGGCTCTCATGTCTTGTTTTCCTTTTTGCATCTTCTTCCCTTTGCTACTTTAAAGTAATTTCTCATAGAATGATGTGTCACAATTCATTTAAAGTGGGGGGAATACATTACCATAATTCATTTGCATTCTTGGTTCTTAGTGTAGCCTTGTTGTTTATGTGATATGTTCATCACTTTGTGGATGACATTGGGTGTGATTTCCTTCATAAGTGTGATCTATCTTAGCATATTACATTCCTCTTGGTGACCTGATGCAATGCATTGCATCCCATAATTTGTGAATATTTTATTCTTTGATTGGTCCTCTCTTGGAGAAATTAGACACAATGTTCCCTAAGTCATTGAACTTGCATAAAATTAACAAGACTCCTTTGAACATCATTTTACATTTTTCCATTTTACATTTTGCACCTCTTTTCCACCTTACATAATGCAACTTGCATGCTTGTGGCACCCTTCCTTTTTGTTCGTGACATTTTCCTTGTGTCACCTTGTTAAAGTTATCAAAAGGTATAACTTTGATATGGTTGAGCGGGAAGCCCACCTAGTGGCATGAATTTTCCCCATAGCCACCTTTGTGTTTGTGAGTGCATACCAACTACCGTATGTATCTCCCCTCTTGGTATTTCTCACCCTACAGATAGCCAGAAGTTTTATGACCCCCGAGTGAGTACATTTGGGACTTCCCACCCAGTAGACCATCATGTGTATTGTCACCCTAGAGTGAGTATACATTCTCTTTTTCAAACAATCAACCTAGATTTAATCCACAACTAGTTGGACAGACGATCGAAGTTTCATCTAATTCTTTCCAATACTTGTGTGTTCCTCTGTTCTTATGCTTAGTTTTCCATGGGATCTTCATCCTGGGGGCTTGATCATCCCTCTTGATCATTGCCATTCTATCTTGCTAATGTAAATGCATTTGAACCCTCCCCTAGATGTCTATGGCTACTTTAGTGTGACTTTGAAGCAAGTTCATCCTCTCACTAAAGTGGGGGCTAAATGTACCATAGAAAAATAGCCCTTTGTCATTTTCATGGCCTTTTAGGTCTTATTTCATGATGTTTGACCTATTTTTCCCTAATTTTATGTTGTAACATGGCTTTAACATGCATATTTAGGTACTAAAATTCAAATAATGGCATCTTGTGAGGGTGTTGTGAAGTGTTGTAAAACATTTATACACTCTTCTAGACTCTATTTACTACAATTCACCTAAAAATAACCTTTTCATCACTAATCAAGTCCTATTTTGAAATGTTGTATAGTCTTGAAATAAGCTTTCATGCTTTTCTAGGCATAAATTCACTATTTATCCCTTTCTTATGCTTTATTTGGCCCCTTTATACTCTTATAAGGCTTAATTAACTATATTTTTTAATGTAAGCCTGATAAAAAATGTTAAATACAATATAATTCCCAAAACCTATTTTTAGGTCCTAGGTGGGACCGATTCGCCATGGGCAGTGAATGAGTCCCCCTTGGCTCCAAATTCAAAATTTTTAAAATTTCCTTTTAGGTTTTCATTCAGAAACACTTGATGTCACCCTATGATGAGGTATGAATGGGTAACTAAGGAACAAGATTGTATAAATAAGTGTTTTTCACCTCATTTTACATCTCCTATAGTCTCATTCATTCAAGCATTCATTCACACATCATCTCAAGCATTCAAGCATCTTACAACATCTCATCAAGCATTATTCAAGCATTTTGGAGCATCCATTAACATTAATTTAGATTTGCATCATCAAGGGTTTGGTAAGTTGATAGCATTTACATGTTGTTAGTTTATCATTCTCTTTCATTTCATTGTTTCATTAAGGGTTTGATTACCAAAAGTGGGGTTTGACCAAGGAAAACCACTATTTGCTAATCCTCAACCATTTTCCCCCTCTTGCACGTGTGTTTGTAGAATTTTGTGTGCAGATTTAACAAGAATTTAGGTGTTGAAGATTGGTCTACAAGTCAACTAGGTGCACTTCAAGTCAAATCAATCATGTTTCAAGCTTGGAGAAGGTCTCTTGTCTATTTCCTACAGAATTGACTTTGACAACCTGACAAGCAGATAGTTCCAGATCTGGTGTTGCAAAGTTATCTCTTGATTTTTTAGAATTTTGGGAGAGGAATGATTCACCACTAGTGGCAAATGAATCCCACCTTAAGACTAAAAATCTAAAAAAATTCAAATTCCAAATCTCGATAGTCAGAAACTAGTTTCCAACACTTTTTCACCAATAGTAGGACTAATTTGCCACCCTGGCAAATGAGTCCCACTGTGAATTTTTAGTAATTTTAGACAACATCGAAAACATTCTAGAATCATCAAATATTTCCTAGGTGCAACCTGTTTCATCTCATTTCTTTTTGTTCTACATTCATTCATCATTTAGTTCATTGTTTCATATCACAACATGTTTTCAAACATAGTTTAAATATTACTTTTGCATTCATACTTATTCATTCAGATCACTTACTTGCACTTAATTCACTTCATTTAGCTTAGAAAACATCACACATAACATAATTTGAATGAACCCTTTAGCATTCTTGGCCCTACCTCTCTCCTTTTAGGTGAACAACCCTAGAAGAGCTAGAGAAGTCCTAGAGAGCCAAAAATCAACAGTTCACAAGGAAGAAAACCAAGCTACCTAATTACTAGACATTAAAGTAGAAAGTGGACTTATGGAGGCTTTTTGAAAATGCCAACATGGTTCATTTTTTTGAATCTTTGAAGGGTTACAATGAGAATCTAACTGCAAATTTTACCAATTCATGGAGGAAAGGAAGTGTTTCCATCAAGGAAATTAGCTTTGAGGTCATGATGAGGTTCATAGTGGATGCATCTGGATTACAAAATAAAGGAATTAAAGTGGCTTAGAAAAGTGGGGCCGATTATCATAACTTCATGGATGAGTTCTTGCATGACGGGGAGAACCTAAAATGTTTCCAAAATGGGTATGCTAGGCTATAACTCCCACCTCCCTATGCTTTGATTAGTCTATTTTTCAAGGGGTATTTTACTTTAAAAGGAAGATATATGTTCATGCATGGATACAATTTCCCTTTGCTCAATCATATTATGAATGGAGAAAGAATCAACCTACCCTTCTACTTATTGTCTTCTTTGCAAATTAATATAGAGAAGGGTTCTAGTCCTCCTCTGCACCAAGGATTGATGTTAGCCTTGTATAAGTACGCTTTGGCACATAACCCTCATGGTAACCCTCTAATAGCTAGAAATGATAATCCTAACCACATTGAAGGTGATAATAAGGAACCCCCTATTGATGAAATTCTTGCCAAGGTACCTAACCCCTGCCTGCCTCCCATAGTAGCTACTAGGAGGGTGCTAATTCTTGCTAAGAGCCCATCCCTTGTTGCAAATGTCTCAAATCCCTCAACTCTTGTGGTGAATAAAATAGTGGGAAAAGGTTCTTATGAGACTGATCTCATGAAGGCTACCCTAGACAAGATGAAACAATCACCTCTTCTATTGGACTTTCCAAAGGAAAATAAATTTAAAAGAGATCTCAATCCTAGTGATGCCATTACCATTGCTAAGAAGGATGTGCAAAATGAGGAGTTGAAATAGAACATGTTGGTGTTTTCCACTACACCTAAGACATCTCTAAGGAATAGCCAATTCCTATACTCAAGACTCTTGAAATGAATGGCCAACTAACAAGATCTAGTTAATGACTAAGATCTTCTACACTTTAGGATTTGTGGGACCAACGAGGGTATTCCTAGTGTGTTCATTGGAGGATTTTATTTGTAGAACACAACATTCACACAAATCACATTTGAATGAAGGATAATTATGCAACAATTACTATGAAATTGGCTTGTTTCTAAGTAACTTTCTACCCATTCATCAAAATGAATACACCCTTAATGAGAATTAAAACACACGAACTTTAGAATTAATGAATTTTAAATGAGTTTAAATCCTCACTTCAGGTTGGACCCTAGATGATTGTTTGATTAACCACTTAGGTAAATTGTTAAGGAAAAGATCAGTGTATTATTTATTGGGAAAATAGAATCACACATACAAGAACCAGTAAAATAGAAATGACCCAAGAATTCAATGGAACAGACTACTCTCACAATAACTTTGCATTATGGAGCTCAAATTTTTTGTTACATTATTTCTTACCAAATCCTTCACAAATGAATGTAAATTCATGACCCCATTTAAGTATTTAATTGATTTCTTGAATCAAAATAAAGAACAGAGACATAAATTCAAAAAAATGTTCAAAGTAGAATAGAAATACCATTAATATTTCATTCAAAATTCACTTAGACTTGTAGAAGGAGAGAAATATATTAGAATTATATATTTTCTTGTATTTAAGTCACCTCTATGAAACAATTTAAGCTAATTGCATGATTTCATTCATAAAGCTCAAAACTAACAAGCAATTTTATTCCTATCTACCCATATACATTCAACCAAAACCTAGCCAACCTCTCTTTTTTGAGCCTTGAATTCCCTTTTATATGATAAGGGAGCAACAAGCTTCAGACTCAAATGTAGTTTCATTACATATTTTCATTTCACCAAAATCTCAACTGTATTTTACGTGCATTTCAAAACCCCCACATATTTAATCTACAAAACATGGTGCAACTAGGAAAAACCAAAATGTAACCACCACCAAAGAAGGGAAATGCAAAGTGCTGCCAAAATTCCCTTTGTCGCCATTCGTGCCACAATGAACTAGGTATCCAAAATTCCATGAGGGTGCACAACCAATGTCAAATACCAAAATGTGCCATGAACACAAAAAGCAAGACCACCAAAACAAATTGCATCAACACAAAAATTTAGACGCCACACACAACAAATTCTCATTTATCCATCACCCCACCTTTACCAATACCATGCCTGCAATGCACATGACCACTCCTAGTTGTTACCAGAGGAGGAGAGGAAACCAAAGCTTCCTCCTCTTTCTTTTATTTTCCCAACAAGGTTGCAATCCACCCACAAGGGGTTTTGACTACCAGCAACACAACAAATGTAACTTACTTATCAAAGGGTAGACCATCATCAAAAGAGCTAAATACTGATAGTAGTTAGAGTCAATCTTGGTTTCAAAGGAGTTGCTCATAAGGTCAATAAGTGAATGTTGGTGTCTAATGGAGCCACACCCACACCTTGTCTTCCTTTGTACTCATGTGGGAGACCACAATGGGTTCTTTCATTTGTTATCCACTTTTCCTGCAGCATCACCCTAGAATTGTAGCCTTCTACTACACCTACTAGGTGTGAGTCTAGGCATTTTAGCAGAAATATTGGCCTCCATGGCTAGAGCAGCTTCTAGTGCATTAGAACTAGACCTCTAGGAACTCAAGTGAGTAGAATTCCATACTGGTTTGCTCATTTTTCTTTCTGATAATTTCTCACACTACCTTGCCTTAATCAATCACACTTCTAATTGCTAAGTGTAAATGACATGAATAAAAACTATTCCTCCTAAACTTATCATGTGGAGTGATGACATTCATAATCAATGTCTAACATGCATGCGTAACCCAGGCAACTTGTTGGCAAATGTATTGTCACCATTTAATTCCCTATTTGCATGGAAATCCATACACTATTCTTCATGATTATGAACATTTTTGTCTCCACATGAATTGAGATCAACTCAATCACTCTACATAGGATGTTAGCCATTAATGCAAGCTAGTTGCATAGAGTAAAAATGACCATCACATGTTATTTTCCAACTTTGAATGCTATCCGTCGATCTTTTCCTTTGATGGATGATTGGATGGCCAACCTTTGTTTCAACCACCTTTGATTTCTAGTGGTGGTCTACCAAAATTTTCATAGCCAATGGAGTTCTTCCATGTCAGATGATGCCTTCATATTGTGTGGGATCCATAGTTTGAATAGGTCAGGATAGGTTTTGAGATCTCTTGATCTCGCTAGTCATAACCATGTTTCATTTTAATCCAGTGGGCCAATGGGGAATGGTGAAGATAGTTTTTCCAGATTGGTCTTAGTTGCTCGTTGAAGATGCCAAGCCATGGGAGAAGTAGTGGGGAGTGGGTCCCATACTTTGCATGGACATGCATCAGATTCTCACCAACCTCACTACATTTATCTTGTTGGCACTTAACTCTCGTGGGCTGGAAGGGTATTGTATAGATCTTCTCCCCAATCTTTGAATCTTGAAATCTACACATCACGTAACATTAGCATTTAATAGATGGGACTTGGTCTAGCTGATGACGACATGACCACTGGGGTTAATGACTTAAGCCTTAAGTCACTAAGTTAAATTTTAAACCCCACTTTAGGAAAAGACTTGATATGGTGGGAAAATGATGACCAGTTCTTCAGGCTGATGGGGCCGGTAGACTAACGTACTAGATGGCTCGAGAGATGACTTAAGGGTTTGATGATTGACCGAGCAGGTCAACCTAAAATTATAATTTTTACATTCTTTTGTGAATAAAACCCTACTCACCTATGAGGAAAAGGGTTTATCAAAGTGGCAAACTAGATCCATGGAGAGAGAGAGAAAATCCATCAGGTTTTTTGAAGCTCCAATAGTGGCTCATGCTTGGGGATGCATGCCCCTAGCAGGTAAGGTGATAAACAAATCTCGGATGAAGTAGACTAGGGAAGAAGGCCAAAAGAGGGGCTTACCTAAACCCCACTTTAGAAAAACACAACAAGAAAAACCTAAACCCTATGTACATAATTTACAAAGAATACATTGTAACCCACTTTAGAAGCCTCATATGAAATATTGGCTTCAATCCTCAAATTGGAGGCCCATGGCCTCCAAAACTTAGGGGCAGTTTTTTTCCTCTATCAAACACCTTTTCCTATCTCACCAGTAGTGGATTCTCATGAATGTTGTGCAATTATTGGTGACTAACCTCATCACAATTAGTATTTCCCATAACACATGAAATAACACTGATAAAGTTACCCTTTCTCATCATGGATTCATCAAATTGTATTGAAAAAAAACTCTCTTATTCTGCACCATAATGAGGTGTAGTATCACACCCAAGTTGTTCATCGAATTTGAAAACTTCATAAGCACTATGGCTTACATCTGAGAATTCTTTCATAAGATCAAGAAAAGGGAAAATAGAACCATACATCCCCTCATGTACCTCTCTTCAGCATTGTATTTGGTGGGTGAAAGGAAATCCATAATCACATCCAAAAGATAAGGAGTATCTACAAAAAAATCAACTGCAACCTCATACTGACTAGCAAAATTTCCTTGGTTATCTGCATTTTCATATTTCTCATCATGTGGATCAAATATATGTGCCAAATCAATATGATGCTCCTCTTCAACATGACATGATGTCATTGGAACATGATTTTTCCTCCAATCATTTAAGATAAAGTTTCCGTCCTTATCCTGTTCCTTATTGCAATGTAGGTCATAGGCTGGTGGTAATTCAACCCCCTTCTCAAACACATTATTGGTTGTTGAAATAGAATAATCAGTAGCACCTATATATCCATTATTATTAGTGTCACATCTAATATTTTCATCACAGTTCTCTACAATACATGAGACATTATCATCCCTGAGTGCCAATGAACTTGAACCATCTTCAACATACTCATCACAGGCCACTTGTTCAACCCTATGTTGGCAGACAATCCTCACCATATCTATGACACTATATTTCCTTTTCAATTGGCAGATTATGAAATCAGGGCTAACATTTTCAAATGCATTATCACCTTGACATCTATATATGTCCTCTGCGACATATGTACTAGTAATTTCTGGTAAGTATTCATCAAAGTTGTCTTCAAACAGAGGATTAGTCCTACACCAATAAACATCAGCCTTTGCATCTTTAATTTTAGATCTGAGCTCATTGAACAAAGGGTTTTTCCATATCTTGGACATAGTTGGATGTATCTCATCATCTATATCATGAGGAATCCATTGACCTTGGTCTTCAAAGCACCCAAAATCACTACAATCACTTGAGGAGCAAAGAGAAACATATTCACCATCCTCTTTATCACTTGTGTTTATAACAATCGATCCATGCTCCGAAAATTCTTCACATGAGGAAAGTTGTTCACTACCTAGAAAGTAAATCCCCTCAAGGCTATTAACATACCCATTACTAGAAGCCATGGATTCTATTTCTAATTCACAAGAGGAGCTATATTCAACTAAATATTGTTCAAACTTAACTTCACCTCTTTGAATCCTTACTTGCACCCTGTCATGAACACCAAGGGTAACCCTATTAATGGATGACACAAGATTGTTTCTCGTAATATCCATTTGTGTAGTTCTATGTATTTCCTGCATAGGCTTATGGTTCAAGACATATAGAGGGGAGTAGTAAGATATAACCTCCTTGATTTCACCTTTTGTTTCTTCACCTTCATCACTGGTAGGTGCATCTATCTCTAGACTATTTGTGAAATGACAACATTCCATATCTAATTGTCTAGATAGTAATGCTTCTTGTTGATATGTTTATCTTATTATCTATCTCTCCTCACTATGATAATCATTATCCTCATTATGGGAAACAATGGGATATATACAACCATGTTTTGCTTCTTCGATCATACTTATCTAGTCCACTATCTAATCAATGATTTGAGGCTTCACATCTTCAAGCCATTGGCTTGATCTTGGTATGTAGGCTTCACAAAATAGGTTAATACACATCAATTCATTAGGCTTAAGCCCTATGGGAATTTCCATCAAAATATCCAAGAATCTTGAAAACAAGTCATATGGTGACTCATTTGTATGTCTTTTTATTTCATACAATTTCCTAATAGATAACATCAAGTCCTTCCCTCCCCCACATGGTTAGCTATAATTTGATGGTTGCTCTGCACTTCTTGAGAATGATGTGAGCACAATATCTAAAGGGTCCTCATCCTGATGAACACTTTTATTTTGTAATTGACCCAATTGGATTGTCTGGACACTACTAGAGCTAGCAATATAGGTCACTGTAGACCTCCTCATAATTGAGTACTTTATATTATTCTCAATATTTATAGCCTCCTGATAAGCTTTCTATAATGTAATTGGTTCCTTGTCCCTTAGAAGGAAACTCATCTTTCTATCAAAGACCCCTAAATATACAACCAAGCATTCTACATCATTTGGTCTTATGTATTTAGGGATATATCTTATTGCCTTGGAAAATCTAAGGTTGAAAGTTGGGACCAATTCTTCTCTATCTTTAGAGATTTCAATGAAAATTCTCCTTGCCACACTTGGGTTGATCCTATCACCAAATTACTCTAGGAAAGAAGATTTGAATTCATTCCAACAATGTATAGAGGCAATAGAAAGAAAAGAGAACCAATATCTTGCATCTCCCTTTAGTGATTAAACAAAAAGCTTCATAACTACATCTTCAAAGTTAATTTCATAATCATCCATTACATCTACAAATTCTTGCACATGCTTATTTGCTGATTCATTCACCACTAAACTTTGGTATCTTATCCTTGATCTTGGGTGGCACAACATTTAGATAGCCACAAATATTGTCAAAGATGATAGCTTTGTACCTATTAGTATAGAAGCCATCTTGATGGTCCCAAGATTGCTTGACTTGTATGTTTTTGTCCATACTTATGCCAGATGGCACAAATTGACAACTCACCCCAAATTCTTATAAAGGAATTTAAAATATTTATACAATTTATACAACACTACTTCAATTCCTTTTACAAATATAATCCCAAGATTTTAGCACAAGTATTTTATACAAAGGCTACCTAAGATCTACAATATGACATGCTTATTGCAGTCTACTACATAAATTTCAACTTACATATGAAGCATTCTAAAATTCTTGAATATTCCCTGACCTAGTGCTAAATCACTTATTAGGGAATCATTTTCATGTGGAGCATTGGAAATTTATGATGATATTATCTATAAAATGCTGAAAATTCTTTCAAATTTTACAAGAGTACCTGTATATTGATAGCTGTGAAGTGTGTCTTAACATTAGGGACATAGATCCGAAAAACTAATGTATGCTTGAATAGGTTCTTTGAGTTAGAGTTGCCACCTCCCTTCAGAGGACAAATCTTCAAATAAGATGAAGCTTCTTTGCAAAATAAAATAGGTTTTGGGCTATCTTCCACAACAGAGTCATGCTCGGATCCTTTAATGCTTACTGCACATAGATTCTAGACTAGCTTAGAGAATTTGAGAGCATTTGTATTAAATCACCATTTGACTCTGAATTTTGTATCTACGTCTTTGGAGAATGAGAACTCCATAATATAGTCATCATTCTGTTGGTGTTTTCCACTCCACCTAAGACATCTCTAAGGAATAGCCAATTCCTATACTCAAGACTCTTGAAATGAATGGCCAACTAACAAGATCTAGTCAATGACTAAGATTTTCTACACTTTAGGCTCTGTGGGACCAAGGAGCGTATTCCTAGTGTGTTCATTTGAGTTTTTTCTTTGTATAACACAACATTTACACATATCACATTTGAAAGAAGGATAATTATGAAACAATTACTATGAAATTGGCTTGTTTCTAAGTAACTTGTTACCCATTCATCAAAATGAAGACACCTCTAATGAGAATTAACACACATGAACTTTGGAATTAATGAATTTAAATCTTGGATTCATGTTGGCCACTAGATGATTGTTTGATTAACCCCTTAGGTAAATCATTAAGGAACAAATTAGTTTCTTATTTATTGGGAAAATAGAATCACACATACAAGAACTAGTAAAATAGAAATGACCCAAAAATTCAATGGAACAGACTACTCTCACAATAACTTTGCATCATGGAGCTCAATTTTTTTGATACATTACTACTTACCAAATCATTCACAAATGAATGTAAATTCATGACCCCATTTAAGTATTTAATTGATTGCTTCAATAAAAAAAAAGAACAAAGACATACATTCAAACAAATGTTCAAAGTAGAATAGGAATACCATTAATATTTCATTCAAAATTCACTGAGATTTGTAGAAGGAGAGAAATATATTAGAATTATATATTTTCTTGTATTTAAGTCATATCTATGAAGCAATTTAAGCTAATTTCATGAGTTCATTTGTAAAGCTCAAAATTGACAAGCAATTCTATTCCTATCTACCCATATACATTCGACCAAAACCTAGACAACCTCTCTTTTTTGAGGCTTGAATTCCCTTTTATATGATAAGGGAGTGACAAGCTTAGGCTCAAATGAAGTTTCATTATAGATTTTCATTTCATCAAAATCTCAACTGCATTTTACTTGCATTTCAAAACCCCCACATATTGAATTTGCAAAACATGGTGCAACTAGGAAAAGCCAAAATGTAACCACTGCCAGAGAAGGGAAATGCAAAGTTCTACCAAAATTCCCTCTATTACCATTTGCGCCACAATGAACCAAGTATCCAAAATTCCACAAGGGTACAAAATCGATGTCAAATACCAAAATGTGCCATGTATGCAAAAAAAAAGACCACCACAACAAATTGCATTGACACAAAAATTTAGACCCCACACACAACAAATTCTCATTTACCCGTCACCCCACCTTTACTAGTGCCATGCCCGCAATACACACAACCACTCCTAGTCGCTGCCAAAAGAAGAGATGAAACCTTGGCTTCCTCATATTTCTTTTCTTTCCCCAACACAGTTCCAGTCCACCCCCTAAGGGTTTTGACTGCCAACAATGCAACATATATCACTTCCTCATTAGAGGGTAGAGCAACATTTAAAAGAGCTAAATACTAATAGTAGTTGGATTCGGTCTCAATTTCAGAGGAGCTACTTGTATGGTCAATAAGTGAATGTTGGCATCTAATTGAGCCATGCCCACACCTTGTCTTCCTTTGTGCTCTTTTGGGAGACCACAATGGGCTCTTTCCTTTGTCATCCGATTTTCCTACAACATCACCCTAGAATTGTAGCCTTCAACTACACCTACTAAGTGCAAGTCTAGGATTTTTAGTGGAAATATTGGCCTCCATGGTTGGAATAGCTTCTGGTGCATCAGAACTAGACCTCTGAGAACTCAAGCCAAAAAAATTCCTTAGTGGTTTGCAACTTTTTCTTGTCTGATAATTTCTCACACTACCTTGCCTCAATCAATCACACTGCTAACTGCTAAGTGTAAATGATAGGAATAGCAGCTATTCCTCCTATATTAATCACGTGGAGCGATGACATTCACAATCAATGTCTAGAACACATGCATAACCCAGGAAACTCGTTGGAAGATGTACTATCACCATTTAATTCCCCATTTGCATGGAAATCCATAGACTATTCTTCATGATTACCAACATTTGTGTCTCCACATGAATTGAGATCAACTCAATCACTCTACAGGATGTTAGCTATTAATACGAGCTAGTTGCACATAGTAAAAATGGCCATCACATGTTATTTTCCAACTTTGAATGCTATCCATTAATCTTTTGCCTTGATGGATGATTGGATGGCCAGCCTTTGTTTGACCACCTTTGATTTCTAGTGGTGCTCAGCCAAAATTTTCATAGCCAATGACTTGTTCTTCCATGTTGGATGATTCCTTCATAGTGTGTGGGCTCCACGGTCCAAGTAGGTCATGACACATGTCAAGATCTCATTGATATCACTAGTCATAACCACCTTTCATTTTAATCCAGTGGGCCAACAAGGAACGGTGAAGATAGTTTTGGTAGATTGATCTCAACATCTCATTAAATATGTTAGGCCATGGGAGCGGTATTGGGGAGTGGGTCCCATACTTTGCATGGACACAAGTTGGCTTCTTGCCAACCTTGCTGCATTTATCTTGCCAGCACTTAACTCCCGTAGGCTGGCGGGGTATGGTCTAGATCTTCTCCCCAATCTTTGAATCTTGAAATCTACACATCATGTAACTCTAGCATTTAATAGATGGGACTTGGTCTAGCTAACGGTGACATGACCACTAGGGTTAATGACTTAAGGCTTAAGTCACCAAGTTAAATTTAAAACCCAACTTTAGGAAAGACTTGATATGGTGGGAAAATGATGACCGATTCTTTGGGCTAATGGGGCCGGTAGACTGACATGCCATATGGATCGAGAGATGACTTAAGGGGCTGATGACCAACCGAATAGGTCAACCTAAAATTATAACATTTACATGCTTTTGTGAATAAAAACCTACTCACCTATGAGGACAAGGGTTTATCAAAGAGGTAGACTAGATCCATGGAGAGAGAGAAAATCCATCAGGATTTTTGAAGCTCCAACAGAACACATAAGGGAAAGGAAGTGGAGGAAGCAGTGGTAGAAGGTCAGCTCTACTGGACAAAACTACTTCTAAGGACAAGAAAGGTAAATAAAAAATCTTGATGTGTCAAAAGGAAGACCTAGAATTTAAATTTTTTGAAGCCCATGAGGAAGAAGATTCTAAGGATGTGGATTTCGAAGATTCTGTCTATGATGTAGGGGAAGAGCGATTGAATGAAGAAAAGGATGAGGATGAGGAGGAACAAATTGAGAAAGAAGAGGATCAAAAGAATGACAATTTGAATGTGCAGGATGCTAGGATTACGAGCATTGAGACTAATACTGAGGACCCTAGCATTAATTTTATGAAGAGTAGACTAACCTTTTTGTAGGTTCAGGTGGATGATATGGAGAAATCCTTGGTTACGCTTATGAGGGTCACCAATAGGCTGATGTGGAGGGTGATGATGGGAGTTGTTTTAGGACAAACAAAAATATCCAAGAATTTGAAAAAATAGGGGAAGCCAGATGCTTTAAAAATGTTGGACAAGTTTGAGGGACTTGACTGGAGGGAGTAAATCTCCCTCACTAGTGAATATGGGGACCTACTAAAAAAAGCCAAGTAATGGCTTGCTATTGTTGTTTATATGAATGCAATCCTCTTTTTTTAGTTTGTTTCCTAATCTCAGACTGCTATTTTATAATAGACTTGGTATGGTTTAGGACTACCTAGGATATGGTAGATTTGATCAATGGCTTAGGTATATTTAAGTATTCTAGAAGAAACTTATTGTTTTTTATTAATATTGGCTAGACTATGGTTACGATGTTGAATGATGGTATGCATTCCACATTGGTTGCTATTTTTTTATGCTTGTTGGTGGTGTTGTTTGCCACCTTGCTTTGATTCCTTTTCATATTTTGGTTGTAACCATGGGATCAGGGGCCTTCCCTACTTAACTAATCAAAAACTTGTAAGGTCTTGATGCATGAATGAGAAAATTATATTCAATCTTCCTCCAATCTTCTTTAGATATGTAACCTACACACATAAAGAGAGGGGAATGGTTGTTCCTTATAGGAGATTTCCTTAGTCAAACCCCATTTTGGTATTTCTACCTCCATAATGGAAAATTTGATAAAAAGAGAGTATATCCTTTTGAGGGATAGAGGTTAAATGATAAATAAATGATGAATTAACACTTTTCGTAACTCACCACTTAGATCTAATATCCTTGATGGACTAAAGTCATGCTCATCACCTTCAAGGACTCATTTTTGTTTTGAATTTATTGGATTTGAATACCTACAAGCATTAATACTCAAAAAAAAAATGCATGAATAAGCATGAACAAACTCACATGAAACTTGACATGGTTCTTCAATGATGAAATGTTGAAACAACCCTACAAATCTCCTCTTCACTGCTCTTGAATTGATAATTGAATTATAATAATTGCTCTTATTTTTTCCTTCTCATTTTTTCTCCCATAAAAATTGTGAACATAATATGTATTTATATAAAACTCTTTTAATTTCTCAAAAAATAAATCTTGATGGTCAACAATTAGAATTTGAATATAAATAGTAAATTACAGACACTGAATTTTTTAAATTTGGGGCCAACTTAAGAGATCTAGGGTGCAATGTGACCTAGACTAGATCCCTCCTTTTCTAGGATCCAAAGCGTCAAGGGAAAAATATTAAATGCATACTTTGGTCTTTCACATTTGATTTACAAATAAATGTAAAATGGGTGATGGAATTCATAATTTAGGAAATTAGGCGCATGATTATGTCCAAGCACATAGGGGGACCAAAACCTAGTGTGAAATTATCAAAGGTGATAATTTATGATGCTACATTTAGCCCCAACTTTAGTGAAAGTGTGAACTTATGCTCAAACTCACACTAAAGTAAGAATATGTCAAGAGGGGTTCAATTATCCAAATATTGAAAAGATATGATGAAAATGAATCTAGGGAAGTGTGCAAACCTCCAAGATTCAAGATCCCATGGAAAGAAAATTTAAGAACAAAAGAACACATATGTATGAAATGTAGCATGACAATGCAAAACATACACATAACATAAGCACAAAGGAAACACACAAGAAACTAATAAAAAAACACAAACACAAGGTTAGTACTAAAATATTGGAGTCAGTAAGGAAAAGAGACCTCACTATTAATTTCAAGTCTCAAACACAAAACATCATTTCTCGAATATAAGGTTAGTCAAAATAGTGCTCTCATAATTGATAGAAAAGTGCATTATGCTAAACCACTCACATGAGCTACATAGATCTACTGGATATTAAGCTTTATAATGCTAGGTTTCCATGTGATATGATGGTTCCACAAGGTGAGAAAGTTGCATTATGCTAGGTGATGGGTTCAGTTATTAGCCTATTTTATGTTGCTTTTATGCATACTTTTAGAAACTATTAGACAAATCCTTTCAAACAATAATCTTGTGCTATGATATATTTTCATGTTTATTATATAACCCTTGACCTAAATCATAGTAATGGAAATATATTTATGATATAGTAGCATTGCATGGTTTATATTTGAGTGTGTATGAAATGTGGATGAAATTATGTTTTTAATCATGGTAGTTAGCTTTGTGTATATGTCTTGTAGATTAACCTCTTGTAGCCCAAGGAGGTATTGTAGCCCACAACAACTGGAAGCTATATCCTACAAAAAAAGAAAGACTTGGACAGTGAAATAGTGGAAGTGTTAGACCAAGCTTAATGCAATAAATACCATGTGGAGAAATTTGATGGAGTTAGTCATGCATCATTATGAAAAGTTAATAAAGCGTTGGAGGAGAAGAATTCCTTTGTTAATAGGATTCTTGATAACTATTTGTGTGTTTTACATGAAATTCTATTTTATAGAGTTTCAATTCTATTAGAAATATTCTTTCTTTTCAGTTATTGTTTGAACAATTCAATCTTAACTATATACTCTAATATCTAGGAGTTGCAGGTAATGATTGCAATTAGTTGTTCCTTAGAATAAAATCCCCTATGATTGTATATAGTTGGTGGTTGAGTCCTTAGATAAGTTAGTTGATTTTTAGTATCTTGATATTAGTTACATTTTAATTTTAGTTATCATCTACAAATACGTTGATTATTCAAAATGATTTCATTGAATGCAATTTGTGAAGAATATTTTGTGTAATCTTTTGTGATGCATAATGAATGAAGTTCAATTTCACATGGATGCATATAATTTTATATTTATATTTGGTTCTAGTTAAGTGAAGACAACCACTTGAGTAGGCCACTCAAGGTAACCATTATTCACTATATTTATAGTTGTTTTATTTCTATTCAGTGGTTATTTATGTTTATCATTGTTCCATAAATTGTATGTTCATGAGTATGCATGTATTTGGTTAACTTGTAGTACTTTGGAGGTTAGAATAAGTTTAGTTACTAGTCTTGATCAGTTTTGAGTTAGTTTAGTAATTCTTTATTAGAAGTAGTTCAATTACAAATTAAGCTATAGGCACCCGTAGCCATTAGTAGTAGTTTGTTTCTTTCACTATTATGCAATTGTCTAAATTTCCAGAAAGTAGAGTACCTTAAATAGGATTGACCTAGGTATCCTCAAGTCTTAGAAGGAACTTATAGTTCAACACCATCATAAGTTTACAAACCTTGGTTGACAATTTAATGTAGTCTTTACAATATTGAGTGGAATATTTAGCTAGTCATACCTTTGAATTATGTAGCTTTTACCAAGTTTACAAGACACTATTTTAGACTCTACATTTTTGGCACCATTGTTGGTGATGGTGCTATCTTCATAGACTTGTTTTCCATTCTTTCATAGTTTACATTTGTTTTCAACATTAGAATTGTAAAGCTTTATCTTATCAATATACCAAAAAGTCACATTAACATTATGTAGGACCACTATTATCCAAAGCCATATTTATTTTATGTGGAGGAAAAAATATTCTTTGGATAGATTCCTCCCCTCTAAATGCCAAGAAGCCATAGCAAAAATTGGTGAATCCAGTACTCAGAGCAAGGGTAATACTGCAGAAGAAATTTTCCTATCACCAACATCTAGCACATAGAAAAAGGAGACATATTGAACCATGGGTGATGCAATGGATGACCCTAAATGTACACCCTTTGAGTTCCCAATCACTAGCTAGGAAGGGCTACTATGATAAAGAATATTCCTCCTTTTGCATTGTCAGTCTTTTATGAGTTAGTGACTAAAGACCCAAATACATTTATGTTTGAATTTGATGTCCTATGCAGAAGTTATGACTATACTTTTGATGCTCATAGGATCAAAATCTTCCCTACCACTCTAAAATATGTAGACCTAAGATGGTTTATTGTATTAGGCAAGGATGTTGTTCCTGACTGTGATACCATGAAAAAAATATTCTTGGAAAAGTACCAAGACTATTGTAGAGGACTTTATAGGAGGAGAGGTTACATTTTTAGGATGTCATAGAAGGATTATGGGCCATTAGAAGATTATTTGAAGATATTTTAGTTTTATTTGAATAAAAACCCATAGAAAAAGTTACCTGAAGAATCCTTGAAGTTAGTATTTTTGAGATAGGTCAATGAGGATGGTATGGATTCCCTCAATCTTATTGGGAAAGTGTATATCTCTCAAATACCATTTGAAGATATCTGCAAGGTCTATAGAAATTATTCTAGGGCCTTCACTAAGAGGTCAAGAGGAGAGAGGACATCCACTATTCACAAATTATGTACTGGGGTTTCAAAGATTGAAGTAAGAAATTTGTTGTCCAACATGAAGGAGGAAATTATCATTCCTCTAACAACTCAATTGGAAACTCTCCACATCAAAAATAAGCAAGAGGAATATGAATTAATGCTCACTAAATAATACCTTAGCTATAGGCAAAGGAAAGAAAACTGTAAATGCAAGAGGGTGGCTAGTATTCAACAAGACAAAACTGAGAAACTTGATTTTTAGCCACTTTAAGGAGAGGATGGACAACTATTTTACATAGATAAAATAAGGTCATGGAAACAAATACAAGGTATGCCACAAGACCCTCTTAACTTCAATTCATCCTTTCCCATTAGAAATCAAAAATTTTCTTAATTCTCAATCTTGGCCAACTAATCAAAATCAATGGCAAAAACCTCAACAATGGCCACAACCTCAGCAAAATTGGAACCAACAACAACCAAATCCTTTGTCATGCAACAAAATTTCTAGGGTTATAATTACAATCCCCAATGGCCAATACAACAGAACTAGTGGCAGCCATAATGGAAAAAAGGCGAGCAATAGCAACAATAAAACATGAATTATTAGTAGCCTATGCTTCCTTCTCAACCCCAACAAAATATATTATGCCTTCATCAAATCCTACATCTCAACCACTGAGACCATCACAAATACCTACCCAACCTATACCTATACCTAACAGCAAGCTTGTTCAATAGGCTTATACTAACGATTCTATGTAATACCCCACTTATGGGATAAAGATGAGTGATGTCCACCTCAAGTTAGGGAAATAAATAGTTGGATCTTCATCCCTTAAAATTATTGAGATGGAGGATGAGGAACCTACAATTGAAGCTTTAGATAAATCACCTCTAGAGCTTGAATCAAATCAAGTACACCAGACTACCTCAAGTCCAAAGCCTCCTTTCCCTGAATGCTTAGCCATTCAAAAACATCATACACAGGTTGATACAAACCTACTAGGTCAATTAAAGGATGTGAGAATCAAGATTCCACTCATCCAAGTTATTAAAGATATCCCCATTTATACCAAAACTATGAGGGACCTATGTCTTAAGAAACCAAGGAGGAAAAGGAAGGATCCTTAGATAGTTCATGTCCTAGGAAACATTGTTGATATCATGTTAGGGAACATTACTATCCCTAAATACACAAACCTTGGAAGTTTAGTAGTGGATGTTAATATTAATGGGACCCTCATCAAGAACACTTTAATAGACTTGGAGGCAACAATCAATGCCATGAATAAAGAAACAATGCAGTTACTTCAGTTAGCCAACCTTAGACCTACATAAATTGTTCTACAATTGGCTGATAGGTCAATAGTCAAGACTAAAGGAATCATTAAATATTTAGTTATTGTATCATATTCTTTGGAATATCCTATCAATTTCATAGTTTTACAGCCCAAAGTTAATCTTGTAGGATATACACTCATCCTAGGAAGACCATGGTTAGCTATAGTTGATGCATTCATATGATGTAGTTCTGGAAATATGATAATATATAATGGGATTGTGACCAAGAAATTGGTCCTTTATCTTCCAACCCAACCTTATAGTTATCTTGAGAAAAATATTTGGCCCACTTTGGATGAGGAAGATAGTTATTCCCTATAGAAATTGATGAAAATAGAGTGTATCCCTCTATTGGATGATCAAAATGAAGATGATTTAATTTCCCATATACTACAAAATAACTGCGATAGGAGCCCACAATAATATGACTACCTCACATGCCTACAAGACCCTTGCAAAGTATTACACCCACCAATTCCTTAGAAGAAATATGTCATATATTTTATTCCTTACTACCACAATAGTGTGTACCAATCATTCCTAGCCTTGACCTCTCATCTATGAAAGAATCATCCAAAGAACTAGAATTCATGTTAGGAAAAATGTTGAACATAAATAATGCATTAATTGAGGAGAAAAATTCCCTCCACATAGATTTGACTTATGTATGCATAGGGTCTATATCAATGATGTTTATAGACCCATTAGATAACTTCAAAGACGAATGAACCCTTCCTTGAGAGAAATTGTCAAAGTTGTACTTCAAAAACTCCTTGATACAGGCTTTATTTATCCTATATCTAATAGTGAATGGGTCTCACCTGTAGTCATTATTCCCAAGAAATGTGGGAAATGGAGAGTATGTGTAGATTATAGGGAACTGAACACAACCACTAGGAAGGACCACTTTCCATTGCCCTTTATAAATCAAGTTATTGACTCTTTAGCTTGGCATAAATACTTTTCATTCCTAGCTAGTTTCGGTGTTTACAATTAGATAAAAATTGTTGTAGAGGATCAGGACAAGTCATCATGTACATATCCTTTGGGTACTTATACTTACTTTGTTCTACCCTTTGGTTCATGCAATGATCCAACTACTTTTTAGAGAATAGTGATCAACATATTTTCTAATTATGCTTATGACTGTATGGAGATATATATGTATGATTTCACCACATATGGGGAAACTTATGAGGAAGCCCTTAGCAATCTAGAAAGGTATTAAAGAGATCTAAAGAACACAACCTGTCTCTCATTAATGAAATTAGGGAATTTTTTTGGGCCACTTCATATCTAGATGACTTGGGGAATTGTTTTGGGGCACTTCATATCCAGTGCAAGTATTCAGGTTGATCCACATAAGATAGAAATCATTTCTCATTACTTGTACCACAAAAGAAAAGAGATATCAAAAGTTTCCTTGGCCATGTAGGCTATTACGAGAGGTTTATTAAAGACTTCAGTAAGATTATTGTACCATTGTTTGTTTTGTTGACTAAAGATATTGAGTTTGATTGGATAGTAGAATGCCAACATTCCTTTGAAGAGCTGAAGAAGCCCTTAACCCAAGCACCTATTTTGAGGGGGACAAATTGGACCTTACCCTTTCACATACATATTGATGCTTCATATTTGTCTATTGGAGTGATTTTCAGATAGAAAGAGGGTAACAAAGAATATGCTATTTACTACATTAGCAAGGATACTCAAGGAACATAGTTAAATTATACTGTTATAGAAAAGGAGATGCTAGCAGTAGTGTATGCCATTAATAAATTTAGGAATTACATCATTGGTTATTCAATTTTTGTCCAAACAAACCATACAAATATCAAATATTTGATATAGTAGGGGGTAGACTAGTCATATGGCTACTCCTTTTACAATAGTTTGATATTACAATAGTGGAAAAACCTGGTAAAGATAATGTAGCAGCATATTTTCTTATCAAGGTTTCCAACACAATCAACAAAAGGGGTAGTGGATGAATCATTTCAGATGAACACTTATTTTCTCTTAATGTACATGTACCATGGTATATTGACATTGCAAATTATTTAGTGATAGGGAAGATTCCACCACACTTTCATCCAAGGGAAAAGAGATAGTTGGTACACAAGGTTTTTTCATACTCTTGGGTATCAAGTTATCTATTATATAATAGCCCTAACAACATCATGAGAAGGTTCATAAGGGAAGATGAAATATATGATATCATGAAGGCTTTCCATTATGAACCATGTGGGGATCATTTTGTAGCAAAAAGAACATTCAAAATCCTCACAACTAGTTATTACTGGCCAACTTTACATAAGGATTTTTTTAAGTATACAAGGAGTTGTGATAGGTGCCAAAGAATGGGTAAATCAACAAGGAGTGATGAAATGACATTACAGCCTTAGTTAACACTAGCTCCCTTTGACAAATGGAGTCTATATTTTATTGGACCAATCTCAGCTACTTCCAACAATAAGGATTACATTCTAGTTTGCACTGACTATTTGACTAAATGGGTAGAAGTAAAGGCATTACAGTTTTCCAAAGATGGAAATGTGGCTAAATTATTGTATGAGGACATTTTTACTAGGTATGGAGTACCTAGGGAAATTGTGACTAATTAGGGTCCACAATTTACTTTAGACCTCATCACCAAATTGGTTGAAGAATACAAAATCAGGCACAAAATTTCAACACCTTATCACCCTCAGGCCAATGGTCAGGTGTGTTGGTGTGAATAAAGTCTCGTATCTAGTTATTTATTTACCAGGGACTTAGTTCACATGTTAAGTTTACTTAGAATATAAGCATTTTTCTAGAAGTCTTGGTTTTATTATCTAGATAAGTCTTAGTCGTCTTATCTAGACTTTACATTATCCTAGGTAGTTATGAGTTAGTTATCTCATGTGATAGGATTAAGAAACTTGTCATGATCTTGTATAGTCCTATCTCTCATCCTTGCCTTTATAAGAAAGGAATTTCTACCATATTTTGCATTATATTGCATAGTATCTTGTATTGCATACTGTATCATATTACAATTCTTGTTTGGTAGAATAGCATCTTCCATTGTTGCTTCTCTCTATTTCTTATGGAGGTTATTTACTCTTGTTGATTGAAGATCTTGGTTGCTCACTTCAACATGGTATCAAAGCTTTGAATCTTGCAAGAACCTTCATTTTTTCATTAGAGAGTTTCTACTTATGATTGGACGAATTAGTATAGGTTGATTACACTTGTTCCATGAAGAATCAAACCATAACAAAGCCACTGACATTGAATCTCAATAGGATCATTCAAATGAAATTTAAACTAAAAATTTATCAAAACTAAGCATTCTAAACTATGAAAGTGTTTAAATATCTACTCCAATCCATTCAAAAATTATCCCATTGTGGGAGTGGTGTCCCATTGATGTGGAACGGTGACCTTTCCCAATCCTGTGGATAAATGAGCTTTCCCCAGTCAGTTTTATTAAAGAAAATTGATGGAACGGTTGTGAGATGTGTATGCAAACATGGTTTTAATCTAAATAATCATGATGCAAGCTAATTTAAACATGATTTATGCTAAAATGATAAAGATATACAAATTCTAATCTAATTCTAAATGGATTCTAACCAAAAATATCCAAACACTAATTAATTAAACAAGCTAAATGGATGCATTATGTGATCATGGAAGCCATTAATGGAAGCTTAAAGCTAATTAATGCAATTAAAAAAAACTAAATTATGCTAAATGTGTGCTAAATATGAGTGTGAGTGTGAGTGATTTGAATAGCATAATTTTTCTTTGAAAGATGGATCCATTTGTCTCCTAATAGTGACCTATTTATAGGAAAGAAAATGAGAAATAAAGGGTTGAGATTGAAAAAGCTAATCAACGATCAATAATGGAAGAAATTGGAGGCATGGATCATGGATTCTCATTAATGTGTGAGAATGAAAGATGAGATTTAATCAAGGGTTCACATTCCTTCAAACAAACACACTTTCAACTTGTCTAAGAAGTCATAAGTTAACTTGCACAAGAGGTCACAAGTTAACTTTCTCAAGAAGCTAAGTAAGTTTGTTGAGAAAAAGGAATATTCCCCTTTTTCAAATGAGTGAGGAGAGAGAATATTCTTTGGAAGATTCTCATGGGTGAGGAAAAATGATATTTAGTTAATTAAAACTAGATTAAATTGTGTAAAAGGGGAAGGAATATTCCATGGGAATATTCCTTCTGGAGGAATGTGCAAAGGAGGAATATTTCCTTGGAATATTCCATTGTGAGTGGAGGGAATTAGATTTAATTGATAAACAATATTAATTATGCAATTAGGGGATATAGAGGAATTAGATGATATTCATGAAATAAAATGATTTAATGAAAGGGGGAAAGGTGGAATGAAATATAATTAAATACCTTAGGTTTATTTAATTAAATAAGAAGATTTATGGCATTAAATTAAAAATTTTGATTTATTTAATTTAACAAGACGAAGTGTTAGCATGAAAGGGGGTGAATTAACTTGATTAACTAAATTAGGTTAATAGGTGAAAATGATGCCATTAATTAACTAGCTAGGCTAATTTAATTAATTAAGTGAAAAGTGGATGGGTTTTAAGAGGAAATGATGTTAGTATACTTGATTCAAGTGTATGATATGATTTGGGAAAATTTTCAATGTCTACATTCTTCCCCTCTTTGAAGCAAGGTACATGTTATGTTGGTTCAAAGACTGATGCCCTTCAGATTACAAATTGTTTCTTAAATAAATTAAAAATTAAAAAATTATTTTTAGATGCCCCACTATTTCCCCAATAGAAGGAATAAGTTGGTTCCCTGCCCCCCTTGAGAAATTTGGCAAAAATTTTGAATTTTGGGCTTATTTCTCAATAAAGGTTAAAATGCTACCCAAGGGGTCCAAAAAGGCTCCGAGATGCAAAAAAAATGCCAAAAATGATGCAAAATAAGGTTCAATTTGGAAAAATTGGTGAAAATGATGAAAAAACCTAGCTTCATGGTTAAATTAAGTCAAAAAACCCTAATTTGAAAGCATAAATAGGTGAGGAAGGGTCACCTTCAATTCATTTGTGCATTCACACCTTCAAGATTTCTTGCATTTTGAGCTTTGACCCTTTGACAAAATGGCACAAGGAGTGTTCCCACAACACATTTTTGATTGGGTTTGAGAGTACCAAAGGCTTCTAGGCACATGACCACTGATATGTGATTCAAAACTTGATTCAAAAATTTGACTTTTTGGTGCATTTAATGTATTTTAAAATTTGAACTTTGGTAGAATTTCTCTAGAGTGATGCTATTTCTAGAGTCAGTGATGCTAATTCAATTTTTAGCAATGTATATGTGTTTAGCGATGTAGTCCACAATTTAGAATTAGGGTTTCAAATTCTGAATAATGACGCATATGTGTTTAGTGAAACTTCTTGTGATTAGAAAATTAGGGTTAGGGTTTTCAAAATTTCAAATTGTGACACATATGAATTTAGTGACACAACCTGTGATTTTCTATTTAAATGTCTCAAGCATCGTAGTTTGAAATTTGAATTATAGAGATGCTATTGTAAATAGTGATGCTATTGTCATTTTGGAGGATAAAAACTCCAAACTTAGCCAATTTTTTTTAACTTTTTGATGTCATGTGCTTCATGGGTGTAGGATATTATCCCACCTTTGATGTCATATGAGCATCGATCCACAGTTTTTTCCAAACTTGGTGATTTATCTAAGTTATGATAGGAGCACTTAGGAGAGATTGGTTTTTGGTATGTTGTGTACATGCCCATCATCTGGACATAGTTGGCGATGATGACAACATTGTGCGAGTGATGGTATAGTGAGACCTCATCATTCCACCTTCCTACTGGTGTGGCGATAATGACACTAGAGGATCTAGGGAAAATATTTTGTTTGTCGATACATGGTGAGCATGTGATATACGACTCTAATGCTAGCTACGATGCATTCCATGAGGTGACGGACCTAGAGAACATCATTCTAGTCACTTCCTAGATTAACCTCGAGATGTACATAGGTCGGGTTCCCACTTTTAGATTGATTATTGCTACGATCATCTCAAGTTTGGTTGCCCTAGATCGACGGAGCAGAGGGTTCAGTTCAGGATGTGGCTTGGCTTGGCACAAGATGTTGTTTTGGAGGACTCAGTATGCTTGGGGGCTAATGATGCTAGCTTGGCCTCCCTTTACCATGATATGCATGAATTCATATATTGCGATGGCAAGGAAATTGGCACAGGGGTCACCGTACTGCACATTTGGGCCTGAGAGCACATAATTGTGCTCTGACTGATTATTCAGATGGCGAATGTAGAGATAAATTATCCTATTTTCTAGAGGTATAAAGGTGCCATCACACTACAACATACATGGCAGATCGAGATTCCCTACTAGCCCAGGGTCATCGATGATATGACAGTTTTTAGATGGTGACCCTGTGAGGCCACTTGATCATTACCTTAAAATGGATCTAGATAATTTCTATGATATGGTAACAAAGTGTTATGATGTAGAGTTTATATATTTCATGGTGTATTTTGTATCATGTTAACTACTTGCATAGTGATAATGGACCTAGTAAGTATAGATCCGATATATAACTTTATACAAATAAGAATGGTTATGCATGACTCACTACTTAGTCATGATTTGTAATGCTATCAAAATATATAAATAAATGATATATGAGTAAGTCCATGTTGCTTCAGTTATGTTCGATGTGTTGTACTAACAATTGTAACTAAGCATCCAGGAGAATTCTAATGTGTCCTTGTCCTACATATAATATTCCCTGATTCTTGGAAAGTAATTTTGAGAGCTCCTAAGAGGGATGAAATAAAGATTTGATGATATAATTAGAATTTTGGGGGTTTCCTTGAGAATGTGAGTGCAGTGTGAGGTGTCAACATGAAGCAATCGAGAGGGTGGGATCAAGCTTTGTATAGATGAGGCATGTACTATATTTACTTTGCTTTGTTTCGTTACTACAAAATAATATGTTTTAAGAACTTAGGAAATCAAGTACTATTTTCAATTAATCATAATCAACCTAGTTGTAGTATCAAGCTACTTCCTTATTTCATTATCATATTCTGAATTGGGGTTGTTCTCTAATGCATTGTGTTCCCTAGATATTCATATAATTTTTGGTAGCATCTCAATATGTTAGTGTAATGGAAGCTGGGATTGAACCCTTTCATTTTATGTTTTTGAATGATCCTATAGCCTAGGTTCATTAGTTCCATCAATGAATAACAAAATAATATGCTATAGACTCCTTTGGTGGGGTGCATTGGCTTCAGGCTACATATCTGGGGCTAAAAAACTATATTTGACCCTAGTTTATCCCACTTGTACTTCTTTTCTCACAATAATACATTTTCCTATTAGATTTATTCTAAAGTTTTTGCTTCTTCTAATTTGATAGAGAGTTGTAAATTCATTGTCAATTTTTCCAAAATAATTTCAACACAATCTTCTCTTAGCCATGGACATAGGGGTGTGATATGCCAAGCATAATCAATGAATTTGAAGCCTTGATTGTGTATTTTCAATATATATTTTTATTTGTATATGAATATTAAGTTTTGTGCATAAGTGTTGATGTCTAAATGTCACTATGACTATTTAAAATTAGGTTTGAGACTCTCTTGATTCAGATGGTAAGGTCTCAATATGTGATTTGCTATTTTGCAAATAAGCAATATTAGAGTAAATAATGAAGATAAGCTACCTTTTCTTTTGATGAACTGGATTTAAATGTTTACAATTGCTAAAGTGATTTATGAAAGTAAATAAATGAATCCAATCACTAATTAAATTAATTTAAATTTATTTCTTGTCTTTATCTAAAATAAATATTTTACAAATTAAATTATTGATGAATACTTGCTGATTTTATTGCAATGCAATCGGTTTTATTTTGTTGGGTTGCTTCCTATTGATTTTGTTGTTTATATTATTGAATTCTATCATTGCTTGATCCTCATTTAGAAAAGAGAATATTGTCATTGCTTTCCATTTAGGTTTCAAGGCCTTTTCAATCAAAATCCTTCTACGCATATCCTTCATTCATTGCATTCCAGTGACTAGTTTACGAGTCTTGTCTTTGTGCCACATTTTGCCGAATAGTTTACGAGTCTTGTCTTTGTGCCACATTTTGCACACATGTCAAACAGGGAAATTACAACTCTAACATCTATTAAAAATATTTTTACCCTTTTCACCTACCTCAGCATTGCTGGAAGTTCAAGGGAGGAGGACGCTGCACAAAAAAAGAAAGAACTAAAGCTTCCAAAAAAGGGATATAGACCCTTCTTTGGGCGGGCTAAATGGAAGTATCAGATCAAGGGATGAGTACTGGTTGGAAATGTTCAAGCACAGGCAAAATACCTTAGAACCAGGCATACATAATAATCTGTCAGTCTAGCATGTATAAAGCTAGTGAAGCTCCATTTCAATGAAATTAACCAGGATGTCTTTTCATTATTGCGGAATATCTGGTAATGGCATTGCATTATGCTCCCCAGCTGGTAATAACCTTTTACTATCCCATTTGGTGAGCTGGACCCTGAGAAATTTATAAAAAAAAAGAGAATAAGGCTTCGAAGAGAATTTTTTATGTAGGAGCATCCAGTGGTGTAAGGGCAATCTTGCATCACCCAAAAATAGTTAAATTTCAAGTTTCTTGATTTTTAGATGTTTTTACATTTTTGGACACCCTTTTCATCATAATGAAATTCCTATTTTACGATTTTTATTTTCTATTCTTGGGTTGAAAAATATTGCAGTTTTAGTTTCCTAGATTTGCATCTAAAAATCTTCCGAGTTAGATTTGAGGCACTTAGATTTCCCAAATCAACCTTGAAACTTGCCAAAATAAGCATAGCTAATTTTGGACATGTTATTGACTTTGAGACCTTTCCAACGGTTCAAACTGTTCGCGAATCGGAGTCCCGTATTAAAAGTTATGGCCCCGGGAAGTTGGCGCACTTTCTAGAAGATACATTTGTAAATGTTCTTTTGAAATTTGAACTTCAAGTTGTAATTTTTCGGCGCCAAACCACCTAAACTAAAATTTGAATATTTTTTTGCCTCCAAAGAGGAGCTTTATTTATGGGTGGGTTTCTAATTTTTGGGTAACTTTTTGGGGACAAGCTCGCATATTGCAAAAGGGTGATTCTGTAGCTTTCTATAACTTGCATGTATTGTAGAACTTGGGGATTTGAGATCCTCTGTATGTAAGAAGCTTCATTTTCTAAATAATAAAATTATTTTCTTATTTGTGAATTATTTTCTAAGTCTCGGGTTGTGCCCTCATCAAGTGGTATCAAAGTAAGGTTTTCTTGAGTGTGTGGACAGATAACCGATCATGAGGTAGTTCGCACCAGGACTGTGGTTGTGGGTCGAGGTCAAGAAAGATAACTCCAAGAGTGATGCCCGGTAAGCATGGTGGTGTCAAAGATGGTTGAGGTGACAAAAATTCTTTTGTAAGAGATGCACTGGTAGCCCTCCAAAGACATATTGATGCATTACAAGAGCAGTTGAGAAGAGGGTTAAACCTGAGGGAGGAAAGTGAGGATGAAGGAGAGGAAGAAGGTTCAAATGTAGAAGAGGAAGAAGAAGTAATTGATCAAGACCAAATGCGGCTAATAAGAGCCATTTCAAAGATTGAGAAAAGACCCAAAGTAGAAATCCTCAGTTATTCTGGAAGTCTAAACCCGAAAGAGTTGACAACTAGATCAACGAGCTAGAAGAATATTTTGAGTATGAGAAAATAGAAGACCCAGATCGGGTTAAGTTTGCAAAAATGAAGTTGAAAGGCCATGCCAGTATTTGGTGGAAAGAGGTCTAGTTGGAAAGAAATCAAAGAGGAAAATGAAATATCACCAGATGGGATCGCATGGTAGAGAAATTGAAGAAGTAGTTCATACCAGTGGACTACGAGTTAGATCTATTGAAGAAATTGCAAGGGTTGAAGCAAGGAAGTAGATCTGTGAAAGAATATAGTGAAGATTTTCATAAGATAATCATCAGAACAGGCCACACAAAGGCCAATAAGGAGAAGGTAGCTTGATATCTTAATGGGTTACAACCGAGCATTCAGGAGGAGTTAAGCCTAGTCAGAATGACCACCATTGAGGATGTGTATCAGTTTGCTCTAAAGGTGGAAGAGAAGCTAAACAAAAGATTTGATGGCAAGCAAAAAGGGCGAGGAGGTCAAATTGGAAGGGGCAGTGGAAGACCTTCGGGAAGCCGAAATGATGATGAAAAGAAAAGTGAAGATGTGGGTACCAGCCAAAGCCAAAGGAATGACAACTTCTACCACCCTTGTGATCAAAACAGTGGTGATCAAAGAGGTAGAGGATGAGGGAGATATGGACAAGGATCTGGAAGAGGTGGTTTCAAAGGAACATGTTTCCAGTGTGGTGAAGAAGGGCATCAAGCTTATGAATGTCCATAACACTAAGGAAGGGTAGACAAAAGGCCAGAAGGTCATGGAAGGGTTGTGCATGCAGATGAGGAGGTCCAATCTGAACATTCAAATGATGTTCAAAGGGGATAAGCCCTAGTGATTAGGAGAGCCTTGGTGACTGAGGAAAAGGAACTAGAACAGAGGAAGAATCTGTTTCGCACAAGGTGCAAGTGTGAAGAAAAATTTTGTGATGTCATTATTGATGGTGGGAGCATCGATAATCTAGTGTCAGAAGAGATGGTCACAAAGTTGAAGCTGAAGAGGGAAAGGAACCCACATCTGTATCAGATTTTCTGGTTGCAGAAAGACCACAAAGTTTTGGTCAATGAGCAGTGCCTAGTAAAGTTCAAGATTAGGAGATACCATGATGAGGTACTCTGTGATATCATCCCCATGGATGCATGTCACATGTTGTTGAGGAGGCCATGGTAGTTCGATAGGTGATCTATACATGATGGCCATGCAAACACCTATTCCTTGACAAGGGATGGGGTTCGTCACAAGTTGAAACCCCTGAAGGAGACCAAAGAAAAGGTATGCAATAGTGCTAGAATTTGTTATGTAGATGGAAGAAAATTTTTAGAAGGTATGAAGTATGAGCATGTGTGTTATGCATTGATTCCTAGAGTGAGTAAGGAAGATAGTGAGAAGGTTCCAGAAGAAGTTTCTAGGATGTTGGATGAGTTTCAGGATATTGTTTCTAATAATGTACCTGAGGGTTTACCACCAATAAGGAAGATTAGTCATTAGATTAACTTGATTCCTGTAGCCAGTTTTCCAAATAAGGTAGCTCATATAATCACTCCAACAGAAAATAAGGAGTTGAACAGACAAGTTCAAGAGTTGTTGAGAAAGGGTTTGATACGGGAGAGTTTGAGTCTATGTGTAGTACCTACAGTACTAGCACCAAAGAAGGATGGGGAGTGGAGGATGTGTATAGATTTTTGAGCCATAAACAAGATAACAATCAAGTATAGATTTCCCCTGCCAAGGATGGATGACGTAATGGACTGTTTGAGTGGAGCTCAGTACTTCACAAAGATTGATTTGAATAGTGGATATCACCAGATCTAGATTGGAGAGGGAAATGAATGGAAGACTTCCTTCAAGACCAAAGAGGGCTTGTACGAGTGGTTAGTCATGCCTTTTGGGCTAACCAATGCATCGAGCAATTTCATGCAGCTTATGAACGAGGTACTAAAAGAATTTCTGGAAATTTTAGTTATTGTGTATTTAAATAATAATTTGATTTTTAGTAAGATGTTGGATGAGCATCTGATGCATATTCGAAGAGCCTTTGAGAAGTTAAGAGAAGAGAAACTGTTGATTAATCTGAAGAAGTGCATTTTTGTGAAGAGGGAGTTAGTGTACTTGGGGTTTGTTGTTTCAGCAGAAGGTCTCAAGATGGACCCAGAGAAGGTGAAGGCTATTCTGGAATGGCCTACCCCAAGAACTGCTACCGAGGTGAGATCTTTCCATGGTTTGGATAGTTTTTATAGAAAGTTCATTAGAAACTTCAGTAGTATTTGTAGACCCCTGACTGAAACAATGAGAGGGGATAGAAAAGAATTCAAGTGGAGCACTGGAGTGGCAAAGAGTTTTGAACTATTGTAGCATAAGGTAACAAAGCAACCTGTTCTAGCCCTCCTAGATTTCAACAAAGTGTTTCAGGTGGATTGTGATGCCAGTGGTTGTGCCATTAGAGCAGTGTTGAGCCAAGAAGGTAAGCCCATTGCCTATTTCAGTGAAAAGTTAAATAATGCTAAGAGAAAGTATTCTGTATATGATCAATAATTCTATGCAATAGTTTAAGCATTAAAAAAATAGAGACATTATTTGTTGCCGAAGGAATTTGTTCTATATACTAATCATTAGGCCTTGCAGTACCTAAATAGTCAGGGAAAATTAAATCAGAGGCATATGAAATGGGTAGAGTTTTTGTAGAGTTATACCTTTGTTTTGAAACATAGGAGTGGGAGGTCAAATAGGGTTGTAGATGCATTAAGTAGGAGGCATACATTGATGACAAAGATGCAGATTGAAGTGGTTGGGTTCAATGAACTTAAGAAATTGTACGTAGAAGATCCTAATTTTGCAGAGGCTTAAAAAGCTTGCAAGGACCATGTTATAGTGGACAGGACAAGGTGGCTAGATTTCATAATCCAGGATGGCATGTTATTTAAGGGAAGTCAATTGTGTATCTCGAGGAGTTCCATGAGGGAGAACCTGATAAAGGAGAAGCATAGTGGAGGAATGGTAGGATATTTTGGTTAGGATAAGACCATTGCCATTATCAGTGAGCATTATTATTGGCCTCAGTTGTCACAAGATGTGAAGAAGTTTGTACAAAGCTGCAGGGTATGTCAGATGGCTAAAGGAGTGAGCTAGAATACAAGCTTATATCAGCCCTTACCTTTACCAGAGAGGCCATGGGAGGATATAAGTATGGCCTTTGTTCTTGGTTTGTCAAGGACACAACAAGAGAATAATTCAGTCTTTGTGGTGGTTGATAGGTTTTTGAGTATGGCACATTTCATTCCATGTCAGAAGACCCATGATGCAGTCCACATTGCTAACTTGTTCTTCAAAGAGGTGGTGAGGCTACATGGTCTACCAAAGAGTATTGTTTCAAATCGTGACACCAAATTTATGGGGTACTTTTGGAGGAACTTGTGGAAGAAGCTAAAGACATAGTTGAAGTTCAGTTCTGCACACCATCCACAAATAGATGGGTAGACAAAGGTTGTTAACATGAGTTTGGGTAACCTACTGAGATTTTTGGTAGGAGATAAACCAAAGGGATAGGACTTGATCTTACCCCAGGCAGAATTTTCTTACAACAATTATGTCAACAGAAGCACTGGTAGATCATTGTTCCAGATTGTGTATGGAGGTAACCCTAGAACAACTCTAAAATTGAGGAAGATGGACCAAGAGAAGAAAATAAGTGTTGAAGCTAAAATTTTTGTAGAGCACATCAAGAATATACATGAGAAGGTATGAGAACACATTAATAAGATGAATATGCAATATAAGGCTAAGGCAGATCAGAAAAGGAGGAATAAGGATTTTCAGACTGGTGATAAAGTGATGGTCCACTTGAGGAAAGAAAGGTTTCCCTTGGGAACCTATAACAAATTGAAGATGAAGAAATTCAGTCCCTATAATATTTTGAAGAAGCATGATTCAAGGAATGCATATGAGGTAGAGTTGCTTGATGGAATCAACATTTCCCCTGTGTTCAACATTTCAGATTTGGCAGAGTATCATGAAGGTGGAACAGAGGAAGCATTAGCAATAGGGAAATATGACATTCCAGCACCTACTTCAGAAAGGGAGGAGATTGAAACAATCTTGGATAGTCGTATGGGAAGAAGTACCAAAAATAGGCAATATGAAGAATATCTGGTGAAATGGAGAGGAAGGCCTATGGAAGATTCATCATGGCTATCTAAGGCAGCAGTTGACCAGTTTGGTTTTTCTCAACCATCTAAGATGTGACAGGTCACTTCTCAAATTACCCTGGGTGTCTGATGCAGGAGCATCCAGTGGTGTAAGGGCAATCTTGCATCACCCAAAAGTAGTTAAATTTCAAGTTTCTTGGTTTTTAAATTTTTTTACATTTTTGGATACCCTTTTTGTCATAATGAAATTCCCAATTTACAGTTTTTATTTTCTATTCCTAGGTTGAAATATATTCCAATTTTAGTTTCCCATATTTGTACCTAAAAATCTTCCGAATTAGATTTGAGGCACTTAGAGTTCCTGGATTGGCCCTAAAACTTACCAAAATTGGTGTTGCTAATTTTAAGCGCTTTATTGACTTCGAGACCTTTCCAACAATTCAAACGGTTCACGAATTAGACTCTCGAATCAAAAGTTATGGCCTTGGGAAGTTGGTGCACTTTCTAGAAGATACAATTGCAAATGTTCTTTTGAAATTTGAACTTCAAGTTGTAATTTTTTGGCGCCAAACTGCCTAAACTAAAATTTGAATGTTGTTTTGGCTCCAAACTAAAGAGGAGCTCTATTTATGAGCGGGTTTCTAATTTTTGGGTAACTTTTTGGGAACAAGCTTGCATATTGTGAAAGGGTGATTCTGTAGCTTTCTGTAACTTGCATGTGTTGTAAAACTTGGGGATTTGAGATCCTCTGCATGTAAGAAGCTCCATTTTCTGAGTAATAAAATTATTTTCTTGTTTGTGGGTTATTTTTTAAGTCTTGGGTTGTGCCCTCATCAATTTTTTAGAGTATAGTTATTAAAACAGAATTACTGTCATGATCTGAACAATGAGCACAGTTAGGTTTTCACATTATGACATCCTTTACCCTACATAGTTAAGTTTCTGTCAGTATAATCAGGATATAATGTATATTTTTTTTATAACCTCATGCAAATCATTGGCTCTCTTTTCTGGTTGATTAAAAATAATAATAATAATATGTGCAATGATTTTGGCTTTAAAAAAAATTTAATTAATTAAGACTTAAAAAAATAAAATCATTCCACCCGTTTCCGTTATTCGTAAAGCTATCTTATCTTATAAATTTATACCAAAAATGCAATAGTTTTGTTTGGCTGTCATTTGAAAAAGGTTGATTTTGTTTTGTAATTGTATAGTTTGCATTAGAATTATCTATGTTTAGTATCCTATAATTAATAAGTGTAATAGTTCTTTCAAGAGTTTATGAAAAGAAAGTGAGGAGTATTCATTCAGGGCTCCACGTTTACTTCCTTAATAAGCCCTTTCTTTAGTGTATATTCTTTAGTGATCTTTTAATCATGAGTAAAAACAAAGGAAATTACTATTCCTTGGGGATAGGAAAAGTAATAGTTTTAAATCAGAACTATGTAAATAATTAGATTCTTTTTAAAATTTTAAAAGGGAATTCATATTTTGGGTTTTGGTTTTTTTTCTTCTTTAATTAAAATGAAAGATGAGTAATTAAATATATACTTCTTCTTTTAAACTATTTAAAATTATTTTTTTATTCTACTCATCCCACGTGTATGTGGAGAATTTAAGAAATGGTAAGGATGAATAATAAAGAAATTTAGGTGGAATTAGTTTTTCTAAAAATAAAGAAAGCTCCTTTATTTATTCATGATATTTCTTCTTATAGTAAATTAGTTTAATATATATGTGTAAATAAAGTCATTCTTTTTATATAGTATTCATTATCGATATATTTATATATAGATATAAATAAAATAGATTAGTAGATAATTTAGTTAATAAATACATTTTATATAAGTAAGGAATTTTTATTTATTTATTCTAGTTTAACTTTATTAAGATTAAGGGGGATATTAATATATTAATTATAAGAGTATCAATATATTAGCATTAATCGTTAATGATTATATTGATTTATAATAATATTAATATCAATTGTCTTGAATTAGAAACATTATGCATCTATTGTTGAGGATATATATCGATGGATAGGTTAACTACTAGATATTAGTTAAGTACTTCATTGAAGGGCACCTATAATTCTTTTTGTTTTAACATGGTAGTCTAAGTAGTTTGGGTCATGTTGCTAATATTGGATTTTAAATCTAAAGTTGGGATTTTGATTTAGGTCATTGTTTTGACATCTATGAAACTTCAATTGCACGAAAGAGTAGACGCTCATGTTTATACATTCTAGTTAATATTTTGTTAGTCATTACTTTTGGAAATTTGGTTATTAATTGCTATCTAACCTTGGAATCATCTTTGTTATTATTTTGGTTATAATATTATCTCCCAATAAAGTGGGTTGCCTTATGTGAAATAGCTATTTTTATCGTATTTGTTGTTTTTTTAATGTAGATGTGCTTAATGGGAAGTGTCGATAGGAAATGATATTTGTATGTGTATATGAGGATATTTATGCGTATTCAAATGTAGGTTTTTAAAATTTAATTCCAAGTTAGTGACATAGTTAAAATCTATAATGTGAATAGTTATTATTTGATTTTATGAAAGCTACTAGGAAATTTAAGTTCTTGGTTATAAAATTAATGGCGTTCATCAGATCACAAACTATTCAAGTTTTAGTTGTACAACCGTAATGTGCATGAATGAGATTTGTCAAATTATTAGGGATCGAGTCAATGCCCCATATGTTGGTAATATGTCCTTAAGGAGTTTTTTTTTATCTTCAGCTTCCCCTAAGTGGGTGGCAACTGACTATGAAACTGTCTAGGGTAATAGACCCTAGAAAGGGTTGCATACCCACTTTATAGCATATGTATATTTATATTTGTTTAGGTCATATGAATCTTTTGATTGAAGGATCAAGTTTGGCGTATATTAGATTTGTGTTATGATTGTGATTAAGGTTGAGTCATAATTTGGAAACAAGTTGAAATACCCTATGTGAGTGAGTCAATGAGTTGGGGTGACTCAAGTTGTCGAACTACAATGCCTCTACAAATTATACGTAGGCAAGGTCATCAAGCGATGATCCCCCGATGCATTAGGTTGGGCCCCTAGGATTGTTCTTTTAAGTCTAGTATGCGACTTATCATTTTTTCCCAATATTGTAAACTATCATTTATTTGCGTAGTCTGTTGTGGTAATCATGTGCTAACTACCTTGATCTTATGTGTGTTCCAAGTCATGTAGACCTTGTAGGTATAGGTATTGGGAGTGAGGAATTTTTGGACACATTAGAATGTAAGAGGTACGTTAAGCCATCCCAAAGTAAGAAGACTCTATTACTAAAAATAGTGAATCATTTATATCTTTGCTTCTAACTAGTGTGATCATTGACTATAACTGTAAGTAGTGAATTGTATTGTTTTTTATCATTTATGTAAACAAAAAAATTATATATATTTGTAAAATTAATAATGTCATTATGGATTGTTAGGCTGTTTAGAAAAAAAAAATGTGGGCATTACAAACCCTAGCTTCAGATGCTAGCATGGTATGATGATGTTCAACAACTTTTCTTTGTTAGAAAAACCTAATACATGCAAGGTTGGGAGCATACCATCAAGAGAGACATCTACCAAATAGGGTGGCGAGATAGTTTGGTGATAGGAAAGATAGGTTAGATGATGCAAACATTGTCATCTTTGCCAGGTTAGCACGAGAGTTAGTAGCTTGGGGACCTACAATCCCAACCCATGAGGTTGTCGAGGGATTTTGTCAATTGGTTTCCCGACCATGGGCATATGATCAAGGGCAGGGAGATGCTCAGATGACATGTGCATATGATGCATGGTTCACACCCCCTCACTAATTGATAGATCTAGCAGGTGCACCTCCATGAGGGAGACTGAGAGGGAGGGGTGTAGGCAGAGGTAGAGGTCCCAAGAGTGCTACCAGGGAATTATCATCCTCTAAAACATCCTTTGATTTAGTAGGAGCTAGTGTAGTAGCAGCCAATGTATCCACCATTGTTGGGGCCAGATCCCTGCAATGCTCATATTTAGTAGCTACAGTAGTAGATATAGGTTATTACGGTCGAGAAGGATCAGGCCCATCAACATATTTTAGTAATTACTACTAAGAGAGATCAAGCTCGACAATAGGAACAGGTTGTCATGGCAGAGAGAAAATAGGAGTGTCAACTCAAGTAGACCATTGAGATGCAGTTAGCACAGGTAGACAATGTCTACCAGATTGTATAGAGAGGTCATGGCTAAGGTGGCCTACTATCAAATGCATTATCACAGGGATGTCCCACAGGCACTTAGGTTGCCAAATTACTCTCAGAGGAGTGGAGTAGACCCTAGGGCCAAGGATTAGTCAGAGATATAGCCGGGTGATGGGAGCAGCCATCAAGGCTAGCTTGTTTGTACAAACACTTTTTGATTATTTCTTGATTTTACATAGATATACATTCATGGGATCCTTTTTGATAGCCTTATGGATATTGTATTTTTGATCAATATACATACATTGATTCAGATATTGTATGAGGATATGTGCAGGATCATGATGGGCCAAAAAGTTGCAATATGATGGGTATGTGGCTGATGGCTATTTTTTACCCAAAATTGATGAAATGAAAGGGTTTTAAAGGAGATTCTCAGCTTTCCACCGATATAAATTATGCTTTACTTTGAATTTAATAAGTAATTATTATTCATTTTCTATTCAAATTATGACTAAAGTCCTAATTAATAGGCTGATTGAAAAAAATCTATAGCTTTCAAATGGTATCACATTTTTTGAATCCAAAACATGCGTCACATTCTATACTTCACATACTATAGGATTAAAAAAATAAAAAATTGAATTTCATGAATTTTTGACCAAGTTAAGGTGGTCAGGCATAGGAGTTTTTGTATTTTTCAAAAAAATTGTAATAAACAATTCATAATTAATTATTTACTTGGAAAAAAATTACAAAAAAGTATGCTTCACATTAGGGCATGAGTCTTATACTTATATCTAAAATCTTATAGAAAAATACTATCATTTTATTGTGGTTAGGGTGGTCAGACAGACACCTACTTCTTATTTTTTTCCTAAAATTTAAGTACCATTGCATTGAAATTTCAAATTTTCACCAAATAGCTTCTTTTTTTTAAACAAACCTAGTAGTTTAGAAACTCCATTTAATTTGATACAAATTCTATTCTTACATATTTTTGAAATAATATAGATAACTTATTCAAATTTTTATGTCAAGTTGCCTAACTCTGATTTTTTTGAATTTTTTGCCACTTAAGGGCCTATTTTTTCCATGATGATCCTACACATACCCATGATAATAGTCACCATATATATATATGATATGGATTTGATATGATGTGATGTGTTCACTTTATTTCATGCTTATGAATGTATGGATGCATTTGATATGAATATGATGTGACATGCTTATATGCTATCATGTATGGATGCAATTCATTTATTTATGCTTATGTGATATGTGAGGGTATATGTGATATGTGATGCAATGGATGGATGTACATAATTTTCAATATCTTTTCAAGATATGTTATGGGATGGATGATATGATATGCAGATATTATGCTTATGCAAATGATATGGATGCATTTTTTTTGTGTATTATCTTGTGCATTTTTATGATGATGATGATGTATGCATATGGATTGTATGATATTTATGCAACAATTTTAAGATGGTTAGAATAACAAATCTATATTATTCATCACAACTTAAATGAGAATGATGATACATGATGGATGTTTTATGATATGCTATGATTATGTTGTGATGTATGTATTCTGATGATTTATGGATGCAAGATGGATGAATTGATGAATTTTTTGTTGATTGTCATGATACCAGGTTAGTGCAAAGAGAAGATAGAAGAAACAAGATGATTGACCATTGATTTTGATGATTGCTTCAAAATTTCCAACAAGTATATGATCCATCGAGACTTTATTAGAGATGGTGATGATAAATGCATGATGATGGTTTGCTCATATCTTGGGATTAGGATTTTCTGTCATTCCTTATTGTTTGATATAACACAGACAAAATGCATAAAGGTATTGATAACAAGGATGGCATTGTATCTAGTGTAATAGACTTTGAATTTGCAAATAGATAGGATAGTTCTTGTTCATATCTTGACATATGAAAAACCTTGTTGGAATGTAAGTTAGAAGCTTAGAATACATCAGACCAAAGCATATGCAATAGTCAACAATGTACCCCAAACAACTTTCCTACACACAACTAAGAAAGTATGCGCCAAGATTAATTTAAAAGAATACCCACAAGAACAACAAATGAAAAATATTGATTGATGCCCCATTCCTTTCTCTCTAAAATGTTTTGATAGACATCATCGAGAGGTCCTCGGAGTGGGTCATTAAGATAAATTATAAGAAAATATCAAAGACAAACAATCAGTGTTATCTATATCTCTTTCTAGTTTAACTTTAGCTAAGGTGATTTATGATATTGATGTCCATTGTAGGAATTATACATCCTAGGACATGTTGATCAGATGGTTTGATTAGGATGAGGTGTTTGATAAGTCGTTAATACAAACTTCATTGACTCATTTACCTATGATCTAGACTTTAGATTTTGACACTTAGGTACTCACTTTACAACTTGCTATACTTGTTGTCTATTTGTTTTACCAAATGTTGAAGATGACAAATGATTTATTATGGATGAAGCTTTATTGCGAGTGAAAGCGAGATGAGGTGGATGATTTTAGATTTTCTGGAATATTTCAATGTTTTTGGTATTTTGAAATGTTTTGAGGCTATTTTTTATTTTTTTAAAATTTTTATGTGAATGTTTATGTTTTTCAATTATTTGAGGCTATTTAGCAAGTTTTCATTTTTTCTAATGTTTTTTTGTTTTCTAAGTTTTCAAAAAAAATTGTATTTTTCGATATTTGAATGTTTTTGGGATTTTTTGAGATTTTTCAATGTTTTTGTGTTTTTCTTATATTTTTATGTTTAGGGATTTTGTGAGTTTTCCAACCAAGAACCTAACCTAAAATACCTATCCTAGGGGCCTCGAGGGCTGATCAAAGATAAGCCTTTCCTACGTTATACACACAGAGACCATGTAGTTTGACTAACTCGACTTATTAACAATGACATATGAACAATTGATGGAAAGTCAATTTATTATGATAGACTCTTAAAGGACTAACCTAGGGTGTCTCAGGGGCACATCAATGATGGCCTTGCCTATGTTCAAGCTCAAAGACCCGTAGTTCAACAAGGTATTGTTTTTGGATTTTTGATGTTTGACCTTTTAGGGTTTTTTGATGTGATTTGGATGTTTTGGATTTTCACTTTACAATTTTCTGAATGTTTTTGGATTTTAGCTATACAAGATTTTTCAAATGTTTTTGAATTTTCTAATGAAAATTTTATGAATGTTTTTGGTGTTTTCTATTAGATTTTATGAATGTTTTTGAGATTTTCAATGACCTTAAGATATACAAGAACTCGATTAGATCCATAATGTATTTCCCCAAGTGTGAAATGATAGACTACCCTGATATAGGCATGACAATCTGACCTTTGGAATATGAAGGGGATACAATACTTCATAATATTAAGCTATGATGCAAACATGGATGGGGAATGCATGAAATAGGTTGAAGGATGCAATGCAATGGATGGAATGATAGGATAAAGATCCTAGGTAGATGGAGGTACTTTATTTATGAAAGGCACCTGCTTTCCAGGTTCTAAGCAAGGTACTTTCCCAAAGTGCCACTAAAATGGTTTTCATTGGAGGACAACTATTTTTCTTTACTATTTTCAATCCTTTTTCTTTTTTTTTGGATTTTGATCGGTTTTTTTTTGCATTTTTAGATTTATACAAGCTTCAAGACTAGGCATAAAAAAATTTAAGATGCAAGTTGTTAGTTGGTTCTTGCAAGGGTTCACCTTTAGGTGTTGACCATTAGTATGCTCCTAATCCATAGCTTGATGTGATGACAAAGGGACCTAACCAGTTAGACTCAACCTTTCCTTTACTTTCCTGATTTGTAAGCTTCTTTTGATTATGGTTTAGGACAAGATCCCCTACTTGGAAAGACCGACATTTGACCTTCTTGTTGTAGATTCATTTCAGACAATTTTGATATACCTGCAAGTGATTAAGGGAATCAAGATGACACTCATCCAAAAATTCTAACTCATTTAGCTGAGATACTCTATACTCTTCATTGGTGATTAGGTTCTATAGTGACACTCACAATAATGGGAGCTCAAACTCAATAGGAAAATTTGCTTTTGATCCATAGACCAAGGAGAAAGGGGTTGCACCTATTGGCATTTAGATACTAGTTTGATAGGCCCAAAGAGTGAGATTTAGCTACAGATGCTAGTCACAACTATCTTCATTGACCATTTTCTTAAGGATTTTTAGAATGGTTTTGTTTGTAGCCTCAGCTTGATTGTTGCGTTGGGGGTAGTATGGGGTAGAGAATCACTGTTGGATGTTGAATCTTTGACATATCTCTTTTAGATCCTGATTCTTGAAGGGTGTTCCATTGTCTAATATGAAGGTTTGCAGAACACCATAACAAAAGATTAGGTAGTTCAAGATAAACTTAGCAATTTTCTTCCCCATTATGTAGGTCAAAGGAATGGCTTCAACCCACTTGGTAAAATACTCAGTGGTTGTTATGATAAACTTGTGGCCATTAGATGGGGTTGGAGTGATCTTTCCTATGAGGTAAAGTCCCCACTATGAGAAAGGCCAATGTGTAATCATTGGTAATAGTCCTTGAGATGGGGTATGAATCATATCTCCATCTTGTTGACACTAAACACACTTTTGCACATACTGATGAGTTTCTCTTTCCATGGTTGGCTAGTAGCATCTGGTCCTCAATATTTTATTAGCTAAAGTCATACCACTAGAATGGGAACCACATACGCCATCATGTACATTTGCTAAAGTGATCAAGGATTCTTCTTGGTAAGACATCATAGTAATATCCCCTTGATGCTTTCACGATAAAGGGTATCACCTAGGATCATAAATCAGGATGCCTTTTTAACAAAGGTCTTTTTAAGGTTCGAGGTGATATTGGATGGGAGGGTTCCTCTGCTTAGGTAGGTAAAGATGTCATGGTACCATGGGGATCCAGGACTAACAATGACACACAAAATTTTCTTCCAAGATTTCAAAAGTTGGTACAAGAAGTCATTCTACCAAGAATTCACATTGCAGGACATTGTTCAACATGTCTAATAGTGACCCAATTTTTTTGTAGCATTTGCTAGTCTATTATTCATGCAAGGAATCTGCTCAAAAGTTACATCTATGAAAAGGTCCTTGATACTTTCTATCATCTTCTTGTAAGGAGTAAGTTGTTCATCTTTAGTTTGGTAGTCATCACTGACTTGGTTGATAACCAACTATGAGTCTCCATAGACATTTATTTCTTGTATCTTCCATTAAACTAAAATCCTTATACCTATGAATAGGGCTTCATACTTAGTAATGTTGTTAGTACATGGAAATGATAGCCTATATGACTTCGGGATGCAATCAACTAGAGGGGTGATGAAAAGAATACCAACTCCTGAACCATGCTAAGTGAGCAATCCATCAAAGTACAATTTCCATTGATCTTTGAGATTGACAAGGAACCCAAATTCATCAAGGAATTCATAAATCAAGGGGTTCTCAACATAGATAGATGTGTCTACTAGTTGGTCTTTGATCACTTGTCCTTTGATTTCCTTGTGCTCTATGTACTTAATGTCAAATTTAGTGAATATCATTACCCATTTTTCCACTTGCCTAGTGATAATTCCTTTGAATAACAAGAATTTCAATGGATCAATCTTTGCAATGAGTTTGATTTGATGTGACAACATGTAGTGTTTTAAATTTTATGAAGAAAAAATGAATGCTAAGTAGGCTTTCTCAATAGATGAATAGTTTATTCCATAGCCCACTAAGGTCTTGCTAATGTAGTAGATAGCTCTTTCTCTCTTTTTTTCATCATGTTGTGCTAGAAGAGCACCAAATGTTGTTGATTCCACCAAGATATACAGGATTAATGGTTTGTTTGGTATTGGTGGCATGAGAATTGGAGGTGTCAATAGATAGTCTTTAATCTACTAGAAATATTTGTCACACTTCTCATACCACTTGTAAGTTATTCCTTTATGGAGAAGATGTAAAAAAGGGTGGATTTTTTCTAATAGTTGCACTATGAACCTTCTAATGGACTGCAATCTTTCTTGTAACCCTCTCATCTGCTTTAGTGTTTGTGGTGGTTCCATGTCTAGGATGGATTTTACCTTTGTTGGGTCAATTTCTATCCCTCTTTGTGAGATGATATAGCCAAGAAGCTTCCCTGATGTAACCCAAAAGACACACATTTTTAGATTTAGCCTTACTTTGTATTCTTCAAGCCTGTCAAAGTTGGGTCCTAAGACTTGTATGTGCTCACTTATTTTCTTTGATTTTTCTAAAGTATCATCCACATAATCTTCAATTTTTTTATGGATCATGTTGTGAAAGGTGAGTGTCATTGCTCCTTGATAAGTGGCTCCTACATTCTTCAACCCAAATTTCATCATGTTCTAGCAATATGTCCCCCATGGACAAGTGAATGCAATTTTCTATTGATCCTTCTTGGCAGTCATGATTTGATTATGGCCTTAAAACCAATCCATGAGTGATAGCATTTCATGCCCTACTATTAAGTCCACTATGATGTCAATGTTAGGAAGAGGGAAACCATTATTCAGGCATTATTTGTTTAAGTCTTTGAAATTAGTGCATATTCTAATGCCCCTAATGGGTTTTGAGATTGGCACCAAGTTTGAAACCCACTCAGGATAATCTATCAGTCAGATAAATCCAATGTCAATAAGCTTTTGTAACTCAAGTTTGACCAAGAGTACTATATGAGGATGCATCTTTCTTAGCTTTTTCTTTACTATTTTGGACTTAGGATAGACTATTAGATGATGTACTACCACTTCTAGATCAAGGCCTAGCATATTTGTGAATGACCATGAAAAGTTAGCTCTGTTCTCTTTCAAGAATGCTACTAGGTTCTTCTATTCTTCATCCAACAAGGATTTTGTATAGAAAGTGATCTTGGGTGCTTCTTTTGTTCCCACATTGATTGGAGTGGCCTTTTCTACTAAGACTATTGAATTCTCTAGATGTATTGCACTAAGGTGGAGATTGAATCCCTCATCCTGGGGTGCCTCAGAGAGATTTTCACCCTCAAATATGCCATTTATTTTTACTATTTTAGGATTAGAAATTTCCACAGTGTGGTTTTCACTCAAAGATTTGTAAGTTAATTGCAAGCTATCAATTTTGTGATTGAAGGACTCAATTGTCTCCCCATAGTATGCTCCTTTGTCTAACTCTATGTCAAAATTTTCCTTGTGATCTTCCCATGGTAAGTTTTCATGGAATCCCATGAATTCAAATATTGCTTCATCATTTTCAAATAAATCTAGAATCGATGGTCCTTGCTAGTCCAAGTCAATGAGTTGTGGGTATACTAGGCATATTTCATTTGGTTGGTTGCTTGGGGTGAAGGTTGATGTAGATATCATGAAGAGGGAGTTATTCTCAAATAGGTTAGGAACATCGAGGGGTAAGTCATCTAGGGTCGTATCACATGATATAGATAACTAAGAGAAAGCCTCAACCCTTTTAGAAAAAGTACCTTTTCCAATAAGGGTGACCTTGCTAGTAATACAACCTAGTCCAAGATTCTTTAGGCATTTCTCAAGAATGATGGGTTCTAGCAAACCATTATCATTTTTTCCTAACTTCTCATTCTTGTTATAGCTCCATCCCTTGACTAGTTGCAAGCCTTTATTGTCATCTTCCATGGGAAGAACATGAACAGGTCGTTCATCCTAATAGAGGAGTTTAGAGACATCTTCCTCATTGAAATATTCTTGGTTCAAATCTCCCCACTTAGTGAAGGTGGTAGCTTCCATCTTGATTGTTTCAGCCTCTTTATTGCTAGATGTGGGTTTCCCATGGAATTGAGAAGAAAGAGGTAACTCTCCTAAGACAAAGGTATTCTTCATTAGCTTATAGTTTCCTTAGCCATCATCTTGGATTATTGATTTGATGTCAAGTATACTCTGCATAATGAATTTTTTTATTTCAAAGGTAGATGCAAGGGATGATGGGTCAACAGATGAGGTAGAAGGTGTAGGCCCTTCATCATTCTTGGGTATGTGGGGGATTTTATAGAACTTGGCCTCAAGATTTTTGCAATAGTAAAAAGGCTTGGGATCTCATGGATGGTAATTTTTCTACCCTCAAAGGGAAAATTTACACATTCATGATAGGTCGAGGCTACAACTTTTAGGGCATGGATCTATGGTTGGCCAAGTAGGATGTTGTAGGGAAGATCAAGGTTGAGCACTTGGCATGTAGTTTTTGCAATGATGGGTCCCACTTGGATGAGTAATGAAATGATGCCTTGTGATACCTACTCTTGGTCATCATATGCTCTAATGGTGGTACTCTTTTCTTTCTCAATAGTATCCTCTGATAGCCCAGGTTCTTGATCAATTGAAGGGTACAAATTTTCAAACTAGCACCTCCATCTACTAGGAATATTTTGACCTTGTTCTTATGAATGACCAGCTCAAGGTGTAAATCACGGTTATGAGATGGTTATGACAGTAGGTCTTGTTCTGAGAAGGTGAGAATACGATGAGCGATATTCCCTGCCATAGCTTGAAACTAACTTGTATCAATATCCTTGGGGATGGATGATTCTGACAAAGCTTTCTCTAAGATTTCTCTATGCATGGGGGATAGCTTTAATAGTTCCAAGTTTGATATCTATGTGGGGGTCTTCTTAAGTTGATCTAGGAGATTATACTTACTAGGATGGGATGTTGGAAAAGTAGGTTGTGCCATAGATTGATATGGGAATCCTTGGATAGTGATTTTTCCATGTTGTGTGGTAACTCCACACTTCACACTAGGCCCATTGATGGTGATGACAGTAATGATGCTATCATAGGAAGATACCATGTTGGAATAGGTCTGTTGCATGTTTGTGTAATCCTTAGCTTTTCTATTGTTGTTCCCTTTGCTATGATCTAGCATAGGGCTATTGTATATCTTAAGATCCTGATTCCCAATTGGTACCTCAACAAATATGGTGTTATTTTCTATGAGGTCTTGGATAATATTTTTGAGCCACATGCAGTTTTCCATTTTTTGTCCTTTAATTTTGTGATAGTCACAAATATCATTCTAGTTGTACCAGGATGGTTTCTCTTGTGGTTCTTGGTAGTTTTCAAAGTTGGGAAGTGTTATCAGGTTTGACTCTGCCAACTTCTTCATGATGGTTTCAATAGGTTATAACAACTTTACTTGCATTTAGGATAGTTGTTCTTGTTAGGGGTTCACCTTTGTTGTGTTTTAGTGTTGTTGATCTGATTTTTCTGAGGAGGTTTTGTTGGTTGCATGGTTGGTTGAATGTTAGCAACTTGATTGTTGTTTGTTCTAGGAGCACTTAGGACAACCTTAGCATCTACCACACCATCATTTGTTACATTTTTGTTCTTAGCCCAGAATGAGGCTTTTCATTTGAACTAGTTCATGGGTGATTATCTTTGTAAGCTTGATTATTTCCCTATTAGATTAGAGCTCTCTTGATGTTAAGGGATCTAGGGACAAGCTCATCATAAGATGTGATGCACTGCATTTTCAAGTGGAAGGGTATATTTGGACGTAGATTTTCTATGATGATCCCCACTTGTTCATCTGGAAGAGGCCATTTTCTCTTACTAGCTCTTTTTCCCCATCACTGTAGGAAATTAGTGAAATTTTCTCCTTTATTTTGTCTAAGAGTGTACAACTCTTCTAGTTTTACATCTATGTCAAGATTAAAGGAGAAATGATCGATGAATTTATGGGCAATTTCTTGAAAGGTTTTGATACTAGAAGGAAGTTGAGAAAACTCATTCATTGCAAGACTTGTTAGACTTTGGGGGAAGAGGCATACTAAATAAGAATCATTATAAGCAACCTCCATACACATGATGTTAAATTATTTGACATGGTCTACATAATTTCATCTCCCTTTGTATTTATCAAATTTGGGGATTTCAAAGCCAAGAGGGAATGGTGCCATTGCAATATTTGGATCAAATGGATAAGGACATAGGTTCTGTGTATGGGGCTTCTTTGTCTTTCCCATTTGAAGGTCTTGTATTTCTTGTGACAATGCCTTAAGTTGTGATGTTGGATCATCTTACATGTTTGGTGGAGGAACATATGTTGGGATGATGGATGAGTTCTAATATGATAAGGTGTCGTATGGGGTGTATGGTGGTGTGAGATTTTGTGAAGGTGATTGAGGTGTTGATGTATATTTTCCTAATGCATTTGTATTGATGGTGTTCTATTGAGGATTATAGTAGGAACTTGGTTGATTTTGTTGTTGTTGTTTGGCATACTTCTAAGCTAGTAAGGACTGGTGTTGTTGTTGAGCCACAAGGGTTGATTGTTGGGCTTCTTGTTGTTGTTGTTGTGCCACAAGGGTTTGTTGTTGGACCTATTGTTATTGTTGTGCTTCTAAGGATACTTAATGGGATTGATGTTGTTGTTATTGTGCTGCTAAGGTTGCTTACTATTGTTGATGCTATTGTTTTTCTACTTGTTGCACTACTAAGGCTAATTGTTGTTGTTGCTACTATTGTTGTGTTTCTAGGGTTGTTTGTTGTTGTTTATGTTGTTGGATGACTTGTTGATATGCTTGTTGTGCTTTCTATAAAGCTAAGGAATGCACTTGTAATGTAGGATCAAGTGTTTTTTGGGACATATATGATGGATTATGAGTGTTTACATTTTGATTGGGTAGCAAATTGGTGATGAGAGGTTGGAGGTTCCCTTGGTTTAACATTCCTTGTAAGATAGTGGATTGAGGTGGAGGAATGTACAAGTTTGAGGTCCCATTTGATTTCACATGGTGAAGGGGACCATGGGGAAAGATGAGGATGGTGCCATTATATTTTTTGATGATAATGACACACTAGGACCTTGATTCCATTGATTAAAAAGGTTCCCTTGTCCCATGTCTTAAGGGTTTCCTTGCATTAGGGATGTGGAAAAGGTATTACCTAGGTTGATGGGATTTATGACCAAGGGATTGTTTTGAGGTGGGTTGATAATGGATGGGATGGGTGTGTTTTGTGAAGCCAACGGTATCAGTGAACTAGTTGGAGGATTAGGTAGAGATGTCCCAATTTGCATTAAGCATTGACTCTATGAACTATGGTGTTGGCATGCCCTTGTGTGTTGTTTTGAGACACTTGGTCCATACTACTTTTTGTGATGGTGGGCACAATTGTGGTACTCATGGGTATGGATGAAGAGGGATGTCCTTGATATGTGGAGTAATGAAGTTCAAGGGATTTATATCAATGTTGGGGATCTTTGGGAATGGGAGGAGCACCAAAGGTAGGTGTCCAAGTAGTGTTTTTGGATGGAGAATTGGTATAAAGGGTACCCACAAGTGTGTTGCTTTCAAATGGAAGAGTTAGACCAAAGTCTTTAGCAAGACTAGGAGGGGATGTTTGATTTATCCCTAGTGATGGAGTTGTAAAGCCTTGTGTCAAATTTTGTGCAACAAACGATGGTGAAATTGGAGCTACATTTTCAAAGGCTTGATGTTCCATGATTTCTTCCCTAATAATTCCAAATGAGTTATGGGTAATGTCTTCAATCTCATATGGCCCTGATGGAGATGATGGTTGTTTTGATGGGGTAACTTGACTTCTCGAATCAAATTCTAGAGGATTTGGATCACTTGAGGTAAATGCGACTTTTGTTTTCTCCATGATTCTCTTGTGTTGTGATCTTGTCTTTACCATAAATTTTGGGTCAACTATAGGAGAGTTGTGTTGTGATTTATAATGTTTGAACTCTCTAGTTGACTCAAATTTAGGTAAAAGGGATTCTCTAAGTCTTTTTGGAGCAATGATGATAATGGGGGATGCAAATGTGGATGATTTGGAAAGTTATCTTTGCAAATGTTTTGGGACAAAACTTTTGACTTAAGAGTTTGATGTTTTGATTTTTGATAAAGGATGTTTATGAACTTGGAAATATTTAGGGTAGACTCATGACCTTCAAGATAAACTAGCTCAAAGATGATAACTAACTCAACCAAGTGCATCTAAAATGATACATTTCACATACAAAGTATCTAAGTTAGGGGTTGGTTTGATAGATGTTTAAGTCAAAAAGTGTTAGTGTATTTCAATTTTTTGCAAAGTTTGGTGAGAGTTTAGGATGAAATTTGATTGAGGGCTGAATGAAGTGTTTGACCCAATGTTGACCTAGAGTGAACCTTTGTTTGATAAGACCAAGGTAGTGAGAAACATGCTAGACCTCTAAAGTTTTCAAATCCTAAAGACCCAATGTTTTAGATAGGTTCATTATCATGAAAAAGACCTAGATTTTGACTGACAAATAACATATACAAATTTGGATTATTCCTTGAAACAGGTTTGTAGAAGTCATATACAATCTTGGTTATGTTTTGGTGAAGTGTTGAAAGGTATTTTTTGAGAGATTTTGGAGTGAGATGCCTAAGTTTAAAATGACAACCTATAGATATTCTCTTGTGGATTCTAATTTTGTGTGAGATGATTTAGAGAAGTCTAAGTCTATGGAAGAAAAGAGGATACTTATTGCCACACAGGTGGTGGTAATAGGGACTTTTCAGCCTTAATATTAGTTTGTTCCTCTTCTTCATTTAAGATGTTTGCAACATTTATCGATTGAGTGGTTGTTTCTTTTGTTTCAAAAGTGAAGCTTCTAAAACTACTAATTATATCAATTTGTTATCCTTCAATGAGTTCAAAGCTTGGTTGAATAATAGCAGGTGTAAGGTTGGGTTGTTCAACAGGAGTGAATGGTGTCGAAATAGTCATGTGGAGTACAATTATGTTAATTTATCATGCTTAAGTGAATATTTTTTTATGACGAACACTTATCTTAATTATGTTCAAACTAGGTGTCTATGTCAAAAACATCATAATTTTCACAATGCCCATTTTGTGAAAAGGATGAAGTTCCAGCCATAGTTTCCTATGTTAACTTTGGGAAAATATGGATTGAGATATAAGTCAAGATATTTAGAAATCTCTAAGGCTAGAAATCCTTAGGAAAAGCATTAATATCAAGGCTATTTCAAGAGGTATCCATACTTTAGACCAAAGGTTTTGAAATTTTGAAAATATTGTGAATGTTTGTTTGTAATGTTTTGGAACCAAGCAACGTATTAAACTAACTCACAAGAATTTACCATCCTAGGCTCAAAAGATACTTCTTATTGAATCCCCACTCAGATTTATCCAAACACTAAGACAATGTAAAAAGTTAGAGATTTTGTGACATTGGCTCCCCTCCACAACACACACTTGTCGGGACCACTAAATCTCAAAATCCTGAAGATCCAAAGATCTGCATCAACACTTTTTGTTTATGAATTTCATCACAAACACATTATTTATATATCGGCTTGAAAGAGCTTGGCTTTAGATTGTTTTTTCTTGGTTCATTCTCACCTTTCAAAGTGGGGAGGCAAGCCCTCTAAAGATAAACAATAGCAAGGAAGTACGTCTATAGTTTGATCATCCTAGTTTGTAGGAAACAAGGAGAGAACATGCCATGCCTTTTCCCTACACTAGCAAGGGGTTCATTTTTAATCCAAATTGCGATATGTAGATTATACAAAGTTTTAAGGAATGTTTATGTTTCTCAAGATCGCTGAGTGGTACGAGTGAATTCCATATGCATTCAATAAAAAATATGTAAGTCAAAACACAACCAGAACTCATTAATTTTAACCCCTAAAGCTAAGATGAATTCATTTTATGCACCAAATGAAATGTTAAGTTATTTTTTCCAATTTTAAACCCAAAATACAATGATGAAATGAGGGTTCAATTTTAGTCCTATTTGAGCATTCTTTTTAAAACCCAAATAAAAATTAGTGAGGTCCTAAAGCATAAAATGAAAAGCATAAGAAATTGGGTTATAGTTTCCCTAAAAGTTTCAAACACTTGTTACAATTATAAGTTTCAAAGGTGATAATGCTTCTTCACTTCAACATTTATCATCCATCTTGCAAAACCCAATTAGTCTAAAAACTAGAACAAAATTAGAGGAATGTTAGTAATCTGATGAAGCAAAAAAAAAAAAAATGCTGAAAAATAATCATTAAATTTATTACTAGAGTTGGGCATTGCTATTCACAATAGCATCACTCTGGTGAACTTGGGCGTCACTCTATAGAGAAAATAGCGATGATGATAATGTCACTATTTGAAGAGCGTAACCATTTGCAATTTTCAATACCTCTAAAAATTATTATCATCGCTTAGTTTAATCAGCATAAGGATATTAAATAGGTGTCATTTTTGATGATGATAGTGTCACTGTATGGCAACACCCAACAAAAGAATCACTAAAATTCTTTTGGGTGTCATTGTATCCTGCAAAAGTTTGAAAAAAGGAATTTGAGATAGAAATTGATTAAATTTGATCAGTTTTTCCCTCTTCATGCCAAAATGTGATTAGATGGATTAGTATGGTCCAATTACGCTTGATCCATGAAGAATCAAAGCATAATGAAGCCACTAACGTTGAATCTCAATAGGATCATTCAAATGAAAGTTAAACTAAACATTTATCAAAACTAAGCATTCTAAACTATGAAAGTGTTTAAATTTCTACTCAAATCCATTCAAAACTTATCCTGTTGTGGGAGTGGTGTCATGTTGATGTGGAACAGTGACCCTTTCCCAATCTTGTTGATAAATGAGCTTGCCCCAGTTAGTTTTATTGAAGAAAACTAATGGAATGGTTGTGAGATGTGTATGTAAACATTATTTTAATCTAAATAAGCATGATGCAAGCTAATTTAAACATGATTTATGCTAAAATGATGAAGATATACACATGATAAGCTAATTCTAAATGGATTCTAACCTAAAAGATCCAAACCCTAATTAATTAAACAAGCTAAATGGATGCATCATGTGATCATGGAAACCATTAATGGAAGCTTAAATCTAATTAGTGGAATTAAAATGAATTAAAAGATGCTAAATGTGTGCTAAGTATGAGTGTGAGTGTGAGATATTTCAACAACATAAGTTTTCTCTAAAAGATGGATCCATTTGTGTCCAAATAGTGACCTATTTATAGATAGAAAATGAGAAATGAAGGGTTGAGATTGAAAAAGCTAATCAACGGTCAAGGATGGAAGAAATTGGAGGCATGGATCATGAATTCTCATCAACGAGTGAGAATGCAAGATGATATTTAATCAAGGGTTCACATTCCTTCAAACAAACACACTTTCAACTTATCTAAGAGGTCATAAGTTAACTTGCACAAGAGGTCACAAGTTAACTTGCTCAAGAAGCTAAGTAAGTTTGTTGAGAAAAAGGAATATTCCACTTTTTGAAATGAGTGAGAAGAGAATATTTTTTGGAATATTCTCATGGGTGAGGGAAAAGGATATTTAGTTAATTAAAATGAAATTAAATTATGGAAAAAGGGAAGGAATATTCCATGGGAATAAATTCCTTTTGGAGGAATTGCAAAGGAGGAATATTCCCTTGCAAGGTGGAATGACATTTAATTAAATACCTTAGGGATATTTAATTAAATAAGAAGATTAAGGGCATTAAATCAAATAGTTTGATTTGTTTAATTTAGTAGGTCAAAGTGTTAGCATGAAAGGCAGTGAATTAAACTGATTAAATGTTAATAGGTGAAAATGATGCCATTAATTAACTAGCTAGGCTAATTTAATTAATTAAGTGAAAAGAGGATGGGTTTTATGAGGAAATGATGTTAGTATACCTGATTTTAGTGTATGATTTGATTCAAGACATTTTTTAGTGTCTACACTACCATCAAGTTATCTATTATAATTTTAGTTTCTTTTATGATCTTGAAAATTCCCCATATGCTCTTCTCTTGCATTTCAATACGACTATTGACAATTAGAAAGGCTTTCCAAATATTTGTTAATACTATATTGCATGTATACATTTTTGTGAGATTTGGTGATTGCAACACCTTTGGCTATAATGGCAGTATTTTTTTTGTCCCATTGTGCCTAGGAGACTTGACAAAGTCAGATTTGGCTTTTGTTTCACTCAATTTGGTCACCATTTGCAACTTTGGCAAACAAGGGTTTGAAACTTAGATCTGGTAAGAAAATTTTTATAGGGTTAATTTTTGGCAAAAATTAACCCTACAATTATGTCTAGGAGGCCATTTGCATGAATTTTGATATATAATTTTGCCATATTCAGTGAAAGTTGGTTTTGGGGCTAAATTTTTTGGTTGAAGGGTCATACGGCCCTCCAACCTGTGAAGGTACATGTCATCAATTTTTTTTTAAAAAAATATTCTTTTGGATTTTATGTGGTGGTATTTTATTAAAAATTTCAAAATTAATATTAAAAAATCATAAAGTGCTTTAGCGCTTGGTTTGAAGGAAGTCAGTTTTTTTAATAAGTCATTGACTTTTAATAAGTCTACAAACTTTTCAAAGCATTGGGTGGCTTATAAGCCACTAGTCTCTAAACTGCAAGGTGGGCGGTCAATATAACTATCATGTGTATGTGTGAATTGTGGGGGCTAGTAATAAACACACAAACTCAATGAGACATATTACATTAAAGTTTTGAATCATAAAACTAATCTAATTGTAGCAAAAAAAATCTCTAAAACCGTTCCATTTTTCTCTATTCTCAAGGATTCTTTAAATCATGAGTGCTCTCAAATTTGTATATGCACTATGGCTGGTTTGGATGACAACCTAAGAAACAAGATGCTATAAATGCAAGAATCTAAGTTCCTACATGAAGTATAAACTAGGTGATTGATTCCATGATATTAAATGCTGCTATAAATTATAACGGTGATATTGGAAATGGATAATGATGCTAAATTATATGATGCAAATGTTGTATAAAAGCTAAGATGATAATGGAAATGCACATATGAACTAAGACATGATTCTAAATTAATATGATACTACAATGCAACTTGCTAAATATTAAACAATGTTAAATGCTCAAACTCTAAGTGCTCCAAATGCTCCAATGATATTCCTGCATAATAAGTTTACTCAAAGATGGGATGATAAATTTTGTAGCAAGGGGTTGTATTTATAAAATTTCCAAAGCATCTTGTGATGTGGCAGCAATCGACGGTCCAGATTTCAACATGATAGATGAACGATGGAGATGGAAGAATCATGGAGGATGTTCCCTTGACCAAGGGAAACATGCTAAATGTATGAGGGAATATCATGTGTGAAAAGCCATGTGTCAAAATTTTGTTATGGAATTGGTTGAGAATAATGTAATTTAAATATTAGTCATATTTAAATATATGTGACATTTGATGATGTGGCCAAAAAGTGTTGTAGACATGTGACTAAATTTGAATTTGAAATTATTCAAACTTAGTAAGAAGATATTTAATTAAACAAACTATTGGCATTTTTTTATTTAATTAAACTTAGAAGAATGTGGTTTAGGATGAAGAATTTAGAAAAGTGTGAACTATATAAATAAATTGAGAATTTATTTATAAGTAGTTGAAGTATATGCCACTGCAAGAGTGGAATTCAATGGAAGTCTCACAGAGGAAATAACACTAGAAAGATCTATAAGACAAGGGTGCCCCCTTGCACCCTCCCTCTTTGTCATTACAACTAATGCACTTCACTTCATCCTAAGAAATTCCACCTTAAACCCAAAGGTTCATGGCATTATTCTCCCAAACAAAGATGAATTAATAAATTCTCAATTTCCAGATGACACAACACTTTTTTGTAAAATTAGACAAGGATAACTTTGATTTAACCTGTTGAGGAAAATGGACTTGTATGCAAATGCAACTAGGGCTAAAATCTCCAAATCCAAAACCACACTCTTAAGCTGGGAAGTTCATAAGCCAGAATGGCTTGAGGAACATGAATTCCAGTGGGGAGGACCCAACAAGATTGTCAGGTATCTTGGGATAAAGACATGTGGGAGTGGCTAAAGAACAAGATCATAAAAAAACTAGAAGCCTGGAATAAGCAGTACTTGTCAATTGCAGGAAGGGCACAAGTGTGCCAAAAAATTCTATTTGCATGTAATGTGTATTATGCCTCAGCCTGGATGTTCAATGGTTATCAAGTGGATGAAATCCAAAAATGGGTAAGGCAGTTCCTCTGGTCAAATGGGAAGTGAAACAAAAAAGGCATGCAGTTTGTTGGGAATAGTGCTGCCTGGAGAAGCAAAAGGGGGGACTTGGGCTAAAAGATTTGAAAAATCAAGGCATTGCCCTTATTGTCAAATGGATTTGTAAAAGTGTTGTTGGTGAAGAGCCTTGGAAGGTCCTGGTAAGACATAACATCAGTAATGGTGTCCCCAAGGGTGCAAAAACATGGAAGAACCTACCCTTGATTGATATTTTGTTTGGAAAATACCCAGTCTCTTCGGTGGGGTCCAACATTCTCAAAAGCTTATGGAAGGCCTAGGAGAGCAACAAAGAGAAGGTACTCTCTAAGTACCCTATTAAGGAAGAGCTAAACAATAATATGCTAAATAGGTCTATCTGGTGGAACAATTGTCATAATAAGAAACCTTTGGCACTCCTCTAAGGATGTTCTACCAAAGATTGGAACAAGAAAGGGAACTCTCTGTTCAACAACATCATTGAAAATGGCAAGCTTATTAGTTGGCAAGCCCTTAAGCAGAGCTTTAATCTTCCTCAAACTCATAAAAGAACTTATCAAAGACTCAAGAACCAGAATTTAAGTCTAAAAAACTTATCTTCCTGTGCTAATAGCAAAAAGATGCAACTTGATTGGCTGAAAGAAAAAGGTTTATGTCACCCCAAAGTTAATGAAATTTATAAAGCACTGAAAAATACCCCAATTCTGGCTGATATGCTTAATAAAAGCTAGAATCTTAATATTAGCCAAAAGTAGTTGGAAAAATCCTTCTCCATAATCTGGAATAATACTCTTGAGCCTAAGAAATCTGGTTTCAAATGGATTTTGATGTTGCAAAATTGCCAAACTTTGACCCCAAAATTTGTCCTTCAATCTATGGTGTTTGCAAGAAGAATGAATCATTCTTTCATCTTTTCTTTGACTGCTTCTATGATAAAGAGATATGGAAGTTATTTCAAATTGACTTGTATGGGTGGGGGGAATCCAAGGAAAATAAAATAAAATAAATAATCTTAGGAAATATTGATAATTTAGGAAAGCCTACTAATCTTTTTTGGTTGATTCTAACTTCTGAAATCTTGTGGCTCTTATGGAAAAATAGGAATGTAGAAAAATATCAAGGCACTAGGAGGGCACTTATTGAGTCTAATGTAAGACTCACAACTCATGTTGTTTACCTGCAGGTTTCTAATGTATTGGAGGTGGCCAAAGAAAAATTCCAAAGGCTGATGAAAAATGGTAGGGTGGAGGTAAAGAAAGAAGAGTTGATCCAAGCCAACTAGTGGTTGTTCTACAAACTAGAAAAGAAGCACCTGTTAAAGGATGATTGAACCTAAGGAAGTTGATTCAAGTTTGAAATAAAGGTTGAAAGTGTTTGCTACACCTCTTTTCTTTTCTTTTTTCTGAAAAACAGTGATGTAAATTTTGTTACAAAGAGCCTAAATGCTCTATTTCATAATGTATTTGACTCATGTTATGGGCACAAAATGGCTTAAGCTTTGAAGGTTTTTATTTGATGTAATTTTGAAAGGCCGATCTTCATGATCATTTATGTATACTATTCTGAATATAAAAAAGTACTTGAAATAAAGGTGTTATTAATTAAATAACTAGTATTTAATTAATTAATTGTCTTGACTGATTTTAGGTGTATACATTTTTCCTCTCTTTGAAGTAATGTGTTTACATGTTGCTTCAAAGAAAAATTTGCTGCTGACGTCGACAAAAAAAAAATCAATGCCCCAGACACTAATTTTTAGGTGATGATGCATATAGGCCACCTCGGGAGATAAATTGGTGAATTTTTGAATTTTTAGGAATTTTAGAATTTATTGGAAATTTTGATGATTTTTTGATGATTCCAAAATTTTATGCTCCAAAAATGATTATCTCCTAAAAAATAACGTTTAAGCCACCAAGTGAGGATTTTATTAATTAAGCCCCTTTTGAAAAATAGAATAAAAGAATCCCATAAAAAGCCCTCTTAATTAACCTTAAAAAGTTTAAAAAGGTGGATTAAAATTTCATTTGTGCATTATGGATTTTGAAATGAAGAGTGATTGAGTGATCTAGCAACTTGGAGCAAAATGGTGATTCCTTACCACACACATCAGTTCAAGCACGTCAGATGTCACAACTGCCCAACAGTGTACAAACCTCTGGTATGTACCCCAAAAACCTCCCTCTTAATTTGTGCAATTCATTTTTCATGTTTGAATTCAGTTTAAAATCTTCTAGCAAATAGAAAACCCAATGTTGCACATAGATTAATTGTTCTAGCACATAGAATAAATTAGCACTTAGGGTTAGTGCTTTAGTGCATTAAATGACTGTAATAATGCATATGTCATTTTAGCACATTGGAATAGGTTGTTAGTGCATAGGTATAATAGATTAGCACATTAGGAGTTTTAGTGCAACCATGTCCAGATTTAGTGCATAGGATAAATGAAGTAGTGCATAGGTAGAATTAGTGCATCAATTTTTTTTTATGGCGCATTGAGATAATTTTGTGGCGTATTCATGAATTTGGTGCATTGAAGTCCTATTTTAGCACATCCATAAATTTTAATAGCGCATCTATGCTTTTAGCACTTTGAGATAGTGTTTTAGCACATAGAGGCTAGAGTGATGATTTATAGATTTGACTCCTTGATTTTGATATTTTTTATTGTTTCAGCCTTTGATTTGATGATGATTGATGATGTTGATAGATTAGGTGATGATTAATCTCATGATAGGTGAGATTCAGTGATAGGATACTAATAATTTACCTCATGATAGGCGACGATCAATGATAGTTTGATTGATTCATTGACCTCATGATAGGCGAGGTTGATTGATTGATTGATAAACCTCATGATAGATGAGGTTGAATGGTAGATTGATGCTCATGAGATTTGAACAAAGTCTCACTAGAGGTAATTAGATTGATAGGCTGATTGATTTTGATTGATTGACAAGATTACTAATTTGTGATATTTTGTGATGATAGGAGCCTTTAACGAATCTACAAATTCAAGAGTGTTTCCCTAGGATGTGGGAGTTGATTTCACACCTGACGCTACCTGAGTTAACTGTTATTGCAAAATGAAAATTGTCCTTGCTAATATATATGCCCCAAATTAGGATTAACAGGGGTCTACTAATAACTTTAATAGAGAGGTGGTAAAGTGAGCATAACACCTTTCATTTTCCCATTGGCGAGATCACAGTGACTCTGGAGGATGTCTATCGGATTATGTGGATACCTGTAGTTGGAGAGATGGTTTTATATGATTCTATTGAGAAGGGTGGGACTGATGCATTGAGGATAGTATTTGAGGATGATCGCATATGTGGTTATGAGATTCCCTAGAGAGAGATGGTTGACACTTATGCCACATTGTCATCTATTCTTGTTGGATTCATTGGAGGGTTTCGTTCTCCTCATTGGAGGTCAAAGGGACTTTCAGTTGGATGGGGTAGGATTCTTGAGAGCATGATTGCTCAGGGTATCAAATATTCCTAGGGATGCTATATGCTCACTCATTTGTATCATGATTTACAAAAGGTTGTCTATCTCCAAGGGGCTAGTTTGTCAGCTAGGGTCACATTGCTTCATATCTGGGCCTGGGAGCATATAGCGTTCACATGTCCAGTTGGAGAAAAACAACAGCCTGACATGAGATCATATGTACATTTTTATGTAGGTCTAGTTAATTAGTCTAGGATGGGAAAACTGGAGTACTAGAGGAGGATACTTGATGATTTAGAGTCAATGATATGGTGGCCTTATCTTGATTGCGAGCAGTGGCCAGAGGACTACAATGAGATGTCATTTTTGTGTCAATCTATGTACCTGATTGGGTAGAACTAGTTCATCATTGAGAGATTCTTGTTGTTGAGGGTACTTAAGCAGTATGGTAGAGTGCAAGGGATGCTCCAGGGTGTGGCACAATATGTACGACATCAGATGGATGTGAGAGAGTGGGCACCTATGTTGTCATATGATGCAATAGTGCAACATTTCCATGGTTTATAGGCTGTCATTTGTGATGTTGATCCAGAGATCATTGAGGCTTCAATATCCAAGGAGTATGCTCAATACTTGTTCCTACATCCATTCCCATGGATCTCTAGCCTAGATGAGCTAGTTCCATTGTTAGATGAGGAGGACAGGGTAGTAGTACGTGGGTGTAGGCGAAGGAGAGATGGGGGAGAGGAGGAAGAGGAGTCAGAGAGCAGTGATGATGGGGATGGTGATGGAGATGGATATGATGATGATGGAGGTGATGGTGAAGGAGATAAGAGTGGAGGAGGCCTGAGTCTAGATGATGGAGAGTTGAGAGTGCCTCACAAGAGATGATCATTGGTAGTGGTAGCCTAGCAGTATGTAGAGATTAGATTACACTCAAAGCAGTAGCAAACTCATATTGCTACATTGCAGGTACATGTTCAGACATTGTAGGGTTAGCTTGAGTAGGTTCAAGTTGTGCTCACATAGGCCTAGGGATAGATTATTGGACTAATGGTAGAGAGGGATGATGAAAGACAATAGGTACATCAGGTACATGCCTAGCTTACATATGTCCAGGCTCAACCACAAGGTTAAATGCAGGCATAGGTGGTCACACTTACTGTAAAGAGGGGCACTCTGCAACAATAGGTGAAGCAGGCAGAGGGAGTAGCAGAGATATTGTAGAGTTTTGTTGATGTCACAGGTAGATCAGATTACTTTTGAGAGGTGCAACATTTTTCTAGGGAGGTGGAGTTTTATAGAATAAAATATCATAAGGTCATTCTACTTGAGCACCGAGCAAGCTTCACCCAATCTAGCAGTCACACACACACCCAGACTACCAGCAAGGGTGTGACACAACCACTTCCTAGAGACCTGAGAGATCTTGGTGTAGGTCCATCTAGTGGGGGAGGCACTGGTCCATTGATGTTGGCACCATCTATGGGGGGCATGACATAGCTCCGATGTGATGATATATTTTTTGTATTTTGGGAAATGATGTATACTTCTTGATTTAGTTGAGACACTATGATATACTACCATTTTTATATTGATGAATTTCCTAATATTTGGATATCCTTGTACATTTGACATCATTTTGAGTTATATATGACATACAGTGATGATGATGATTGATCTATGTTTTTATGATGTTTATATGATGATGATCATGATGATTATGATGGATGCATTTAATTTCTATTATATATGCTATGTGATGTTCTATATGATGTTGTTTCATGATGATTATGATGGATGCATTTAATATCTATTATATATGCTATGTGATAGTCTATATGATAATGATATGATATGCTATGGATGCAAATGATGATGCCATTAATGTGTTATGATTCTATGATGCTTTGTGAATGATACCTATATGATACATGTGATGGATTTTATGTTTTTGTACTTTTCTAATGCAAAATAGATGATGCAATGAATGGATGAATGTATGAAAATTTTAATGCACGAGTGAATGGATGAATGGAATGATCGTATGATGGTGCATAGTTTTATGTGTTTATGATGTTTATATGATGATGGTCATGATGATTATGATGGATGAAATGATGATATGATAATGTACAATTGATGATTTTATACATTTTATGGATGATACTTTATGCTATGTGAGATGGATTTGTTTATGCAAATGATGTGTGTTGTTTATGTATGCTCATGTAATGATTATGCTGATCTAGTTAGTCCTTTACCAGTCTTGGATTTGAGTAATAAAATATTCATCTTCATTACTGGTTTTAGATGTTCATAACAATTGCATCATATCTTCACTACTAGTTTTAGATGTTCATAACAATGGAATTTTATCTTCACTATCCAGTCATGTTTCTCAACAAATTTTTCTTCTTGGAAATCTTACTATGCTAGATACGTCTTTCAATCTTCTTATACCATGTCATGTTCTTCAACAAATTTTTCTTCTTGGAAATATTACTCTACTATATATGTCTTTCAATCTTCTTATCCCATGTCATGTTCTTCAACAACTTTTTCTTCTTGTAAATATTACTCTGTTGGATACATCTTTCAATCTTCTTAATGGACCATTTTATTAATCCATTAATAATAGATGAAATGATTTTGATTATGCAAGTGAGATGCAATGCACTTATTTTTTGTGTTTTCTGATGTGGATATTATGATGTTATGCATAGATGGATGAAGGCAAATGATGATGCAACTAATTTTTTTTCTAATGTATGCAAATGATGATGCAACTAATTTTTTTTTGGTTAATGTCAAATGTACTCAATCCATTGATAAGAGAGATAACCTCACTGTGAAATTGTTCTAGCTTTGGAAATCTCATAACTACAAATGTAAAAAATAACATGGATGCAATATAACCTAACCATGCAGATCTAATATGAAAATTTTGTCATTATAACAACCGATTTTTCATGCTTTTTATCATCTTTGAGCCTTTAATATGTTGCAAGTGAGTACAAACATCAATGGTATAATTAGACCATGATGACTTGAGTACTACTTCCATGATTTTTTATATTGCAAGTTAACACGAACATCTAGGTATAATTAGACCAAGATGACCTGAGTATTGCTTACGTAAATAGATAAGAGTTAATTGTTTTCCTATGAAAATTTGGAATCTCATCAATGATACTTTGTAGAGAATGTACCGCAAAATTTTTCACAGTAATAATGATCAACTCACAGACATTAGATAAAGAAAAATCATACTCCTTCCTGGCTCCTCTAGTTCAATACATTATCGATGGTGCTCTAGAGATATGATAAAAAAAATCAAAGTACAACAATTAAACATTCATGCTTGACATGATAAAGACATGATTCAGAAGGAACATCATCCATTTAAAATTTTATTTTGGTTTGATTCATTTGGCTGTTTGACTTGGATGGTTGATGTGTTACTAATGGTGATTGATGTCCGATGTTGAGTTTCACTATGATTGTTGTGTTTGTTTTTTTTTTCCTACTATTTTTTTTCATTTGGTGTAAGCTCAAAGTTTATTTCCCCCAGTGAGTCAAGATTTTTCCCTCGGTCTAGGGTGAGATAGGACTGCAATGCCAAGATATGTACATGAAGCTTTCCAATGATAGGTAGAATGATGGAAAAAGAAAATGGAAAAAGTGAATGGTCGTTATGCTCAAATAGATGGAAAAGCTAGCCTATCACAAATAGCACATGTTTCCAGGTTTTCACTACTTGTTTTTATTGTATTTTTTAAAATTTTATGATTTTTTTGATTTTTTGAATTTTACTTTTTTTGTATTTTTATTTTTTTGGTTATTACCAAGATGAATTTTTGCTAGGTTTTCATCAAGGAAACCATTTTTTCAGAACATTTTATGATGTTTTTGCATTTTTCCAGGACTCTTTCCAATGCACTGGATGAATAAGGTGTATAGTTTCTTGAGATGTAGGCTATTGAGGGGTTCATCAAACAAATAACCTTCTTTTCCTAGCTAGTTTGGTCCAAATTTCCCCTTCTTTTCCTAATCTTGTTGATTTACAAGGATTCTCTTTCAAGACTAAGTCACCAACTTGAAATGTTCTAGGTTTTACTCTATGATTATAACTTCTAGATATTCTTCATTGATAGGCTTTCAAATGATCAATGGCATGTTGTTGACGCTCATCCAATAGTTCTAATTCTTGTAACCTAGACATTCTATAATCCTCATCTGAAATGATCCCCTTTAGTGACACACAGAGTGATGGTAGTTCAACCTCAATAGGTAGAATGGCCTTTGATCCATAGACTATATCATAGGGTGTGACTCCTGTCGAGATGTGGATGTTGGTGTTATAAGCCCACAAAGTAGGGTTCAATTGAACGTGCCAATCACATCTAGCATCATTGATGGTTTTCTTCAACATTTTTTAGGATGGTTTTGTTTGAAGCCCTTGCTTGGCCATTTCCTTGAGGATATTAAGGTGAAGAAATTGATGTTGGACATGAAACCTCTCACAAATTTTGATGTCCTGATTCTTAAAAGTTCTACCATTATCTGTGATAATGGATTGAGGAATTTCATACCTACATATGATATAATGCAGGATGAAGGATGCAAATTTTTTTCTAGTGATGGTGGTTAGAGGAACAACTTCAATCCACTTTGTGAAGTGCTCTATGGATGTGATGATAAATTTGTGTCCATATGATGAAGATGGATGGATATTTCCTATGAGATCCAATCCCCATTAACAAAAGGGCCATGTGGATGTCAATGGTTGCAGTTCTTGTGTTGGTGCATGTATCAAGTTTCTATGGATTTGACATTTCTAGCACTTCTTGACATATTGAAAAGAATCCTTCTCCATATTCGACCAATAATACCCCAAATGTAGGAGTTTCTTAGCTAAAGTTAGGCCACTTGAATGTGTGCCACAAATACCTTCATGAACCTCTCGTAAAGTAGTTTCAGCTTTGTTATGTTCAAGACACTGAAGGAGAGTACCATCAATACCTCGTTGATAAAGTACACCGGGTATCAAGGTATGTCAAGCTGCTTGTCAAATAAAGTTTCATTTTTGGTTTCGGGATAAATCAGGTGGGAGGGTATTGTCTTTGAGATAGGTGTATATTTTCCCATATATAGAAGCATCAACCTTGGCTAGATGGTATATGACTTTGGATTGGAGGTTATCATAGGTGGGGTTAAACAATTTTTCCACCATGAACTCATTACAGGCTTGCTTTTCAGATATGTATAGGAGAGAGACAATGGTAGCCATAGCATCAACAACCTTGTTGCCACCTCTTGGAATCTACTCAAATTTTATTTTAACAAATTGATTTTTGAAATCATCCATCATTCTTTTATAGGACATTAATTTATCATCCTTTGTCTAGTAGTCATCATTTACCTGGTTAATGACCAATTGATAATCACCATAGACATGCAACTCTATGATCTTCCATTCGACTACCACTTTGATTCCAAAGATTAATGCTTCATATTCAACTATGTTGTTAGTTCAAGGAAACATTAGTCTTTAGGACTTTAGAATGATGTGTCCTTGAGGCATTATATAAACAAGATTCTTGTGCTTGATCCATGTTGCATGTAAGATCCATCAAAGTATAACATCCATTGTTGTGTTGATATGGTTAGGACATCAACATCTAAAAATTCAATTCTCATTGGATGATCATGTTGTAGTGGTGTTTTTTCTCATTGATCTGCTATGATTTGACCTTTGATTGCTTTCCTGTCCATATTGTGGATATCAAACTCACTCAGTATCATTACCCATTTGGCTAGTCTTCTTGTCAAGGTAGCTTTTCTGAGTAAATACTTCAATGGATCAATTTTGGCAATGAGTTTGATGGTGTGAGATAGTATGTAATGTCTTAGCTATTGAGTAGCAATACTACCACCAAAAAATCTTTTTCGATAAAGGTGTAATTGATCTCATAGCCATTCAAGGTCCTACTAATATAATAAATGGCCCTTTCCTTTCCTACAAAATCTTCATGTGCCAATAAAGTAGCCAACGATATCTCCATTATTGCAATATAGAGTAGTAATGGTTTTCCTTTGGTTGGTGGTACTAGTATGGGTGGTGACATCAAATATTGTTTGAGTTGATTGAAAGTAGTTTCACACTTTTCATCCCACTTGAAAGAAACTTTCTTGTGTAACAAATGGTTGAAAGGATGAGTTTTATTTGCTAGTCGTGCTCTTGATAAACTAGAATTGTCCCTATAATGATCCGATTTGACTGATATTTTTAGGAGGCATATCCATGATAGCTTTGACCTTCATAGGATCCACCTCAATTCCTTTAGTTGATACAATATATCCCAAAATTTTGGCTGATGTTACACCAAATACACGTTTCTTGGGATTTAACCTCACTTTGAATTTCTCCTATCTAGTGAAGATCTTGTCTAAAAATTCTAGATGTCCCTCTCTAGTGAATTATTTTTCCAAAAAATCATCTACATAGTCCTCCACAAAAGTGTGCATCATGTCATGGAAGATAGTGGTCATTGCTCTCTAATATGTGGCTCACGCATTTTTCAACCCAAAAGGCATTATGTTCCAGAAAAAGGTGCCCCAAGGACATGTGAAGGTTGTCTTATCTTGATCTTTAGGTGCTATTTTTATTTGATTGTACCCTAAAAATCCATCCATAAGAGAGAGCATTTCATGTTCTCCAGTTAAGTCTACGATGATGTCAATGTTAGGTAGAGGAAAATCATCTTCTAGGAAAGCCTTGTTAAGATCTCTACAATATGTACATATCCTGGTGCTTTTATGTGGGTTTGAGATAGATACAATGTTTGATATCCACTCAGCATAGTCAATAGGTCTGATAAATCCCACATCTAACAATTTCTTCAATTCAACTTTTACCAAAAGGGTAATATGGGGATGCATTTTTCTCAACTTTTGCTTTACTAGTTTTATTCTAGGTGGTAGTGATAAATGATGCATTATGAGCTCTGGATCCATACCTAGCATGTTAGTGTAGGACCATGCAAAGTTGATTTTCCTTTCTTCAAAGAAATTAGTGAAGTTTGGTTTCTCTTCCTCTCTCATGGAGGCTGCTAGATGTAGAGTCTTGATTGTTTCATCTATACCAACATTGATGGATTGTGTTGGTTCAATCAGCACTGAAGACCTCTCCTTATAGTACTCTAGAAGAGTGTTAAATATCCCATCTTTTGGTGCCTCAAAGAGGTTTTCACCATCAGATTCACTCTTTATTTATATTTTTTCTTGATCTAATGTTGCCATTGAATGGTTTTCACCATTAGATCCATTTTTGACATTCATTGTTTTGTAGCTAAGAGATTTGGCACTCCCCTTGTCTAAATCTTCATTATGAGATTCAATGATGGAACATGTTTCAAGGTTATTAGAACAAAGGAAAATTACAATGGTGTCATCATTTGGAAAGGTAGGTAGATCAAGTAGATCAGTTTGGTTCTAGTCAATTAATTCAGGGTGTATTAATGGCAAAGAATCATCAGATTGGTTAAGGTCAAGTAGGGTGAGTGTCATGATAGCAATTTCATCAAAGTGTCTAATAGCAATATTGAGATGTATGATGTTACTCTCCTCCAAGTGATCTATCTTGCTCAAAGTCTTATTGCCTTCACTTGAGTCATCGATATGATGTGATCCAATTTCAAGTGGTCTAGAACTCGAGCTATGTCCCTCCATATGTGTTGGTGTATACTTTTGTATCACATCGATCTCCTTATCATGACAAGACTCTTTAGAGAGGTAACCCCATTCATAATCATTAGAATCTATTTCAAAACTATCTCTCAATTGAAGGATTCTCTTCACAACCTGCTACCTAGTTTCTTCTTTCGATTCTTCTATGTATCCTAGTCCTATTTTTTCCTTGGCATGCATTGTGATAGATTGTATTGGTTCTAGGATGCCTTATTTTCTTTTATCGATATGACCTTTTCCCTCATATCTCATCTTTTCTAGGATTTTCTTCCCTTTGACATATTGCTCTATTTATATATTAGAATTTGATGCTTGTGATGATTCCTCATCCTTATACAACTAGTTTAAAACCTCCTTGTTGTCTAATTCATTCACTAATGTGCCTTCTCTTACAAAGGTGCCATCAAAGAGTGTGGTTGGTTGTGATGATTGTTGTCTTGATGTTGATGGCTTCCCATATGACTTAGGAGAAGATGAAAGTTATGATAAACATAAGGATTTATCAAATGAGTATTCCCCCATTCCTTTGTGTTTTAATTGGATCTTTTCAACTTGTTTCAATAAGGCATTGAGTTGACCTTCCTAATTTGGTGGAGTAGAGTAAATAACACCTTTGTCTTTTGACTATACTTTTTCCTCAAATTGATTTGATAGAGAATTTGATTGACTTTGATTACCTAATGAAGTGGAATTGTTGATACCCTTATCTTTTGATTTGTCCTTTTTCGTAACCCACTTTGACAAGGCATTTAGATGTTTCTCATTGTCTGATGAGCTATGGGTTAGAGATTCCCTATTGTGTGGAACAAAGGTATCTTGGGTTGTCTTGAGTGTGTTACAATATTGGGGATTGTTGGAATCAACTAAAATAGTGATTTCTTTCCCGTTGAAAGAGAACTTCAAACACTAGTGATATGTGGATGGCACTGCTTGCATGTCATGAATCCAGGGTTGTCCCAAGAGTATGTTGTAGGTTAACTCTTTGTCCAATACTTGGAAGACTATATCTTTGACAACTGGTCCCACTTGAATAGGTAGCACTATCAACCCCTAAGAAGATCTCTCTTCATCATCATATGCTTTTATTGTGATTTTCTTCTAGGATCAATAATATTTTTTGAATAGCCCAATTCACGAACAAGTTTCAAAGTACAGATATTTAGGCTACCTCCTCCATCTATTAGAACATGTTTAATGTGATGTTTGTGGATTAAAACCTCAATGTGGAGGGAAGTTTTGTGTGGATGGGTGATTGATACATTATCATGTTTGGAAAATGATGAGCAATGAGGTGAGGTCAAGTGTCCACCATAGCTTGATTGGAAAACTTCTAGACTATTTGGTATCGTGGTGGCGACTAGAGCTTGTTCTAAGATTTCTTTGTGAGTGGGTGAAATCTTGAGAAGTTCTAATATGGATATTTGTGTTGGTATTTTCTACAATTGATCAACTATGTTATATTGAGTTGCAGGGGTAGCAATTGTTTTGGACGTGGAAGGGGTAGTTCCTTTCAATGTTACCTTGGCTTGTCCTCTTGTGATTGCATTGATTGGGGAATTGTCTTATTCTTCTATTATTTTGATGACATTAATTCGATTGTCATTTGCAGCAATGTTGGTAATTATATTTATTTGCACAAGGTCATTGATTTGACATGAGGTGATGTTGATGTTGTGGTGATTATTTTTCATTTGTAGCAATGTTTCTTTGGCTCTTGATTTTGATGCCCTTGGTTTGATGTTCAACTACCTCAACATAATGAATGGTAGAATCATAAACATAATTCATGTTTTTTCCTTTGGTATTCGATGAAGAAGATTCTCCTTTTTCATAGTTGGGTAGAGGGTTCTTCAATGCTCCGTGATCATTGTTTGTTTTGGGTCCTTCTACAAATATGGTTTTGTTGTCAATCAAGTCATATCAAGTGTTTCAATTGCATGCAATCATTGGTTTTATGTCCCTTGTTTCTGTGAAAGTCACAATAATGTGTGTCATTCTACCATGAAGGTTTAACTTATGGTTCCCAATTTCTTGCCTCTGCTAATGTTATGACCTTGGCTGCAAGCAACTCCTTTAATGTTGATTCTAATGATTGACCCAAAGGTGTGAACCTTCTTTGATTTTATGATGTTTGATATGGTGGTGTTCTAGATTCAACATTACCTTGATTGTTGTTTTGATTGAAATTTTGGTTGTTGTTTTGGTTGTTGGTTGGATTGTTGTTCTGATTGATTTTGGTGGCAACTGTGGTTAAATTGAATATAGGTTTTGTATTTTGGGTTTCAACTACACCATCATTATTTCTAGCATTTTTGTTTCACTGCCAAAACTTTGGTTTGTCATGTTGGTGTGAATAAGTCTTGTACCTAGTTTATTCCTTTACTAGGGACTTAGGGGACTTAATTCACATGTTAAGTTTACTTAGGATATTAGTTGTCATATCTAGATAAGTATTAGTTGTCTTGTCTAGAATTTCCACTTTCCTAGGTAGTTATGAGTTAGTTGTCTCATGTGATAGGATTAAGACACTTGTCATGATCTTGTCTTATCCTATCTCTCATCCTTGCCTTTATAAGCAAGGCATCTCTAGCATTGTAATTGCATATAGCATTGTATTGTATTGCATTGATCATATTGTATCATATTGCAATCCTTGTTTGGTGGAATAGCATCTTCCATTGTTGCTTCTCTCTATCTCTTGTGGAGGTTCTTTGGTGTTGCAGATTGAAGATCTTGGGTTGATAACTCCAACATGGTATCAGAGCTTTGAATCTGGCAAGCCCCTTCCATTTCCTTATTAGAGAGTTTCCATCAATTTCTATTGTGATTTTTGAGTTTCTTGTATCCTATATTGCATGCTTGCATTTTGGTGAGATCTGGTGATTGCAGCGCTTTTGGCTATAGTGGCAGTATTTTAGGCTATCCCATTGTGTCCAGGAGGCTCGAAAAAGTCAGATCTGGCTTTTGTTTCACTCAATTTCGTCACCATTTGCAACTTTGGCAAAGAAGGTTTGGAGCTCAGATTTGGTGAACAACTTTTTACAGGAGCACTTTGAGCCAAAAATAAGTCTTCCATTGCGTCCGGGTGGCCGTTTCCATTTTTTTTTGATATATAACTTGCCTATATTCGGCAAAAGTTGTCTTTGGAGCAAAATTTTTTTAGTCGAGGAGTTGTACCGCCCCCCACGTAGGTACGATGTTGTCAGAAATTTTTTCAAAAAAAATTAATTAAATTTTGGTTTTTTGGTCGGCATTTTATTTTATTTAAAAAAAAAGAAAAATTTCAAAAAAATAATATATATATAAAGCGCTTTAAAGCACTGTCAGCCCTTTTTTGTTTAAGCCGCAGACTTAAGTCTGCGGGCTGTTGCTTTAACCAAGTGGGTGGTGGTTTACTCACCAACAATGGCGGTTATACTGCACTTCCATAACTGCCATAGGCAGTTGAAGCACCACTGTCAGAGGAGACACCGTCGATCGCCGCCCGCGCCGCCGGTAAACCGCCGGTGCAAGCCGAAACCACCAGTGGTTAAACCGGTGGACTTTTTTTTGCACAGCTCAGCGACTGGTCACGTGGGTGACCGACTGCCAGCCCTCGAGGGCTCAAATTTTGCCCCTGTTTAGTGTTCACAGTGCCTAAAATAGGCCTTTTTTTCAATTTTGCATAACTTTTCGCCACAACATCGGTTTTTCGAAAACGAGATATCGTCGGAAATCTGGTTCGACGAAGTTCGCATTGGTTTAGGTGATTTTTCCAGATTTTGAAATTTTTTGCTAGTTTTTTCAGCTTGAAGGTACAAGTGCATTTATTGCTTGTTCTTGATGTAACTTTTGCAAACGAAGTCAAAATTTTGAAAACTTTTTTTTGAAATTGATCAAAAAATTGCAAGGAATATGTTTGTAACCTTAGTTTTCAGCTTTTCAAGCTCCTTTTTTCTAAAAATTGTAAAAATCACCATGTGTTATAAACGGTTGATTTGTCACTTGTAAATATGATATTTGTTCATTGTAATTTGCATGGGTTGCAAATTGAGTTTTTTACATTCAGGGGGTGAAAGGTTTAAGTGCCACATTATCCTTTTCTTTTTGGGCGGATCTAAGGAAAATTGAACCACTCACTCCACACAATTATCATACATGGAAGCTAAAAATGACTCAATTGTTACAATCTAAGGGTCTATGGCCAATGTTAGATGCAGAACAACTTGAATTTACAAGGGATTATGAAAAGTTTGTCCATAGATGTAAAATGGATGAAGCAAAAGGGCTCATTGGCTTACATGTATCTGATAATTTGTTGTTTCATATTTTGGAGTGCAAAACACCTAAGAATGTTTGGGACAAACTTGAAGAATTGTATGGTAAAATAAATCATTTCAGAACCGCAACTTCAAGAAGAACTTCAATCTCTCTCTCTAGATGCATTTCCTTCAATTCAGGATTTTCTTGCATAATTCAAGATGATTTTTTCATAGTTGAAAGGATGTGGACATGATGTATCTAGTGATGAATGTATCTTCTTGATTCTGTCTAAGTTAAAGGGCCCTTATCAAGTGTTTTCTTCTACTTTCTATTCAACTATGGATGCAATGGGGAAAGATTACAAAATGCCTACATTTGAGTTGTTTTGTGAGCATCTTACTAGGGAGGAGGCCAAGTTAATTTAGTTGGATGCCTTACCTAATTCTAAGAATCATGCTCTAATGGCTCAATCATCCAAGGGTAAAGCAAAGAACAAGAAGAAGCCCAAAGCAAAATAATATTCTGGTAGTGAGAATCCCTCCGAACCAAAGCCAAAGAACAATCAAAAGTCCACTCAATCTCCTTCTTCTACCTCTGGAGATTCTTCTTACAAGTCCAAGAAAAAGAAAGGAGATCCTTGTTCATTTTGTGGCAAAACTGGGCATGATGCATCTCATTGCTTTAAGAGATTAGAGGCCTTGGAGGAAGCTATGAAGAAGCACAATATTTCAGTGGCTAAGCCTTCTTCCATGGGCAAAGGGCAAGCTCTTTTAGCATGAGTTATGCATTCACCTTCAGATAGTTGGATTCTTGATTCAGGTGCTTCACATCGCATGAAAAATTCACGTGATCTTCTTGATTCCATAGTTCATACTTCTACTTCTTAGATTGCAGTTGGGAAATCTTCACAGATTCTAGTTTTGGGGACGGGCTCCATTCAGATGCTAGATGGGTGCATTGAGGATGTTCTTCTTGTTCGTAATATTTCAGCAAATCTTCTTTCCATATATCATATTTTTCATTCTGGAGATGGAAAGTCAGTTGAGTTTACTCCACAAAATGTGACTATTAGACAGTTGCAAGATCCTGATAAGGTTGTTGCTATAGGGGTAGTTGATAATGAGAATCATTTGTATCGATTTGATGGATTTGAGTCTTCATCAGATTCATGTTTTGTTGCTCATGCTGATTCAATGAGCAAGCTTTGGCATGAGAGCTTTGGGCACTTGAATTATAGATATCTTCAGCAAATGAAAGCACATAACTTAGTGGTTGGTCTTCCAAAGATCACTTGCACAGATGGTGTTTTTCAAGGATGTGTTCTTGGCAAGCAACATCAAGACTCTTTTCCTAAGGGTCAAGCTAAACGTGCAACCACTCCCCTTGAGTTGGTCCATAGTGATCTTATGTCATTCCCAACTCCTTCTTTTTCAAGGGCTAAGTATGTGCTAACATTCATTGATGATTTTTCCCGCTGGACATGGGTCTATTTTCTAAAGCTCAAGAGTGAAGTCCTCACCAACTTCAAGACCTTCAAAACATTTGTGGAGAAGCAGTCGGGTTTTTCTCTTCGACAGATACACATAGATAATGGGGGGGAGTATGTTAATCAGGCATTTCAGGATTTTTGCAGTGCACATGGTATTCTTCATCAGCACACAGTTCCTTACACTCCTCAATAGAATGGTGTGGTGGAGAGAAAGAATGGTACTCTCAGGGAAATGGCCAATTGTATGATTCAGTCTAGGTCCATGGCTCCCGCCTTTTGGGCCGAAGCTGTCAATTGTGCCAACTATATTCAGAATCATATGCCCCATAAGGCAGTGCGAAATATGACCCCTGAGGAGGCTTGGTCTCATCACAAACCTAATGTATCCTTCTTCAAAGTATTCGGTAGTGAGGCTTGGGCATTCATTCCGAATGGTTGGCATAAATCCATGGAGAAGAAGAGTCAGCGTTACATCTTTTTTTGCTATTGTGAGGATGTGAAGGCATATAGATTGTTTGATCCTGACACATGAGAGGTTCATTTCCAATGTGATGTTCAGTTTTCTGAGACCTTCACCCAGCCAGATCCTTCTTTGACTTCTTCTTCATCACAACCTACTCAGTCTTCTTCAATTCATGATACTTTGCTACTTGAGGAAGACTTTGATGATGGTCTTGATGAACCTCCTCCTCACTCACCCACTAGGCCACGATGGGCTTGAGTTACTCTTGAGGAGGCTGGTCCTCTTGTTGGTGATCCCACAGACACTTGCCGCACTCGTTCTTAGACTTTTGGAATTAGTCTTTTGAGTCATGCAGTTTTAGATGATCCTCAAAAGTTTTCAGATGCTTCGGGTATTCCAGAGTGGGATAGTGCTATGGATGATGAGTATTCTTCTTTGATGAAGAATCATACTTGGGATCTTGTGCCTCTTCCTAAGGGAAGAAAGTTGGTTTGATGCAAGTGGGTGTATTGTACCAAGCATGCAGCAGATGGTTCCATTGATAAGTACAAGGCTCGTCTTGTTGCAAAGGGGTTTTCTTAGGTTGAAGGGATTGACTATTCCCTTCAAGGCTCGTCTTGTTGCAAAGGGGTTTTCTCAGGTTGAAGGGATTGACTATTCCATTGACAAGTACAAGGCTCATCTTGTTGCAAAGGGGTTTTCTCAGGTTGAAGGGATTGACTATTCTGAGACCTTTGCTCCTATTGCCAAGATGGATTCTATTTGCCTTGTCCTTGCTATAGTTGCATCACAAGGATGGTCAGTATATCAGATGGATGTGAAGAGTGCTTTCTTGCATGGGGATCTTCATGAGGAGATCTATATGAAGCAGCCACCAGGTTTTGTGCAAGACTCTTCGCTTGTTTGCAGGCTTTGACATTCATTGTATGGTCTCAAACAAGCCCCTCGGGCTTGGTATGAGAAGATGGATAGTTTCTTGCTTGCTTCCGGCTACACTCTTTGCCATTCCGATCCCATGGTTTATACACAGAGACATGGAGAGGATCTACTTATACTTGTGCTCTATGTGGATGATTTGATTCTCATAGGGAGTTCTACTTCCATGATTCAGAGTACACAACGAGCATTGATGGAGCGATTTGATATGACCGACCTTGGTCTTTTGCATTACTTCCTTGGTCTTTAGATTCATCAGACTTCTGAGGGGATCTTCATTTTCTAGCAGAAGTATGCTCTTGATTTGCTTCAGAGATTTGGCATGGCTGATTGCAAGCCTTCCCCTACTCCATTCCAGTCAAGTGTTGTACTGTCTACTAGTTGCACTACCCCTACAGTTGATCCTACCTTGTATCGACAGTTGGTTGGCAGTCTTTTGTACTTGACACATAGTCATCCTAATATTTCCTTTGCAGTTGGACTTGTCTCTCACTTCTCACAGGAGCCTCATGAGAGTCATTGGAAGGCTGCCAAGCGTATCTTGAGATACATTTAGGGAACTACTCATTTTGGCATTCACTACACTTTAGGTGCATCTCAAATTGTGGGCTTCACTGACTCAGATTGGGCTGGTGATGTCATTGATCGGAAGTCTACTTCTAGCTTTGTCTTTTGCCTTGGTTCTGGTCCGATTGCATGGTCATACAAGAAACAAACAGCTATTGCATTATCATCGACAGAGGCTGAGTATGGAGGTTCCGTGTTGGCTAGTCAGGAGGTTTTGTGGCTTCGTCAGTTGATCACTAAGTTTGGATTCCCTTCCACTCAACCCACTACTCTTTGGTGTGACAATCAGAGTGCCATTCATATTTCACACAAGCCAGTGAAGCATCAGTGGACTAAGCATATTGAGATCCACATGCATTTCATTAGGTAGCTCATCCAGGATGGTGTTCTCAGCTTGGAGTATTTGCCTACAAATCAGCAGGTTGCAGACATCTTCACTAAACCTTTGGCACCGCCTCCTTATCTTCAGTTGTGATCGATGCTTGGGGTGAAGGAAGTTTTCCTTGGGGGGCCTTGAGGAGTCCTCCTTCCTTCATTAGTTTTTCCTTTTCAGCTTTTTCTCTCTTTTGGAGAGGAGTTTTCTCCCACTGGTTTTTTCTCCTTTTCTCCGCTTATGAGAGTTTTTTGTTTTGTACATGGGTACCTCATTAGGCCTAGTTGTCGGGACTCATATTTTGCATTATGCATTGGTTTGTACCTCCCTAAGTTGCACTTAAGGGGGGGTGTTGGTGTGAATAAGTCTTGTACCTAGTTTATTCCTTTACTAGGGACTTATGGGACTTAATTCACATGTTAAGTTTACTTAGGATATTAGTTGTCATATCTAGATAAGTATTAGTTGTCTTATCTAGAATTTCCACTTTCCTAGGTAGTTATGAGTTAGTTGTCTCATGTGATAGGATTAAGACACTTGTCATGATCTTGTCTTATCCTATCTCTCATCCTTGCCTTTATAAGCAAGGCATCTCTAGCATTGTAATTGCATATAGCATTGTATTGTATTGTATTGCATTGATCATATTATATCATATTGCAATCCTTGTTTGGTGGAATAGCATCTTCCATTGTTGCTTCTCTCTATCTCTTGTGGAGGTTCTTTGGTGTTGCAGATTGAAGATCTTGGGTTGATAACTCCAACATGTCACTGCTGTTGTAATTCTTGGAGGAATTTGTTGAGTTGTTTTCATTGTAAATTTTTATGACTCCTCTCTTGATGAAAGTCTCTTCAATTTTAATTCCATTTTCAATCAATTTTTTGAACGTAGGGGTTATTGTAATTCCAATCTATAGCTCATCTCATCATTTAGATTATCAATAAATATTTCCATCTTTTCCTTTTTAGGTATGGGATGATAATATCTTGCAAATAACCTTCTCCATTTTTGCAAGAATATGAGGAATGATTCACCCTTTTCTATTTCAAGTTGCAAAGATATTTCATTGTTATATAATGTTGGATGTTATAAGAGTATTGGGTGATGAACTTGTTGACCAATTCTTCAAAGGTGTTAATTGGTAGTGCAAGCTTGGAGAACCATTCAAGGAATTGTCCACCTAGGATACGTGGAAACAGTCTCATCAAGTAAGTTTCTTCCTGTGTAAATTCAAGACTCATGGTTCAAAATTCCCTCACATGATCTATTGGATTTGTTTTACCATTGTATTTGTCATACTTTGGGAATTCACAATGCTTGGGAAAAGGAATCATGTGTATACTTTAATCAAACAGATATGGACAAATGTCTTGTATCAAGTATCATTTGAGGTTCCCCTTTGCATGTCAAGAATTTATTGTTGGAGGTTTTTCATTTGATGAGTTAAGGAAACCACTTGTTCTATATCTTGTGAATCATTTTTAGGATTTTTAGGAGTTGCTTTCAATTTATTAACATCAAAATTAGGTGGAAGTTTGACACCTTGATTAGCCAGGACTAGGAGGTATTTGTCCCCATTTCTTTCAAAAATATTTTCTAAGCACTTGTGGAAATTTGGATCTTCTTTAGCTTGTTGGATGTCTTCCTCAGTTATTTCTTCACTTTCAGTGTTGTGGGTTTCATGGAAAGGATTCTCTTCTAGTTCAGCCATGGTGTTTTGAGTTTTGATGTTTGGAGTTGCGATGTTGTGAGTTTCGATGTTTTGAGTTTCAAGTTCTTTTCCCTTGAGTTTCTACTTTTGTAATCTTGTTTGAATGGGAATACAAGTGTTACACTTTGACTAAACTTTGATCTTTGTTTGGAGGAGTTCTAAGGATGAAAACTAAGTCAAATAAATGACAAATTCTATTGATGAGACTAAGTTTAATTTTATTATACAACTTTGTTTCATGATGAGAGGATAATAAATCCTAATGATGAAACTTGGCTTATCAATCAAGAGATGTGATAGGTTTAGTGATTTAGGCACTTTAAGATGTTAGATATTGATTTAGTTTGAATAATTCCACTTATAGAGGTCAGTTTTAACAAGTTTAGACTCTGTGGTACTTGAGGAATGATTTTGGGCTTAAAAAGATTCTAAATTCTTGTTCAAACTATGAAACAGGGGATAAATTTAACTCTTGGGTTTTCCATTTAATTGATGCGCTAAAATAGAGCCTAGATGCACTAAAATAATGCACATATGCGCTAAAATAGAGGATTGATGTGCCAAAATATTTCTCATATGCACTATAAAATTGAATGGATGATTGCTCAGATGCACTATAAGGTTGCTTACACGCACTATAATAGTATCTGGATGCACTATAAGACTGCTCGCATGCACTATAACAGTGAACAGATGCACTGTAAGACTACTCAAATGTCCTATAAAACTTCTTGTATGTGCCAAAATAGTAAATGAATGTGCTACCAGATTGCATGGATGCGCTAGAAAATGGAATGAATGCACTAGAATAGAGGATAAATGCACTAATCTAGAAATTTTTATTGTTTTTGATAGTTTTTCTAGGTTTTAATCCACAAATTTGACTATTTCCAAGGTATGATTAGATGGATAGTGAGTCTTGCTTGGTTTCTAGTTTGCAAGTTGTGAGAATCAAGTGTTCAAATGGACGATTTCTTGAATTTTGAATTCAAAAATAGCAACAAGTTGTCAAATAGTTGGGTCAATCCTAGTAACTAAACATTGAGTGTGTATTCAAGAATTTGGTCTGATTCTATCAATTTCCACAGGTATATAACATAAATGAAGACAATTCAAGCACTTTTCTATCCTCAAGGGTCACTTAAAGTACGACAACCCACATCTTAAATGATCTGGGGGATATTTTCATTGAAAATTGAAGTGTCTCCAATACTCTAGAATTTAGCACCATCAAAAAGAGATCGATGTCCTGATTCCAACACAACTTGAATGGATTCAAATAGAGCTATGGAGCCCAAGCTATTGCCGATCAAAGTTTAGTCAACAATTGGTCAACTCAAGGCCCAAGGCAAGAAAAAAAGGTCAAAATTTTATGTCACCAAAAGTGGTCAAAATTGATGTCAATGTGAAGAGCATGACAAGAGCTTTCCAACGGTGTTCGTTTTGCGCAAATCGGAGCTCGTATGTGCAAGATATGGAAGGTCAAAGCTCATGGTTGACTAGGTTGACTTAAAGGTACAATGATGCCATCAGCATGATGTCATCATGCTGAATTGGATGAATCATGAGGTGACACATGGTGGCTTCCCAAAGTTACATGTGGCGGAAATTTGTTGGACATGGCTTTATTTAAAAAATAAAAATATGAAATATAAAAGCCTACCACTCCTCCCATTTAAAAGCCTTAATTTAAGGCCTACGTGAGAAAAAGTAGGTGGGGTCTTAATTTAAAACAAAAAAAATTTACCCCTATTTAAATGGGATAAAACCCCTTTAATATTTAAAAATACATGTGGTTGGGAGATCCCCTTTTTAAGGGGAACTTAAACATTATTTTTAAAGAAAAAACAAATTTCCAACCAATTCACCCCCTATAATTAAGGATTAAATCCTTAACAAAATCAAGCCCATTTATATTCAAAGGTGAATTATTCATATCTCCTAATAAATCCTGAAACGGATTATGGAATAAAATTACAAGAGGCCATCCGTGAAGATTTTATGTAAAATTGGATGGATTATTTTAACGGGAGGATATCCCTATGTAAATAAGGGGGGATTTTTAAATAATATTTTCTATGTAAAGGGGATATTGGGAGGTTTTGAAAATCAATTGGTTATGAACCAATTTGAGTAATTTTTTTGTATAAAAAGGGTAGAATGGGGGGTGTGAGATTAAGTAATTTTTGAAGAATTTTTTTGGCTAATTGCTGGAAGTGAATTTTTGAGAGAGTTGTGAGAATATTTCCAAGTGATAGTGAATTTGATCCTTATGCATTTGAAGCTTAGTTAAGCTTGTTGCATTTGTTGAAGGATTTCTTTGTAATTCATTATCGTCCAAGGAGACATAAATCTTGTAACAAGTGGAAGACCTTTTGTAATCATTTTCTGGAGATTAATCGGATCGGTCTCACTCCATTGGAGCGGACCTAGAGGCGTAGTCACGATTGTGGTGAACTCTGAAATCAAACTTTGTTTGCATCTCTCTCTTTCTTTCTCTCACTTCCTTTCATTCTGTTGTTATCACCTTGTCATTTTAATTATTGTAATTATTTCCATGAGTTAATTTTGTTCTAATTAACTTGGAATAATCATTGTAAAAGTTAAGCATTCAATACTATAATTTAGTCTAGATCCTATACAGATCAAGTTGGTATCAGAGCTCAGTTGACTATTATTGCAGTTGTTTTCTTGAATGCTAATGAGATCCAGGATTTAGAAGGGTGAAGGAAAGCTTGAAGAATTTGATCTTGAGACTGGGAAGCATAGAACATTTCCAAAGATGTCTGTGTCTAGAATGGAGGTTCCTGAAGAAATCAATGAGCAAGAATTTTTAAGAGCATTCCTCGAGATGAAGGCTAAGGTGGACATTCTGTTTCAAGAGAGACAAAAGCGGAAGGAACGTGAAGGAGGTTCGTCAAAGGAAGATGTTTGTGAAGACAAGAAAGGGAAACAACTTGGAGATGATGACAAGCAACCAGATCCACCCTTTTCTTCTTCTTCTCCTTCTTCTCCTTCTTCTCCATCTTCTCCTCATTCTACTTCTTTTAATCCTTTCAAGAGTGGGTATAAGCCTAAGATCAAACTGGATGTAAAATTTGAGTTACCAAAGTATTGTGGTGAACTTAATGCTGAAAAATTGGATGATTGGATTCAACAAGTAGAAGTCTACTGTAGAGTCCAGAACCTATTAGATGATGTTGATAGGATCCAGTTAGCTACTCTTTGTTTAGGAGGTACAAATTTAACCTGGTGGGAGAGTAAGACTAAGGCAGAAGTTTCACAACATGGTAGAGTCAGTTTAACTTGGGCAGAGTTTGTTAATGCTCTTAAGAAGTAGTTTTATCCCCTAGGACATATGCAACAGTTAATGATGGACTGGCAAATGTTTAGGCAAGGGAAAGGTCAAACTATCCAAGAGTACACCCATGAATTTAGGAAAAGGGCTATTGCTTTGAATGTCCCTTTGTACACCTAGGACACTTTGTTGAAGTACATAGGTCTTCATTCCTACCTTAGGCATTCTATTTTGGTTTTGAATCCTAACAACTTGGACGAAGTTTGTGTCCAAGCTACCCACTTAGAGTCAAGGGGTAAAGGATCTTTTATTGACAAGTTTGATAATGATGTAAAGAAATATTCTAAGAATGCAGAGATAGGGAAAGGAAAGAAGAAAACTATAGTTAAGAAGGATGATAAACTTTCTTGCACTCATTGTGACAAGAAGGGTCATGATGAAGATCATTGTTGGAAGTTGCATCCTAAATTGAAGCCTAAGTGGGCTCATAAATGTAATCAAAATAGAAAGGTAAGGAGAAAGCCGCAAATGTTGTTATGGATCTTGGTTCAGATTCAGATGATGAGACTAAGATAACAGCTATGGGCCTAAAAGGTAAAGCTCCTATTTCTAGTGTTTCTATTGCTAGTTGTGCTTCTACTTCTATAGTTAATGATTCCTCTGAAGATAAGAAAAGGAATGAGCTTTTTCATTTAAGGGTTGTTGCTAAGAACAATAAAATTGATGCACTCATATATAGTGGTTCTCAAGTGAATTAAAATTGATGCACTCATTTAAGGGTTGATAAGTTGCAAGTAACAAGACAATGCACCTTAAGATTCACAATCACTAGTAAGTTTGTGGATGAAGTACAATTTGATGTGGTTCCATTGGATATCTGTGGGATAGTGCTTGGTAGCCCTTATTTATATGATAGGAAAGCTATTTTCTACAGGGAAAAGAATCATTATCATTGTTTAAAGATGGCATTCAATATATTGTACATTCTCATAGGATTAAGACTGATTGTTCTTTTGCAAACACAGGGCAGTTAAAGAGGGTAATTGATGCATGTAAAGAATTAAATCTTATGTCTATTAGTACAGGTGGTTCTAAACTTGAACTTGGAGTAGCTAACTAGGGTCAGATGTTACAGGATGCACCCACAGTACAACATGAGGGAATGATGATTGAAAGCATTGATGGTTCCTTGGGTAAAAATGTTTCTGTTGTGAAGGATCGATATGTTGTTGATTTGTTCTCTTTCATATTTGCATTGTTGTTCAGCTTGATGCTAGTCAATGTTTGTTGGTTAGTGGCTACAACAGTTGATGTAGATGCTTATGGAAGTGATAGAATGATGTTTATGATCAACAATGTTGTTGTAGTCTTCATTGTGATTGTGAGCCAGGTATGCAGATGTATAGAGGATACAGGACAAGTGGGGAGGCCAAGTCCTCACTTGATGTTTGAATAAATGCCACTTTTGGAGGTCCAAAAGTTCTCCAGTGGGGAGGCCTGATCTGGGGGATATTTTCACTAAAAATTGAAGTTTCTCCAATACTCCAAATTTAGCACCATCAGAAAGAGCTCGATGTCCTAATTCCAATGCAACTTGAATGGAGTCAAAAGAGCTACAGAGCCCAAGTTATTGCCGGTCAAAGTTTCAGTCAACAATTGGTCAACTCAAGGCCCAAGGCAAGAAAAAAAGGTCAAAATTTGATGTCACCAAAAGTGGTCAAAATTGATGTCAATGCGAAGAGCACGACAAGAGCTTTCTGACGGTGTTCGTTTTGCAAATCGAGCTCATATGTGCAAGATATGGAAGGTAGCTTAAATGATGAAGGTACAATGATGATGTCATCATCATACATGGATGAATCATGAGGTGACACATGGTGGCTTCCCAAAGTTACATGTGGCGGCAATTTGTTGGACATGGCTTTATTTAAAAAATAAAAATATAAATATAAAAGCCTACCACTCCTCCCATTTAAAAGCCTTAATTTAAGGCCTACGTGAGAAAAAGTAGGTGGGGTCTTAATTTAAAACAAAACAAATTTACCCCTATTTAAATGGGATAAAACCCCTTTAATATTTAAAAATACATGTGGATTGGGAGATCCTTTTTAAGGGGAACTTAAATATTATTTTTAAAGAAAAAAAACAAATTTCCAACCAATTCACCCCCTATAATTAAGGATTAAATCCTTAACAAAATCAAGCCTGTTTATATTCAAAGGTGAATTATTCATATCTCCTAATAAATCCTGAAACGGATTATGGAATAAAATTACAAGAGGCCATTCGTGAAGATTTTATGTAAAATTGGATGGATTATTTTAACAGGAGGATATCCCTATGTAAATAAGGGGGGATTTTTAAATAATATTTTCTATGTAAAGGGGATATTGGGAGGTTTTGAAAATCAATTGGTTATGAACCAATTTGAGTAATTTTTTTGTATAAAAAGGGTAGAATGGGGGGTGTGAGATTAAGTAATTTTTGAAGAATTTTTTTGGCTAACTATTGGAAGTGAATTTTTGAGAGAGTTGTGAGAATATTTCCAAGTGATAGTGAATTTGATCCTTATGCATTTGAAGCTTAGTTAAGCTTGTTGTATTTTTTGAAGGATTTCTTTGTAATTCATTATCGTCCAAGGAGACATAAATCTTGTAACAGGAAGAAGACCTTTTGTAATCATTTTCTGGAGAGTAATTGGATTGGTCTCACTCCATTGGAGCGGACTCGGAGACGTAGTCACGATTGTGGCGAACTTCAAAATAAAACTCTGTTTGCATCTCTCTCTTTCTTTCTCTCACTTTCTTTCATTCTGTTGTTATCACCTTGTCATTTTAATTATTGTAATTATTTCTATGAGTTAATTTTGTTCTAATTAACTTGGAATAATCATTGTAAAAGTTAAGCATTCAATAATGTAATTTAGTCTAGATCCTATACAGATCATTAAAACTATGTTAGCTCACATAGTCGTGTCACCCCTTAGAGGGCACCTGAGTTTTTGCCTTTCCCAAGTCTTAACTAAAGTCAAATCCTCCACTTTTGACTAGGGTCTCTGATAGTTATATGGTGAGTGTCTTGGGGGAAAATTTTTCCCTCCCCTTGCACTATGATATAGAAAGCGCGTTCAAAAACTAACTCAGTTAGCTTCTACACTAAGGTTCGTAGTAAGGGTGATAGGTTGTCGTTAGGTCCCATTACTTTAGAATATAAAATTCAATTTGTCGACCAGGTAGTGTTCAAGGAAATTTTCAATAGAAGAAATCCAGAGTATCTCCCTTAGGTTTTTTAACTTTTGAAAACAACTTAACATTAATTCTAACTTCAAACTATCTAACTATAAAACTATAAAGCAATTTATTCCTAAGAAAACAAGAAATGTTTGAATTGAAAAACATAAGAAAACTAATTTAGAAAGCATGATAACTAAATTAAAAAGTACAAAAGCAATTAAACTAAGAAGCTGATAAACTTTAAAAACATAAAAACTTATAACAATCCATAAAGCATCTTCTTTAATAGTAAAAACTCTAACAGTTAATAACCGAAACTATGGAAGTAAAAGACAACAAATACTTCAGAACTTAAATTTCATAACAATAAATTTGATAATTCTCTACAGAACAACAATATAATAAAAGAAAACACTTATCTACTTAAAACATCTCCCTTCAAGTGGCCAGCTCGTGGGTTATCACATTCGTTCTTAGCTCACATTCATAGTTATTTTAGAAATGCTTCTATCAACCATAATTATCATCCATAACTCATAACTCAAATTTTGGATAACAATCTCTTTATTCATAAATTTCAGAAAACATTTTGACAGTATAACATTACTTTTTCACTGTATGTTTTACTTCTGGAGATCATGTCTTTTATAGAAAAACTCGAACTACATCCTATATTTCAGATGGTATGGATAACCATTGAAAATATCTAAAATAGATCTATGAATAACTTGTATGTCTTTAAAACCCATTACAACAATATTTAAGAGGCTCAAGTTGAGCCATAAAGTTTTTGAGTCAAAGGATAACATAAATAAATAAAATTTAAAGAGTAACTATATATTCGGACCATTACCCTAAAGTTCTAGAGCATATTTCCAGCGTACATCTTCAACCTGTTCTGGAGCATGTGCTGGTTAAATGTTTCTAATCTACAACTTGATGACTGATTATTATCTACAAAAAACCTAAAATAACCCATTAAATCTATATTGGCAAAATACTTGAAGAAATCAAAAGAAATAAAGTATATACAATTTATTACTAAAAATTAAGCAATTATTTCTCCTAAAATTTAATTAATTGGTAGAGGGTAGGGATTTGAAAATATGAAATAGGTCTTTATGGTATTATCATGATGAGGTTATTTTTACCTCATCATTTTCTCCCCTTCCTAATTCTTGGTAAGTCCTATCCCTTGATTATAATTTTTCCCTCTATTCCATTCTTCATATTTTGCACTAATATCATGCAAATATTTTGCTGTAACATCAAAGTTTACAAGGGTATGGTGGAAACCTCTATGAAAAGAAACTCCCCCTTTCCATTCACTGAAGATTCTATCATCTTGATCTATATTAAAATGGAAAGTAGGGGCTGGATAGAGCAATAAAGGAGGTTTGTACCTCATTCCTATCCACTTTGTTATGGGATTTTCCAAAATTTTGGCAAAGGCATCTATTCTTCTGAAGGACCATTTGATGCCAAGAGGAGAGATCACCTCTCTTTTCTTTATATATATAGGTAATGAAGTGTATCTCTCTTCACATGCATGCCAAGCCCTACCAACCAATTTTTTCCCCTATTCTATAAAATGATTATAACATATTCAAATTTGAAGGCTATCATCAGACCTCCCCTTCATTTTCTCATCCAATAGAAGAGCTACAAATGTCTTTTTGAAAGCTGTTGGTCTACTATTTGGAGATCTCATTTGAAGTCCTATACTTTTCTCTGCTTGAGCATATTCCTTATTATGTTCTTGCCAATGGATTTGATTCCGCATAGTAGATAGTAAAGATCTTAATTGGACCTCTCCCACAAAAAGATTAACAAAGAAATCAATGTGCTTTTCTAATAAAAGATCATGATAACTCTTGCATGTTGTTGTATGCATTCAAGGTTAGGCTATAGTTTGAATTATCTCTACTGAGATGAGTTTTATAATTGGTGAATAAGAGTTATCTGCTATACCATTAATCTTTAATGCATATAGATCTATTTCTATATTGCATATTGATCTACTATATAAATATATATGTTTCAATACATGTAGAATGTGTTTCTATTTGTGTAACCAAATATATGAGAAATTGATGTGCTCTTACTGCAGAACTTGTGTATATTTAAATTATACATGAATATATGAGTATTAATTAGGATTTAAAGTATATGTATTGTAGATTTTTGTATATAGGAGTTTCTGCCAAAAGTCTATTATCAATCCTCCCATGCGTCTGTTTGGGTCTTTAGTAAGCCAAGACTAGATAGAAACAATGATTAGATTTGATATACATATTTGATGTTATTTCATTAGCCTCAATCTGAATTGGTTCAACATTATTCAAATGGTATTGTATTATATTTTGTAGCTACGTAGACTTTAGAGTTCAGTTGGGAGTTGTATAAAATATGTATATATTTCTAAATAAACGTTTTTATTGCTAAGGCTATGTAAAATCTGCTTTAACAATAGATTGATAATTAGATTTTACATATATATAAATATAAGGAACCATAAGAGTATGAGTTATATCGTAGTAAAAGAATTAAAAAAGGGAAGTTTATATATATACATTAAATAAGAATGGACACATTTATATTTAAATTAAATGGAAGTTTAGTCATATGGTAGAAGATTATCTTGTTGAAATAATAGAAACTAGAATGGTTGATTGGTATGTTATTTGTGTATCCCGTGTTTCTTTGAGATGAGTGGTGGCACAATTATTACTTGGGATGTATAAAAGCTACTATACAATTGTGTAATTCACTATTGAAGTGTATGTTTATTGAATTGGTTTAAATTATGGATTTCACTCTAAAGTTTGAGTCATCTCATGAGATGTATGATAGGAGGCTTACAGAGGCCTGTGGAGAAATTTTTTCTTGTTGGGATTCTTGATGTTTCTTTTGATATGGTTGTTTATGTATTGAATTATAATGAGGGTCATTAGCCTTGTATGTTGTGTTCACCAACTTGATTGGAACTTGTGAGTGGGAAGGGTAATGCCTCACATTGTTGTATTGTTAATGGATTCTTTTGGTTGTGCAAGTGAATTTCTATTTGATTTCATTGGATTTCCTTCTTTTCAGTAGGGGAGTGGCTTCCAATGATGTCCAACACACAAAGAGGTGTCTAGGTAACCCATGTGGGAGTTCTATAATCAAGTGATAACCTAAAATGAACTAGGGGGTGGGTAGAAAAACACTAATAAAGATAAGTTAATTCCTCGCTCATGGCTCAAGCACTCAAATAGGCTTGAGATGAGTTGAGAAGGCCTGGAATGGCAAGATCAATGGCCTCATCCTCACGAGAGGTATGTTGATTCCACATAGGGTTGCATGAGGGGTTGGAGATTGGTAGAGGCTGCCAGGGTAACCCAGGATGGGGGTTGAGGCCTAGGAAGATCTGTCTAGGTAACCTATGTAAACTATGTGATGACACTCCTCCTACGACAAGTTTGTATCCCATTGTTTCTTGTATTTCCTTGAATTTTTATGTTCCTCTAGAAGTGATGTTACTGTTTTTTGTTGTTGTAATTTACTTGTTCATGGTTGTCATGTTAGCCTTGTTTTGTCTAATGTCTTATGCCTGATTATGATGATGGGACCCTTTTCTATCTCCTAGCACTAGGGGTGGACCTTTGGGTTCCACATGGTTGGGTGGAAGTGCATTGCTCTTCATTGGGTTCCCTCTTCATGTTCATGATAGTGATGACTTCTCCTAGACTAAAGACCTCTATAGTTGTACCAGCTTATGTGTATTGTCACTCTTGTACTTGGATCAAGTATCATACTTGATGTACACTCCTCACATGTATACGAGGATATATTGATATTCAGATGTGTAAATGTAATGTTGTAAATTGAAGTTGAATTCTATTATGTAATGGATGGTGTAACAAATATTATTGTATATGTGATTAAATGAATTGATTCAATGATCTAGTTGGAGTAAATGTTATGGATGTATCATATTTTTTCATGGTTAATTGTGATGATGAGATGTATTTCCATTTTGATGTTAGAATTTTATTAATGTTTTATAGTTCTCACTAAATTAGACAATGGGAAACTATGTAACGTAGTCATGGATCCTAGAGGACTTAGATTAGATTATATTAGATTAGTGTTAAGTGTTTCAATTACAATGGTTTGTTTAAAGCACTTCAAAAAAAAAATTGTTCAATTTTTAGGTGTTATTGTGTTGTCCTCTATGGTCTCGTGGTGGGGGCATTACACTAGGAATCTTGAATAGGTTACACCCATCCTAGTACTAATTTGACTCAAATGCACTTAATCATGGAGTTTTCTCCAATATCAATCTCACCTAACTTTCTACCTTATTGGCAAGACCTTCAACAAGTGTTATGAATTTTTATCTTAATTTGGTGTCTACTTTGTTGTTTCAATGTCTAGGATTATCTAAATTCATCTAGTAGTATTTTTTATGTATTAAAACTTCAATGTGTTTGATTAATACAATTTTATTTGTAATGCACTTTTGGTGGAGAACAATGTGTATCTTTATTTGTGTCAACATTTTAGATCACACTCTATGATACATCATCAAGTAGAGGATAAAAATGAAGTAAAATTGTAAAGAAAATTCCTTAAAAGGGGGAGAGAAAGGATCCACATAGAATCCAAAAGGTCCAATGGAGAGTTGAGATTCAAATAAATCACAACATAGAACAAGAGGAAGTCAATACAATCGAATTTTATTAGTAGATAAAATTAAAAATTAAAAAAATATAATAATAATGAGGATAATAAGAAAAAATGACCAGGGATGGGGGAATCTAAGGAAAAAAGTAAAAATAATGAGATAAATAAACATGTAAAAGAAATTAATGAATTAACAATTAAAAAAATATTAAAAAGTTGAAATAAAATAAAGAATAAAGACACAAAAAGAAGCATATAAAAAATAACAAATCATATGAGAAAGAATGAGGTTGCAATAAGAGGAATGAGAAGTCACAAGAAAAAGACATGGAACGAAAAGGAAATAAACAAGTGAAAAATAAAAAATGGAGATAAGAGTAAGAAAAGGACCACAAATGGAAAATATAATAAAACAAAAAACAAGTAGGATAATGGGAAAGGTTGAACAATTGGAAGAGAGGAAGGATGAAGAAGAATATGAAGAGAACAAGAAGCAATATACAAAGGTCAAAGGAAGTAGAAAGAATGAGCAAGGAGATTGCAAAAGATGGGAACATTTACTAAGAAAAAGTGGGAGACAAGGGGAAATCAAAGGAATGGGGAGTTAATTTGAAGATAATTTAAGAGAGGGTTCTAGGTGGGGCTCAAGTACCACCCATCATCATCGTTTAGGTTGGTGGGGTTATTTTAGGTGAAAATAGTCTCTTTGAGCTTTCTCTTGAAGAAGTTGTCTTCTTACTAGGACCTATTTTTCCTCTAGGTGAATGTGGTGCTTGGTGTAAGAGTATTTTGTGAGGACTAATTTTGTCTTCCTTTTATGTCTATTGTTAGTGCAATTCTCTTTAATTCTTGTGCAAATAGAGCACCTCATTTCACCAATGTAAGGGGTACTACATGAATAGTTGACTTTATAGACTCCAGAGTTGACAAGAATGTATCTAGGGCCTTTTGTGGATGATACAAGGTTTCTAATGGAGGGAGGGGGTTTGAAGAAATAGTAAAGACCTCTTTTATGAAGTTTTTTAGTAGTCTTGCTAGATATTCCTTGTATTTATGGGAGAGAACCATTGCATACAACACCGTATTCTTATTTTCTGGTTTAGAAATAAGGAAATATTTGGATTTCCTAACAACTCTTATGATGTTATCTTTGTGATACCCATTTAATTTGAAAACCTTGGAAATGTGAGAAAGCTATTATTTGATGTAGTATTCATTGAAAATTATGTAAAAGGCCTTAGTGGATAAGGTATTTATGACACTTTCCTTTTGGGCAAGGTGGTGGTGTTAGAAAATATGCAAGTAGTGGTCAATGTAAGTGGATTTCCAATAGACATGGAGCCATGGGAAACATATCCATTTTTAATAAGGTTTTCTAGGAAGGGGAGTTGGTTATTAGTTTTGAGCTCTTTGTTAAACTTGAAGCAATGAATAATGTTGTTTAGGTGAGAATGGAAGTTTTCAAGTTGATCATGGCCATGTCCATGGGGCTAGCATATGTTTGTTTCATCCACATAAAGCTTATACCATTTAGGTTTTAAGAGGGAAAGAGATGAAGGCTATCTCTTCAAATTATTTTGTGTACAAGTTAGCCTTGGTTGGGGATAATGGGGATCCTATGACAACAACATTAGATTTATCATAGAATACATCCTAGGATGTAAAGAACATGGAATTTAAGTAAAGCTCAACCAAGTATGTAAGTTCCTCATTAGTCTTTAGTTTAACTAGTTACCTAATATTTATGTAAAGGGACTTTAGTAAAGAGGGATATCACATCAAAGCTAACAAGGATGTTGCCATCATCAACTTATTTTCTTTGATTAAATTGATAAATTGGGTAGTCTTTGATTAGGGAAGAAGACTTCCCAATTAGAAGTGTACTTAACTTGGCCAAATAGGCATCAAGTTTATTTTTTGAGGAACCATTGGCATCAAGAATAGGCCTCAAGGGAATGTTTTTTATGGATTTTAGGTGCATCATGGATGTGAGGGATGGTTTCTTTGTTTGGAATGAGATGCTTTTTGGTGTTACCACCAAAGAGGGAATGCACAATTAAATTTTCACTTTCTTGAATATTTAAAAAATTGGATTGTGTAAAGGGATCTTATAGCTACCACTATTATTAAGGTGGTGACATAATTTAATTTGTTCATAATGACCAAGGTATTTCCCTTGTCTACTTTGAGCATGACAATGTACTTATTTTTATCAAGTCTTTTAAACATGATGAATTTTGTTGAGTACTCAAAATATTGAGAAGGGGGTGAATTAGTATTCATTGAAGTTCATTAACTTCATCAACTTAAACTATGCATTCAAAGCATCTCATTTAACTTACAGATATGGAAAGTAACAATTAAAGAATGCATCACAACATCCAACATAAGAACACCAAATTTACATGGAAAAACCTTGAAAGGGAAAAACCACATTGAGGATTAGCTCAAAATATATTATAATTGGTTACAATGGATTACAAAATGGAGGACTCACTATCCAGAAAGAAAAGATCATTGCCCAAAGGACTCACTATCCAAAATAGAAAAGAGAATAGAAGAATGGCTCACTACTAGATTTTGAACTACTAACAATGCATTTGCAACATGCCAAAGATACAATTCCAATCAAGCTCAAAAAATTGACTTTACACACTTCATCCTTCACCACTATCACCTTTTTCACTTCACTCTACATTACATCTCTCTCACAATCTCTACATTCATCATTCACACACTAATTCAATCTTCTATATATACTACAAACACTCACAACATCAATTAGGTTGGCCAAATTGTATGAACTGTGTAACACCATGACCTGTCAACACAAAACTCCATCACACACACCTTATAGAAGAAATAAAAATGTGTTCTTCAACAAAATATGTTGGCATGATCTATAACCACTCCCATGGTTCCACTCCTTACACAATTCAACTCTGCACAATCCTAAAACCCTTAGGTCGACACCTCATAGAAAAATCAATGAAGGAACAACTAAATGAACCAACTATTCATCCACAACTCGATACATGGACCACCAAATCACTTTCCACTTGCAATGCATAAATCTCTAACATCCTCAAATTCTTGGACTCGAAACCACATATGATAATAATCATCCACAGTGGAATGCAGAGCATTCCAATATGCACTCTGCACCTATCACATTGTCATTACTAAGTCCTATACACTATCATCAATATTTTGAATTGAAAAAGACATGCAAAATTGAAAATTTGGATACAAACTTCTTCAATATGTACCAATATTACCTATAAATTGTATGAAAATATGATGCATTGTAGATAAATGTGGACCAAAAAACCATTGCTCTATAATACTAAAAATTCACACTGGAACTTAGTCAAATCATTAGTACACTTGGTCTTCTTTCAGACTACATATATACTAATATACCACCACTTTTACAATAGTTTTCCATCAATGACAACACCATACATCATCATTCTCATTTTTCCAACAATCTCCCCCTTTGTCATTTATGGTAACACACTTCTCCAAAACACTCTAAAAAATATTCCCCCCTTTGACATCAAGGGAAAAGGATACCAAAATGATATTTCTCTTCTTTAATCCCCCTTAATAATATATTTACATGAGATTAGCTCCCCCTATCTACTTTTCTCCCCCTTTCTATATTATCCATCACCAAAAATTACCACAACTCCATCTACTAACTCTACATATGTACATTGAAATCAAAAAATTATATATACAAAGCAAAAATGCATCCCTTGTTGGCAAGAGACACTGCACATGCCATCTAGTGTTGTCATTGATGGAAACCCTACTCATTGATTCGATCCACACATCATCATTTGATCATACTAGAAGTCAGATTGAAGTTTTTTATTTAACTGTCAAGCAAGAATAGAGCATCTGATAGAATTGTGTTTATTGATTTACATACAATTTTCTATTATCATTTTGAGTTGTGGATCTCAGGGAAGGTCATTTGATGTATGATCTATTTTATCCTTGAATCTTAGAGCCTCATATCAAATTTTGTGCAAGTTAGGAGATCCGGTTGATTAATTTTTCATTTAACAGTGCATGAAGGATGACTAAGTGAATGTAGTCATTGTAGATATTCGAGGAGTAATTTTTAAGTGTTTTTTGTGTTCAAGCATGCTGATTTGGGTCCTCACTATGTTGTGTCCAACTTTGGCTAGTGAACATTGAAAATTAATTATGGATTGAGCTAACAGTTTGTAAATATTTTATTTTGTCTTAGCCAACATGTAGCGATTAAATCTTTAGCTGCGTTTATATATAAGTGATTGATTATATCATTTTGATGTATGTACAAAGTTTTTTTATATGTGTTGCAAAATTCAAAAGGATTGTAGAGTGATTATGCACAATTTCACTTGTGCATAAAAGGATTTGTGATGCAAGTTAAAGCAGTCAAAGCATAAGAGTAGAATAAGACAGAAGGTCAAGAATTCGATTGATGAGCTTAACTAGAACTGTAATCGGGCTTTAGTAGGTGCTACTTTCTCAGTTCAAATCTTTTGGATTTTATCCAAATAATTTTTTAAGGCAATGAGCCTTTCTTTTTTTGAGCAGTGAGCTCTACGCAGTGTGCCTGAATGCAAGTGCATTCCCATTTTGTAAATATTTTTTGAGTATACTCAAATCATATTGTGCATTGACCTCCACCATGGTTTTTCCCCTAATAGGGTTTCCACATAAAAAATACTTGTGTTATAGTTTCTTGCTTTATGTTCATGCATATTTCTTTTGGATGAATGTTATCAATACTTTAAAGATCAGTTTAATAAAGTTAAAAATTGCAGAACACTAATTCACCCCCCCTCTACGTAGTGTGCCTGAATGCAAGTGCATTCCCATTTTGTAAATATTTTTTGAGTATACTCAAATCATATTGTGGATTGAACTCCACCATGGTTTTTCCCCTAATATGGTTTCCACATAAAAAATACTTGTGTTATGGTTGCTTGCTTTATGTTCATGCATATTTCTTTTGGATGAATGTTATCAATACTTTAAAGATCAGATTAATAAAGTTAAAAATTGTAGAACACTAATTCACCCCCCCCTCTCAGCCTCTCAGTATTCCTTGATTCCAAAAATTGGTATCAGAGCCTAGTTCCTCAGAAGAAGTTTAACAACTTGGGGAAGATCCGAGAAAGTAATTCAATGGATTCAATAAGTCTTCAACAACAACTTTTGGTGGCCATAGACGATCTTGATCAGTGAAATCTAAAGTCTGAGATTTACAAGAAAGTCTCAAGAATGCTGAGAAGTTCATTCAATCATTGAAAGATAAAATCAAAGAGTCAACGGAGAAGAGAAGGGAACTCTATGATCAGATCAAGCAAAAAGAGAGTTAAAGCATTGAAGATGAACAATTGAGTCAAGCCCTAAAGGAAAAGACAGAAGAGTGTGAAAATTTTTCTAGAGAAAATGTTGTCTCTAAAGCATGAAATCAAATCTATTGTGATGAGGATGACCAAGGAGACACAAGACAAGAAGAAGAATGAAGAAAAGCTTGCTCAGTCCTTAAAAGAAAAATCTAAAGAATGCAATCAAATTACAGATGAATTCAATCAGTTGGAGCTTGAATTGGAACAATCTAGAAATAATCAAGAGCTTGAAAAGTAGATTTTTGATCTTAGAGATGAACTTGCTACTAAAAATGAATTCAAGGAGAAGTTCAAGATTAGCTCAACCAAGCTTGATGAACTGATTAAAAGTCAGAGGACTGAATGTGACAAGCGAGGTCTTGGATATGAGGAAGGATAAAGTTCCAAATCTGGACAAAGGAGATTCAGGCAAGGAAATCAGATGAACAAAGCTAGAAGGTATCTGGTAAGACAACCTAATGCTCAAAGGTTCAATGGTTACTGGATTTTTTGCAATAAATTTGGTCATATGGCTACTCATTGTAGAAGTATAATGAATTCAAGTGGTCCATCATTTTTCGGCCAGTGTTTCAATTACAATTAGTATGGTCATAAGTCAAATGAATGCAAAAATATAATGAAATTTTTTTATAGAGATTTCAGATGTTATACATGCAATAGATTTGGCCATATTGCTAACCAGTGTAGATCAAGGAAAATCAATGGAACAACTGGTCTAGACAAAGAAATGTGGTGTGCTATAATTGCAACAAATCTAGTCACATTTCTATATTTTGTAGAAGTAAAAAGGGTTAGGTAAATCAAGGTAAAAACATGTAGAAGGATGAAAAGGGGAAAGGAAAGGTTACTATAGATGAGATCAGGAAGCAAATGAAGAAGATTCCCTCGATTGTATGAAATGAGTCCACACTAGAATCAAGGTCTAGAAATTCTTTTGGTAATTCTTCTGAGAATTAGTTTTAGGCCTTTGGCCTAGGGAGACTTCTCAAGAAAATTCTTTAAACCCCCTATCGATAGTTGGTACTAGGATATGGATGAGTGCAATAATTGCATTGATGATCTACAGATGTTGTTGAAGTAGTTGGAGAGAGTATTTATCCATAATTGAAGGTCCGAAAAAGATTTATCTTTCACAGAGTATGGAAACAGGGTATCCAAATGAGGTAGGGAAAAATAATTTATTGCGACAAAAAGTTAGGTGCACGAATGATAAAAGTTCATATGTATTCTTCATTTGTCACTTTTCACTTTGAGAAGAAGAAGTTTGGAGAGCTCTAAAGTGAACTTTGGTGAAACTTACCGAAGATTCAAGTGTGAAGGTGATTCGATGATCAAACCCTAATCCGGTGTAAAGGTATTTATTGGGAAAACTTGTGAACTTGTGAATTTTTTAAAATGGTTGCTCCATTGGTAGTTCATATCAAGGATAGACCCTATCCAAAATTCAAGCAGAATCCTTTCAAATCTATTGAGATAGAGCCCTTAGGTGTAATTTGGTATTTTTTGTATGACGTCTTGCATATTAAATACATTAGGGCATACATTCATGCAAATATTGAGGAGTTAGGAAGCTTGCAATTGTTGAATTTGTACTCAAATCATATAGTTGGAGAAGATTTCAAGGTAAAGCCTAAATTCAAAACCTTAGAGGAGAAGAAATTAATGCAGAATGTAAAATTTCCTGTGTTTGAAGAAAATGAATGGGTTCAGTATATTTTGAGCCAAGTTCTTGCTGAATTTATGTGGTTTAGTCAACCTTTTAAGATTACAAAAGAATATATAAGCACTGTTACTAGTTTAAATTCCTCTGGTGGGTTGCCGATCTTGAAGTCCATGAAGAATCAAACAATTACTAATGCAACCAGATCAATTTTTGATAAAAGAGCTATGACAATTAATGATATTATTTAAGTGGATGTTAGATTTGCATCTATGGTCATTGGTTACAAGATCTATAATTCGAGTTGGGATAATTCTATATCTGGTACAACTATCTATGCAACATATCAAATTGTGAAGGAGAATGTAGAGTATGATCTATGTGAGTTACTCAGAAGCTAATTAATGGAGAATCTTGGAAAAATCAAGAAAGATAAGAAGAATTCCTTCAAATATGGTAATCTGTTGTTTTTTTTATTCTTTTATCTCATGAATGAAGTTCTAGGAGTTGGAAAAGTTCAATGGCAAGGTAATAAACCTATAGCTATTCAAATTAGAGATATCTTGCACAAATTTGGTGATAGTAAAGCTAGGAAAATTGCAATCTGGGGTTATTTCAAGAAATTTAAGAATGAAATGCAAGCAAGAGAAAGAATTCCTACTTCTATTGTGGAGAAGTATAAGGATTAAATTTTCTCCATGGTTGATATTGATCAATGATTGATGGAAGTTGCAGATCCTAGAACGGTATGGATTATGCCAATGGGTTATGAAGCTAAGGGGAATATCTTGGAACTATATGCATAAAATTTGTTAAGTAAACCTTGGGATCTAATAGAAGAGAGGTTGGGAGCCTATGAAGAAAAGGATATGCAAGTACATGAGCAGTTGAAGAAATCTATGATAGTCCGAAAGTAAGGAAGTTGAAGCCTTTGTAGAGAGCAATGTTATATCTACAGAAGCTGTGAGAGAGGCTAGAAGAAAGAAGGAACAAGCTAAAGTAGGAGAGCTAGCTAGAACTGAATCTACTAGTCTGGTACCATCCTCTGCCCAAACTATATCTACAAGAAGCTCTAATCTGTCATCTGGTCTTGTAAAGAAGTCAAGTATTGTGAAAGCTCAAGCCAAGTCATCTGGGAGAGAAGGAAAAAGGAAGAAGGAAAAGAGCACAAGAGTTTATGTTTCTATTTTTGAAGATGAAGAGAAAAGAAAAATCAAGCAAAAGGGAACAAAGGAAATAAAAGTCTCTAAGGACAAACCCTCTGGTGAAGAGAAAGGAAAGAAAAAGATGAAAACAAACAAAATAGGTATGTCTATAGAAGAAGTGGAGAAAGCATTTATTAAGGATGGTAATCTTAGGCCTCTTTATGAATGGTATGACACCTTTGATAGTGTCGTTCAAAGAGTTATGGGTATGTGCAAAATCATGATGGGCCAAAAAGTGGCGATATGATGGGTATGTGTAGGGTATGTGGCTAACAACTTTTTTTTACTCAAAATTGATCAAACAAAAAGGGTTTTTAAAGGATATTCTCAGCTTTCCACCAATATAAATTATGCTTTACTTTGAATTTAATAAATAATTATTATTCATTTTCTATTTGAATTATGACTAAAGTCCTGATTGATAAGTTGATTGAAAAACATCTATAGCTTTCAAATGGTATCACATTTTTTGAATTTGAAACATGTGTCACATTCTATGCTTTGCATAATATAGGATTAAAAAAAAATGAATTTCATGAAGTTTTGACCAAGTTAAGGTGGTCAGACATACGATTTTTTATGTTTTTTAAAATTTGTAATAAAAAAATCATAATTAATTATTTACTTGGAAAAAAATTACAAAAAAATATTATCACATCGGGACATGAGTCCTCTACTTATATCTAAAATCTTATAAAAAAATATTATCATTTTATTGGGGTTAGGGTGGTCAAATAGACACCTACTTCTTATTTTTTCCTTGAAATTTAAGTACTACTGCATTGAAATTTCAAATTTTCACCAAATAGATATTTGTTTTAAAATAAACCTAGTAGTTTATAAACTACATTCAATTTGCTACAGATTCTATTCTTACATATTTTTTAAATAATATAGATAACTTATTCAAATTTTTACATCAAGTTGCCTAACTCTAATTTTTCTGAATTTTTCACCACTTAAGGGCCCATTTTTTCCATGATGATCATGCACATACCCTTTTTGAGGAAGCCTCAATAAAATACTTGAATAATTTCAATATGAATCTTATTGAAATAATTTCTATGTTTCCCAAAAGTCTATATGAAGTTTTAGAAATGAGAAGAGTGGGTGAAAAGACAGAAGAAGAGAAAATGAGCAAAAAGGGATTTTAAGAGAAAAACAAGGGTGAACAAGCTGATGGTTGGAAAGTATGAAGAAGTTGCAAAGGATATTGAGAAAATCCTTCAGGCAATTATGTTAAAGAACAAATACAATATTTTTTCTGAAGAAGTGCATGATGGAGATGCTCCATTTGGTCTAGTAAATGAAGAAGATACATTTGAGGACACTCTAAATCGTCTAGATATACATTATGTTGAAATTCCTATGGAGACTGAAGCTCCTAAAGTTGTGTCGGTTGAAGAAGTTGATATTCCTAAATACCAAGAAGAATCAGTGCCTGAAGAGAAGAAGCATGAAGTGAAAGAAGTTCATGTGGAAGCAAGAGACACTGCTAAGGTAGTGAAAGATTGTTTAGAAGACCAATAGGAATATTTTGATCATGAATTGATTAAAGGTCCTATCAATTTGGGTATTTTTTCTCCCATTGAGAAACTGAAAGTTGCATCATTTGCATAGGCCAAGGAAAGGGAAGAAATTCTAAAATCACATATTGAAGATAGTGAGTTGTTGAATCTTGCATCCAGTATTTTGGAGAATATCATGCCTTCATATGTCAAGGATTCATGTGATTCTCCATCTGTTTAGATGAAGAAGTTTGTTAATTTTGTAAGTACTCATTTTGAGTCACTTGAGAAGTCAGCTATGGATAAGGTTTAGGATTTTGATGCTAAAAGGTTCAATAGGTTGAAAGGGATGATAGCTAATGATAAATCTCTATTAGCTACTTGTGTAAATAATATTCAAAGTGATTTTTTCTGAAGGTGGTAACATTTATAAGTCATGTCTATCTCTATCTAAGTTCACTGAGGACATTGAAAAGAAAATGAAAGAATGTGAGAAATAGTTATGAGATATCACTTAAGCATTTGATCCTCTAACCATTTCTATCGGAAAGAAATAAGGTCAAGTCATATCCCTGCTTGACAAGATCAAAATTTTGAAGCATGAAGAAGGTAACATTGTTGAAAGGGTTTGTGAACTTAGAGGACTAATTGGTCGTAAGATGGAAACAATGTTGGGTGCATTGAAGGAAGCACAAGATGTTATGGCAATCAATGATCCAGTGAACCTAGAATCATCAAAGATGTAGTCTTACTTATTATGTGGTCACATGACTATCTTAGAGAGTCCCAAGAAGGGTTGGGACATGATTTTGAACCTATTGAAGAACAATTTTGCAAATCTATTCAAGTTTATGTAAGTTGTAGAAGCATGTTTGTACATAGAAATTTTGTTTGATTTTTGGTATGCAGATTCTTACCTTTTCCATTGATGTCAAATGGGGAGAATGGGATAGTGAAAAATGCTTTAATCATCTTAGGGAGAATTGTGTTTTTTGAGTTTTGAAGGTTGGCAGTGTATTCATGTTGGTACTGATCTGACACTTAGTTATTTTTAACTAAGTGTTGCCATCAATGCCAAAGGGGGAGATTGTTGGAAAGAGACACTACACATTTCATCTGGTGTTGTCATTGATGGCAACCCTAGTCAGTGATTTGATCCAAACATCATCATTTTAACATACCAGAAGTCAGATCAATTTTTTGTGATTAACTATCAAGAAAGAACAAAGCATTTGATAGAATTGTGTTCATCGATTCACATGCAATTTTATTTTATCATTTTGAGTTGTGGATCTTAGGGAAGGTCGTTCGATGTATGATCTATGTTATCCTTGAATCTTAGAGCCTTGTATTGACTTTTGTGCAATTTAGGAGATCCGGTTGATTAATTTTTTGTTTAATAATGCTTGAAGGCTGACTAAGTGAATGTAGTTGTTGCGAATATTTGAGGAGTAATTGTTTAAGTGTTTTTGTGTTTGATCATGTTGATTTGGGTCCTTACTATGTTGTGGCCAACTTTGGTTGGTGCACATTGAAAATTAATTATGGATTGAGCCGACAGTTTGTAAAATTTTTATATTTTGTTGGAGCAGACATGTAGCGATTAAATCTTTAGTTGGGGATATATATAAGCAATTGATTATATCATTTTTATGTATGTACGAAGTATGTTTATGTGTTATGTGAAATTTAGAAGGATTGTAGAGAGACTATGCATAGTTTCACTTGTGCATAAAAGGATTTGTGATGCGAGTTAAAACAGTCAAAGTAGAAGAGCAGAAATAGACATAAGGTCAAGAATTCAATTAATGAGCTTAACCGGAACTGTAATCATGCATTAGTAGATGCTACTTTCTCAATTCAAATATTTTTTGTGTTATCCAAATACTTTTGTAAGGCAGTGAGCCTTTTTATTTTTTCGTAGTGAGCTCTACATAGTGTGCTTGAATGCAAGTGCATTCCCATTTTGTAAACATCTTTTGAGTATGCTCAAATCATATTGTGGATTTACCTCCACTATGGTTTTTCCCCTAACAAGGTTTCCACATAAAAAATCCTTATGCTATGGTGTTGTGGTTGCTTGATTTATGTTCATGCATATTTCTTTTGGTTGAATGTTATCAGTACTTTAAAGATCAGATTAATAAAGTTAAAAATTGTAGAACACTAATTCACCCCCCTCTCATTGTTCCTTGATTCCAACATACCTTAAGTAGATGAGGGTAAAGTACCTTGATATGAAATCTTAAATTTTGCAAGGTGTGCCTCCAATCCTTCTTTGCAACCTGCCAATCCTTCTTAGAAAAGGAAAGCATAAGACACTAATTTTCAAATTGAACATGTTGGTCCTATCCTTCTTTTGAAGAACTAGGCATTACATTATTTTGCACAATCTTCTTAGCATCAGCCAAAACTCTAGTCAAAGATGTAACCCTTGTACTTACCATATCTCTGATTATAATGCATTATTATTTTCTCCTTTTTTTCTTGTAGTAGAAAGAATTGAACATGTAGATTTTCAATGATTTCTCATGTAGCTCCATCTACATCACTCACCAAATGATAAAAACTTGAGGCTTGAGCAAATTGAGACTTAATTGAGTCCATTTGATCCTTAACGCTCATTGTAGAAACTAGCCACTTCAAACAAACTTGAAATAATTGTTTTGCATCTTCCAAAAACTTCTTAACATATTCCAATTTTTCTTGCAACTTGGCATGTATAGTACCACACTTATAAAAAAATTAAGCTAATCTTTTATCAGTGAATTTCTTTCCCATTTCCTTCTCTATCTTCTCTTCCAATGCAAAAAAGTACTCCTTAAAAGAATCAAGTAATAAATTCAATTGTTGTACATTAGATAAGGAATTTTCAATAGATACTCTAGGAAGTCCTTCATGCATCACCTTCACAACTTCATCAACCAATTGAGTACTCTTCTCATGAGTTTGAAGAATCTCCTTCCTTGTAGAGGCATGAAATACTCCACCAAGCTATAACTATTGAACACCCAAAATATCGAGAGGGGGGTAAATCAGTATTCTACTAAACCATTCAAGCATTAGCCATCCAATTACCAAAGCATATTCAATTGTTTTAAGGAAATAAAGTATGAAAAAATCCACAACATCACATAGCACATTACCAATATTTTTATGTGGAAACCCCAAAATGGGAAAAACCTTGGTGAGGTTTAGCTCACAGTATATTATAGTTACCAGTTATAATATATTACAAAAGTGCTCACTGTAGGTGGACTTACTGTCCAAGTGGACTCATTTTCCATAGAGAAAAATATAAAAGAGAGAGGAGTGGCTCATATCCTATTTCAAACTATTACAAAAACATCTACAATATGTAGGAATATAGTTCCAATGAAGTACAAATACAAACTTCACATTGATTTGGATCAATACTCTGCTTTGGTCTACATTCACATAATTTTGATCTCAACATTCACAACTTATCTCTTCTTTGACCAAATTCACATCACACATCTTGCATATCACACTTAATTACTTTCAAATCATTTAAAAAAATCCATCATATATATTGGCATCAAGTGTAACATCAATTAGGTCGGCCTAATTAGATGTAACACACAAAATTCAACTTGTCGGCCCCAAAAAAAATTCTCCATACTTCATTCCATAATTCATAATTAAAAATACCTTAAGATAGGTTGGGATTGACCTATAATAGATCCCATATAAAATCTCAACACATATTAACCCTTTGCATACATATCAAACATGTTAGGTTAGCACACCATAGGACCTAAATAAAAAATCCTCCAACTATTCATCCATATCACAACATGTGGATCTCAAATGTTGATCCCACCTGTAATTCACACTCATCTAACATCTAGAAACTTAAAATTCAACACCACAACATCAAAGACTCATTTGTGGAGAAGTGTGGAATCATCCACACAAGTACACTATACAAAAAATGATTGTATTATACCAAACCAAACTCTATCATTCATATCTCCCAAAATACTTTGCCAAACAATATGAAATATTAAATTTAGAATGTTCTAATTTCCACAAAAATTAGGTTAGAAGCGAGGAGAAAAATATTCCTTTTCAGATTGGTGTGGACCCAAAAAGTGATATATTGTAACCCTGAACTAAGAGTACTCACACTTATATTTTCATACTACTGAACATTTCAAACCAAATCTCTTTGCACAAATGACTTCTTCAACACCTCAAAAAAATGTTAGAAATAATAAAATTATTCCAAAACACTATTGACATTAATGACAACATTTTACTACATTACTATGCATATTATCAATGCTCATGTTGCCAAAACAACATCATTAATGACAATTTTCACAATCTTCCAACAATCTCCCCCTTTGTCATTGAAAATGTCAAAAAAAAATTCTAAAACTCTCCCCCTTTGACATCAAGGTCAAAGGGAACCTATGTACATTATTTTTATCCATTACTAGAACTCACCCTAAATGATGTAGCCTTATATACATAGTTGTGAAAAGAATTGACTCCCCCTGAGTCATGTACCAGGGCAAAAAGATACTGAAACTCAATGTTATAGGTCCACATATATATACAAAGAATCTAAACAAAAGAATGCATAAAAACATGAACAATGTGTCAATCAGAGGTGGTTGACGCTTGCAACCCCTTCACCAAATCTTCCCAGGATGGCCTAACATCTTCCCATTCTCGCTTGGCCTCTAAAAGCATCTTGATCTGAGATTCAAACTCCAATAGTAGTTATCCCTCTTTCCATGAAGCAAGTCCTAGATTCAATTTCTTTTCTTTGACAAAACTTAGGAGTGATTTGGAAACCAACAAAATTTTGGAATTGACTAGATCCCTCACATCTCCAAACTTTAGTATGATAGTCTCTCTTTGTGCTTGCAACTAGAAAAACATCTTAAGAAGATCTTCAATTTTTCTCCTTGTGTCCTTGACGAGATCCATAGTCGAGTCAAATGCATTGAAGGTAGCATTAATCTATGATCATCATTGAAGATAATACAATGCCTTCACCTCATCAACATAGGCTTCTACATCCTTTCTCAATTCATAGAAATTCTTATGTGCAACAACACATTTTTCTGTCATCCATCATCATTATTTTGTGATGTATTATCTTCTCTACTTATTTCTTATCCTCTTCCTTAAGTCTAGATGTATAGGACATGAATGAATCAATTAAAACATTGAAATTTTCCATATTAGAGATTGTGGTATCCACATGTGATCTAGGTATGATCTCTTGAAACACTTTGACTACCTCATATATCATCTCTCTACTCTTTTGCTGGGTTTCAATTATCTCCTTTCTAGCAGATGTATGAAATAAGTCTCCTAGTTGGATATGTGTAGGATCATGATGGGCCAAAAAGTGGTGATATGATGGGTAAGTGTAGGGTATGTGGCTGACGAGTTTTTTTTACCCAAAATTGATGAAACGAAAAGGGTTTTTAAAGGAGATTCTCATCCTTCCACCATTATAAATTATTCTTTACTTTGAATTTAATAGATAATTATTATTCATTTTCTATTTGAATTACGACTAAAGTTTTGATTGATAGGAAGATTGAAAAATATTTATAGCTTTCAAACGGTATCACATTTTTTGAATCAAAAACATGCATCACATTCTATGCTTCACATGCTATAGGATTAAAAAATAATAATAATAATTTCATGAAGTTTGACCAAGTTAAGGTGGTCGGACATACTAGATTTTATATTTTTAAAAGTTGTAATAAAAATTCATAATTAACTATTTACTTGGAAAAAATTACAAAAAATATGCATCACATCCATGAGTCCTCTACTTATATCTAAAATATTATAAAAATATTATCATTTTATTGTGCTTAGGGTGGTGAGACAGACATCTACTTATTTTTTCCCTGAAATTTAAGTACTATTGCATTGAAATTTCAAATTTTCACTATATAGATTTTTTTTTTAAATAAACCTAGTAGTTTAGAAACTACATTCAATTTTCTACAGATTCTATTCTTACATATTTTTGAAATAATATAGATAACTTATTCAAATTTTTACATCAAGTTTCCTAACTCTAATTTTTCTGAATTTTTTGCCACTTAAGGGCCTTTTTTTTCCATGATGATCCTACACATACCCAGTTGTACCTTGGGAATAGGAGAAATCTTATTCACATCAACATTACCTTGACTCATCAATAGTTACAATATTTGTGAAGATACAATAGGTTGGAAGATAGTCATTCTAGAGTCAGTTGTTTCATCCTTTTCAGTATCTCTGGATACAACCTTATCTTTGTTTTCTTCTTCTTTATTCTCTTCTTCTTCCTTACCATGTTCTTCATCATGCTCATCAAAAAAAAATTCCTTATCATGACCTTTATCTGCATTTACTTCCTCTATTTTTTCTTCTTCCATAGTGTCATATGTTCTTACCGAAGGAGGGACTTCATCATTTTGTACCAAAGGATTTTTGGTATCATTTCCCTTCACAATGTCATCTCTGATCATTGCTTCTACTTCATTTTCCTTTGAAATATCCTCCACTTCTAGAGGGGTTTTATCAAATGCAACATTATCATTAACCTCATGCTTATGTTGAGAATCATCAGTTTGCGCTACTTTTATGTTAGGTTCCAAAGCACTGGTATCATCATTTATTTCTTCTTCAATCATTGGAAGCAGTCCTAACTTATGCACAATCTCTTCAACTTTATCATTGATTTCTTTTTTTATTATTTCCACATCACCTTGATCTTTTCCCATAATGGTAGTAACCCTCTATTTAGTCTTCAACTCCTTACTAAATATAGTAACCAATATAGCTCTAATAATCTTCTAAAAGGGGAGCACTAACTCTTCCCAAGGCTTCATCTTTTAACCTTTCATGCTCATATATAGCTTTTTCCCTTATTTTTAACAAGATATTCCAAACATCATTAGGAACATCCTTCATGATATTCTTCATGTTAGCTTCATGTACAATGATATACTTGACTATGGCTTCAATGATGGTACCTTTGTGTACTTCATCTACATATTTTTACAAAGCAGTTATCTCCAACATTTCAATTTGCAACATGTTACTAAGAAGTGCCTCAAAATTCATTAGGAAATGAGGTACTTCCTATTTTTTTTCTTCTTGTCCTTCACCGAAGACTTCTTTCTTTGAATTTTCTCTTTTTTCTTCTTCTTCTTTGGACAAGCCTTCTTGGCTTCCTTCTCTTTTTCTCTCAACTGAAACTTGAAAGCCTCTCTTTCTTTTTCAACTTCCTCTTCACTTTCAGTGTCAATTATATCAAATATTTTTCTTTTTGAGCTAGCTTCACCTTGTGTAGTTCCTTTTCTTCCTCTCCAAACTAGTTTTGGTCCTTCTTCTAGTTCTTTATCTTCATTTGCAACACTAATGCTTATACCTTTCTCCCTTGAGGCCCTTTTCTTGGCTCTCCTATTGGAAACTCAAGGGTAGAAAACTAAGAGGGGGGTGAATCATTTGTCACTGAATCTCAAACTTATTCAACTTATTAGCCTTAATTTTAGATCTGATCATTAATCATGAAACAATAAATGAAAAACACATCAGAAGCACACATAACACCAATATTTTTTTACGTGGAAACCTGTTAGGGGGAAAACCAAGTTGGAGATCAATCCACAAGATTATACCCTATTAAAAGTATAAGGAAATATGAATGGGGAATGCACAAGCATTTAGGCACACTGCCTAGAGCTCACTACTCAAATACAACAAGGCTCACTTACCAAGGAAGACACACTATCTTATAGAAAGATTCAGATTAAAACCATCCGGATTTGAACTGAGAAAATAGCATCTGCTAATGCCTAGTTATAGTTCTGGTTAAGCACATGAACACTTCTTCACTCTTCTTCACTCTTCTTCACACTTTGCTCTACCTTCAAATGATCTAAAATTTATTTGAACATAGGACTCATACACTTTACATTTGCACCTCTTCCACACTTCAAAAAATCACTCTTATATATCTGTAACAAGAAATTGCATCGCTTTAAGTCGGCCACAAGAAGATAATAAAATAATTACAAATAATCAGCCCTAAACAAATAAAGATTATTAATGCAAATCAACCAAGGTTGGCCATAACATAGTGAAGACCGAAAACAACATCTCCAATATGAAAACACTTCAATTAATTTTTCCTCAAAGATCCACAACATGCTTCAACACCTTGTCATCCAAGAACATGAAAAACATGAACACACAAGAGAAAATATCGAATCACGAGCACAAAAATCAATATAGACATGACACAAAGATAAATAATGAACTAGAAACATCCACAAGGATCATGAAACATGAGAGAAGCATCCACAACAACTGAACTTACTGAAATCACTAAATCTTCAATCAGCAACACTAATTGAAGCGACAAAAAAACTATTAGAATGAAAATCACCATAATTCAATCAACTCTTCATGTGGATCTCTGAAATTCAATGTGGATAAAATAGACATACTCAACAAGAAACCCTTTATTTCACAACCTTAGAACAACAACATGCTGAACACACCAATAGAAATAACTTCACTTCACCAATGACAACTTGTAGCACTTCTTACTACAATTTTCTCAATATCCTCGACATATACAACTTATAATGCAACAATGCTAATAGTGTTGACATCAATGACAACCACATATCAGCAACACAACCAAAATACCCAACAATCTCCCCCCTTGGGAATTTATGGCAACCAATGATGTGAAAAATACCATCAACACAACTACGCTTACTCTTCCTTTAAGTTCAAACTTTTATTTCCTCAACTCTTCTCCCCACAAGGCTCTTCTCCCCAAATAATCAATAGTTTTTTTTCACATTACTCTTCTCCCCCTTCAACATCAATGAAAAATATATCTTCAATACAAGATCTGAACCACATATTTGAACTTCTGAACATCTAAACATCTAAACATCTGACTACTCCCCCTGAGTAGCAGCCACCACAACATCAATCTAGATCAAAATATGATCATGGAATGCATGGATTGATGCAAAGCAATGCATCCTTAGTTTTGATTAGGAGGGGTAATCACCCCTAACTTCCCTTTGAGATAATCAAAAGTATCCTTAGGCAACGACTTTGTAAAGATATCTACAATCTGCTCCTTAGTAGGAACATACTCCAATCTGACTTCCTTTTCACTTACCTTCTCTCTCAAAAACTAAAATTTAATAGATATATGCTTGGTCTTTGAATGTAGCACTAGATTCTTAGAAATGTTAATAGCACTTGAGTTATCATAGAATATAACAATAGTCTCATCATACAAAACTCTAATATCCTTCAACATTTGTTTCATCCACAACACTTGAGTACAATTATTAGCTGTAGCAATGTATTTTGCCTTTGTAGTAGATAAAGAAATAGCATTCTACTTCTTACTCAACCATGAAATCAGCTTGTTTCCTAAGAAAAATGCTCCACCACTAGTACTTTTCCTATCATTCACATCTCCTTCCCAATCAACATCAGTAAAGGAACTCAAAGTAAGATCATCATCTTTAGGATACCATAGACCAAAATCAACTATCCCTATCAAGAATCTAAAAATTCTCCTCACAGTAGTCACATGAGATTCTTTTAGATCAACTTAAAATCTAGCAACAATACATACAACATTCATGATATCAAGCCTAGTTTGAGTCAAATAAAGCACTCCACCAATAATTGATCTATATCTTGTCTGATTTTCCTTTGGACAATCATCATTAGTTGTCAACTTGCATCTAGTCACCATGGGTGTACCAACATGCTTTGAATCTTCTATATTGAATTTCTTCAACAATTCCTTCACATACTTGGACTGAGATATAAAAATCCCTTTATCTAACTAATTAATTTGAAATCCCAAGAATACTTTCATCTCTCCAATCATTGACATCTCCAATTCATTATGCATCTCATTAGAAAACTTCATGCACAAGCTATCATCTCCTCCAAATATGATATCATCAACAAAAACTTCCACAATCAAATCTTTATCATCATTCTTGAAATACAAATTACTATTAGCAGTACCTTTGTTAAATCCAAGTTTCACCAAGTACTTATCCAATTTGGAATACCTTGCTCTAGGGGCTTGCTTAAGACCATACAATGCTTTCTTCAATTGACACACCATATTTTCCTGATCAGTCAATTGGAATCCATTAGGTTGCTCAACATATACCTCTTCTTCCAATTCTCCATTTAGAAAAGAAAACTTGACATCCATTTGATAAACCTTGTAATCCTTGTGAGCAGCATAAGCAAGAAACAATCTCATAGCTTCAATTCTAGCAATAGGGGAAAAGGTTTCTTCAAAATCAATACCTTCCATTTGAGAATATCCCTTACAAACCAATCTTGCTTTGTTTCTAACCACTTCACCTTGTTCATTTAGTTTTTTTCTTTAAAGACCCATTTAGTTCCAATTACATTCATATCCTTAGGTCTAGGAACAAGAATCTATGTATCATTCTTCTCAATTTCTTGCATTTCCTCTTTCATTGCTTCAACCCAATGGTCATCTTTGCATGCTTCATTCACATTGTTAGGCCCAGTGTTTGAAATCAAACAATACTCTTCTAAAAAATTTCTCCTAGCCTGGACACCTTTGTTCTTATCACCTATGATTTGATTCTCTAAATGATTCAAGCTCGCATACCTCAGAGTCTTCTTAGAATGTTCTTCAACTTCAGGCTCTTCTGATCTCTCTTTTGTTCTTCCATTAGTTTCTCCTTCTTGATTTTCTTCATTCACCGAAAGGATTTGAACTTGACTTGTAGTCTAAACTTGTTTTCCTTTGCTTGTACTATCATTCTAATCATCAGAATCATATCCATAGGTTTTGGATAATGTACGTATGTCTTCATCAACCTTAACATTTGTACTTTCAATCATTTTCTTCAATCTTTTGTTGTAACACTGGTAGGTGTTACTTTTAGTAGCATAACCCAGAAAGATTCCTTCATCACTCCTAGCATAAAACTTTCCTATATCTTCATCTCTTTTGATATAACACTTGCTTCCAAAGATTTTGAAATATCTAACAGTAGGATTTTGACTAGTCCATAGTTCAAAAGGAATCTTACCAGTATCACCTTTGATTTGTACCTGATTAAGTGTGTACACAACAGTACTCATAGCTTCTTTCCAATAGATATGAGGCACATTTCTTTCTAATATCATGGTTCTAGGCACATCTTGAAATATTCTATTCTTTCTTTCCACAACTCCATTCTATTGAGGGGTCCATGGTGCAGATAACTGTCTCTTTATTCCATTCTCTTCACAAAAAGAATTAAACTCATCGGAAGTAAATTCACCACCTCTATATGATCTCACACACTTAATCTTCAAATCAGTCTCTGTCTCAACCATAGCCTTAAAGATCTTGAACTTTTCCAAATATTCATATTTCTCCCTTAATAAAGTAGCCAACATCATCCTTGAATAATCATCAATAAGAAACATGAAATATTTGTAACCTTGCAAACTTCTAGTTCTAGCAGGACCACATAAATTAGTATGCACAAGTTCCAACAATCCATTTGAATTTTTTTGTTTACTTCGAAATGAAATTAATGTTTTCTTTCCTAACTAGCATTCTTTGCATATGGCATTAGTAGGTTTCATCAACTTAGGAAGATCTCTCACAACTTTACTATAACCTATCTTGACAATGTTATCAAAGTTAACATGACACATTCTCCTATGCCATAACCAAGTCTCATCAACTTGAGAAATCAAACAAATTTTACTAGCAAAATTTAGATGAGAGATATTACCTTTTGTTTGTGTACCTAATGCAATCACAATTCCATAATTTCCCAATATTTTGTACTTACCATCCATGAACTGAAGATTGTATCCCTTATCAACCATTTGACCAACACTCAAAAGATTATGCTTCAAACCTTCAACATACAAGACATCATCAGTTTTATTCTTACCATCAAGAGAAATGCATCCTCTTCCATATATCACACCATCTATGTTATTACTAAATCTCATAAAACCACCATCATACTTCTCCAAATTCACAAACTTAAGTTTATCTCCTGTCATATGATGAGAACAACCACTGTCAATTACCCATTCATATTTCTCTTCAACTCAAGTAGCTAGGGATTTCTCCACATTTATACAACTAGTAGACTCAATAGACACATGATTATTTTCCTTAATAGAAATAAACACAAATTCATCTTCACTTGCATTTCCTTTGTCAGATTTATCATATGTTACACATTCATCAGCAACATAGTAACACTTCTTTTGGATTTTAGGCTTGTTAAATCTTGGCTTGGAAACTCTCTCAGGACACCTTGATGCAAAATGACCTATCTTATTTTAAGAGAAACATTTAATCAGAAACTTTCCCTTATACTTACCTTGTCCTCTGACTTCTCTTTTCACAATCAATGATTCAAGTTCTTCAAGCTCTCTTTCTTCTTCATCTAGTTGTTTCATTTCATCCTCATACTTGAATGTATTTCTTGATGAACTTTCACTCAGATCATATCTTTGTCTATCTATTCCAGAAGTAGTAGCCTTAAATGTAGATTCAACCTTAGGAAGGGCATCACCAAATTCACTCAACTCAAAAGCAATAAGCTTACCAATCAACATATCTCTGGTAACATTTTTCATAGTTCAGATCTCTTAAATAGCACTAGCCTTGACTTTGTAAGAGTCAAGAAAAGATCTAGGCACTTTAGCAACAATCTCTAATTCATCTATCCATCCACCAACACATCTAATACTACACACAAGTTCATTTACTCTTTGCATGAAAGTAGTAACATTTTCAACATCACCCATTTTCAGTTTTTCATATTTTTCTTTCAGACTTTGTAGCTTAGCATCTTCACATTTGCATCAAATTTCTCCAACTTCTTCCAGATCTCATAAGCAGTCTTCAAATCCATCACATTTGTCATCTCAGTATCAGTCAAAGCACTCAAAAACACCTCCTTAGCCTTGATATTATATTCAACACCCTCGATTTCAACAGAAGTAGTAGGACCATTTTGGGGAGTAACATATATATTTTATAATGCTCTAGTAGGGTTCACAAATGCATCATAGATGTCACTCCATTCAAGCTTTCCATAAGGAATAATTTGTTCCATTAAATCTAGGACTATCCTTCTTATAAGTCACCATCCTAGATCACCTCAAGTTGTTAAACTTCTTCCAAGGAATTACAAGCCCTGATACCAATTGTTGGAAACTCAAGGGTAGACAACTGAGAGGGGGGGTGAATCAGTTGTCACCGAATCTCAAACTTATTCAACTTATTAACCTTATTTCACATCTAATTATTAATCATGAAATCATAAATGAACAACACATCAGAAGCACACATAACACCAAGATTTTTTATGTGGAAACCCTATTAGGGGAAAAACCATAGTGGAGATCAATCTACAAGATTATACCCTGTTAAAAGTATAAGGAAATATGAATGGGGAATGCACATGCATTTAGGCACACTACCTAGAGCTCACTGCTCAAATACAACAAGGCCCACTGCCCAAGGAAGACACACTATCTTACAAAAAGATTCAAATTAAAACTATCTAGATTTGAACTGAAAAAATAGCATATGCTAATGCTTGGTTACAATTTCAATTAAGCACATGAACACTTCTTCACTCTTCTTCACACTCTTCTCTACCTTCAATTGATCTGAACTTCATTTGCACACATGAATCATACACTTTACATTCTCACCTCTTCCACACTTCAAGCAATCGCTCTTATATATCCACAACAAGAAAGTACATTGCTATAAGTCAACCACAAGAAGATAATAAAATAATTACAAATAGTCAGCCCTAAACAAATAAAGATTATTCATGTGAATCAACCAAGGTTGGCCATAACATAGTGAATACCAAAAACAACAAATCTCCAACATGAAAACACTTCAATTAATTTCTCATCAAAGATCCATAACACGCTTCAACATCTTGTCAACCAAGAACATGAAAAACATGAACACGCAAGAGAAAACCTCAAATCATGAGCACAACGATCAATGTGGACATGACACAAACATAGATAATGAAATAGAAACATCCAAAAGTATCATGAAACACCAGAGAATCATCCGCAACAATTGAACTTACTGAAATCATTGAATCTTCAATTAGCAACACTAATTGAAGCGACAAAAAAATTGTCAAAATGAAAATCACCATAAATCGATCAACTCTTCATGTGGATCTGTGAAATTCAACATGGATAAAATAGGAATACTCAACAAGAAACCCTTTATTCCACAACCTCATAAAAGCAACGTACTGAACAAACTGACAAAAATAACTTCACTTCACCACTAACAACCTGTAGCACTTCTTATTACAATTTTCTCAATATCCTCGACATATATAGCTTCTAATGCAACAATGATAATAGTATTGACATCAATGATGAAAACATATCAGAAACACAACCACAACATCCAACATATCCTTCTTGTGAGGGTAGTAGGGGGTGTTGTGGTGGCAGTCTTCTTCTTCTCTTTCCTAGTGGCATGCACTAGCAGAGGGGATTTCTCCCTTACTAGATGACTAGCAATAGGTTTTCTCTTTTCTCCAACAAAAGGTAAATCCACATAGGACTTCATGATAGATGGATTTGTGGTATTTGTTCTACCTAATCTCCTTGAACTACCTAAAGCTTCTACAACAATCATATCTACTCTAGCTCCTTCTCCAACAATTCACACTCTTTCCTTAGAAAGACCTAGGTCGTGTACATAAACATCCACCATTTTGTCAAAATTCTTCATTATAATAGGTTCTTTTTGTTTTATGTTTATTTCCATGAAATTTTCTTCATAAGTCTCATACCTTGGTTTATTGGATCTTTAGGACTATTCAATCGATCTTCTTCATAGAAAATAAGCTCTACCTTTGTTATCTCATAGCCTAATTTAGGAACCCAAATATTCCTTGGTTCCACAATCTCCATAATGCAATGATCCATGGAAACTATACAAGTGGTGTCATTTTTGTATTTCTCCACAATTGCCTTAGGAATCCTTTGTCTTTCATGCATTATTCTCTGAAATACTATAAGGAAAGTATTAAGTACATCATCTTATGCATTGTTGTCTCCAAGGCTCATGTAAACTACAATTTGGTGTGCCACAGGCCTTCCAGACATCCAATTAACCTTTCCAATTAGTAGAACATCTTTCAAGAATTGGAAGAGAAAACACATAGCCAATGTGCCATACTTAAACACATATTTCTTCTTCTTGATCTCTTTTAGGTTTTCCATAAGTTATTTCCTAACCAACTAATAGAGGTCATAGTCAACCCCATTCTCTATCATATATTGTGCCACATGAATTGCGGTGGTAAGAAATGAGTTGTCTCTATTGGTGTAGTAAATATTATATACTATTGGTAACACAAGGGTAGGAAACTAAGAGGGGAGGTGAATTAGTTGTCACATAAATTTAAACTTATTAAACTTATTAACCTTATTCTCAAATCTAATTCATAACCATGAAAGCATAAATCATCAACACATTAGAAACACACATAACACCAATATTTTTTTATGTGGAAACCCTGTTAGGGGAAAAACCATGGTGGAGGTCAGTCCACAAGATTATACCTTATTCAAATTATAAAGAAGAATAAATGGGGAATGTACATGTATTTAGGCACACTTCCTAGAGCTCACTACTCAAATACAATAGGGCTTACCACCCAAAGGAAGAAACATTGTCTTACAGAAACATTCAGATTACATCTGTAGGATTTTGAACTGATAAAATAGCATCTACTAATGCTTGATTATAGTTCTAGTTAAGCACATGAACACTTCTTGACACTCTACTCACTCTTCTTAACACTCTACTTCTTCCTCTAAATGATTAGGACATTATTCACACATCCCAAACACATGCATTCCTTCAAATGGAATAAACAATCACTTATATATATCTGCAAGAAGAGATTACATCACTACATGTCGGCTTCAACAAAATAATAAAACATATGCAAACTGTCAGCCCAGAACAATAAATAATTTTCAATGCCAATCAACCAATGTTGGCCACAACATAATGAAGACCCAAAAAAAATTCTCAAACATGAAACACCTTCAAAAATTATTCCATGAAGATCCACAACATGCTACCAACACTTTGTTGGCCATGAACATGAAAAACATGAACACACAAGAGAAAATCACTAATCGCGAGCACAACGATCAATGCAGATGTGCAACACAGATAGAGAATGATCTAGAAACATCCAAAAAAATCATGAATAACCAGAGAATCATCCACAACAATTGAACTTACTAGAATCACACCATCTTCATTCAAAAACACCAACTAAAGAAACAAAAAAATTGTCATAACACAAAACCTCATAAGTTGATCAAATCTTCATGTGGATCTCTAAAACTTAATGTGGATAAACTATATATAATAAAAAAAAAACCCTTTAATCCACAACCTATGATCATCAACATACTAATCTCAGTAACAAACTAAACTTCACTTCATCACTAACAACCTGCAACTGATTTTATTACAATTTTCTCAATAACCTTGACATATACAACCTTAAATAAATTAATTCCAATAGTATTGACATCAATGACAACCACATATAAGCAACATCCAACAATGTACCCCTTTGGAATTTATGGAAACACATGATGTGAAAAACACCATCAACATAACTAACTCTTAGCATTTTCTACCCCTTAGATTATGATTCTTTTCTCCTCAACTCTTTCACAAGACTCTTCTCCCCACAAATTTTTTCACATGACTCTTCTCCCCTTTGATTCCAATGAAAAAGATAAACACAAGCTCTGAACCACATATCTAAACATTTGACTACTCACCTTGAGTAGCAACCACCACAACATCAATCTGGATCAAGCTATGACTATGAAATGCACAGACTGATGCAAGTCAATGCATCTTAGTTTTGATTAGGAGGGGTAATCACCCCTAGCTTCCCTTTGAGATAATCAAAAGTATCCTTAGGCAATAGCTTGGTAAAGATATCTACAATTTGTTCCTTAGTAGGAACATACTCCAACCCGACTTCCTTTTCACTCACCCTCTCTCTCTCAAAAAGTGAAACTTGATAGATATATGATTGGTCTTTGAATTCAGTACTAGATTCTTAGAAATGTTAATTGCACTTGAATTATCGTAGAATATAGAAATAGGTTCATCATAGAAAACTCTGATATATTTTAACATCTACTTTATCCACTATACTTGAGCACAATTTTTAGCAACAATGTATTATGCCTCTGTAGGAGATAAAGAAATGGCATTCTACTTCTTACTTAACCATGAAATCAACATCTTTCCAAAGAGAAATGCACCACCACTGGTACTTTTCCTATCATTCACATCCCCTTCCCAATCAACATTAGTAAAGGCACTCAAGGTAAGGTCATCATCTCTAGGATACCATATGACAAAATCAATTGTCCCCTTCAAGTATCTAAAAATCCTCTTCACAATAGTCACATGAGATTCCTTAGGATCAGCTTGAAATCTTGCTACAATGCACACAACATTCATGATATCAAGTCAAGTTTGAGTCAAATAGAGAAATCCACCAATCATTGATCTGTATCTAGTTTTATTTTCTTTTGAGGAATCATCATCTTGTGTCAACTTGGATCCAATCACCATAGGTGTACCAACTAGCTTTGAATCTTCCATACCAAACTTCTTTAGCAATTCTTTCACATACTTGGACTGAGATATAAAGATCCCTTTATCTAACTGATTAATTTGTAATCCCAAAAATAATTTCATCTATTCAATCATAGACACTTAAACTCACTCTACATCTCATCAACAAACTTCATGCACAAACCATCATCTCCTCCAAAAATGATATCATCAACAAAGACTTCAACAATCAAATCTTTATCATCATCAATCTTGAAATACAAATTACTATCAGCAATACCTTTGTTAAATCCAAGCTTTAGCAAATACTTGTCCAATCTAGCATACCATGCTCTAGGGGCTTGCTTGAGTCCATACAATGATTTCTTTAATTGACAAACCATGTCTCCCTGATTAGTCAATTGAAATCCATCAGGTTGGTCAACATATACTTCCTCTTCTAGTTCACCATTTAGAAATGCCGACTTAACATCCAACTGATAAACCTTGTAGTTTTTGTAAGCAGCATAAGCAAGAAATAGTCTCACAACTTCAATCCTAGCAATAGGGGAAAAAGTTTATTCAAAGTCAATTCCTTCCATCTGAGAATATCCTATACACACCATTTTTTCTTTGTTTCTAACAACTTCACCTTGTCCATTTAGTTTATTTCTAAAGACCCATTTAGTTCCAATTACAATTTTTTCCTTAGGTCTAGGAAAAATAATCCATGTATCATTCTTCTCAATCTGCTATAGTTCTTCTTTCATTGCTTCCACCCAATGTTCATCTTTGCATGCTTCATTCACACTATTAAGCTCAGTCTATGAAATCAAACAATATTCTTCTGCAATTTTTCTCCTAGTCTGAACACCTTTGTTCTTATCACCTATTATCTAATCTTCTAAATGATTTAGTCTTACATACCTTGTAGTCTTAGGATGTTCTTGAACTTCAGTCTCTTGTGATCTCTCTTATGCACTTTCACTAGTTCCTTCCTCTTGATTTTCTTGATTCACCGGAATGATCTAAACTTGATTTGAAGTATGAACTTTCTTTCCTTTATCTAAACTATCATTCTGATCATCCGAATCATATCCACAAGTTCTAGATGGTCTAACTATGCCTTCATCAACCTTGAAATTTTCACTTTCAACCATTTTCCTCAATCTCTTATTGTAGCATTGGTAGGCCTTGCTTTTAGTATAGTAACCAAGAAATATTCCTTCATCACTCCTAGCATCAAAATTTCCTATATCTTCATCTCTTTTGATATAGCATCTACTCCTAAAGATTTTGAAGTATCTAACAGTAGGCTTATGACCATACCATAGCTCATAAGGAGTCTTACCAGTATCATCTTTGACTTGTACCCGATTGAGTGTGTAAACAATAGTACTCACAACTTCTCTCTAGTAGATATGAAGAACATTTCCTTACAACATCATAGTTCTATTAGCTTCTTCAATTGTCCTATTCTTCCTTTCCACAACTCCATTTTGATGAGGGCTCTGCGGGGTAGATAATTGTCTCTTTATCCCATGTTCTTCACAAAAAGAATTAAACTCAACAGAAGTGAATTCACCACCTCTATCCAATCTCAAACATTTAATCTTCAGACCTATCTTAGTCCCAATCATAGCCTTGAAAATATTGAACTTCTCTAGACCTTTAGATTTCTCCCTTAGGAAAGTAACCCACATAATTCTGGAATAATCATCAATAAGTAACATGAAATACATGTATCCTTGTAAACTTATAACTCTAGAAGGACCACACAAGTTAGTATGCACAAGCTCCAACACTTCATTTGAATTTTTTTTTTTGCTCTAAGATGAAACTCTAGTTTTCTTCCCTAACTGACATTCCTTGCATATGGCATTAGTAAGTTTTATCAACTTATAAAGATCTCTCACAGCCCAAGTAGAACTTATCTTGATAATATTATCAAAGTTTACATAACACATTTTCCTATGCCACAACCAACTTTCATCAACTTAAGCAATAATACAACTTTTACTAGAAGCACTCAGGTGAAAGATATTACCTTTTTGTTTTGTACCTAATGCAATCACATTTTCAAAACTTCCCAATATTCTACACTTTCAATCCTTGAATTGAAGATTGTATCCCTTATCAACCATATGTCCAACACTTAAAAGATTATGCTTCAAACCTTCCACATATAGGACATCATCACTATTATGCTTACCATCAAGAGAAATGCATCCTCTGCCAGGGATTACACTTGATTTATCATCACCAAATCTTACAACACCACCATCATACTTTTCCAAGCTCACAAACTTACTTTTATCACCTGTCATGTGATGAGAGCATCTAGTTTCAATCACCCATTCATCTTTCTCTTCAAATCGAGTAGCTAGGGATTTCTCCACATTTGTACAATTAGCAGATTTAGTAAACACAAGATTATTTTCCTTGATAGCAATAAATACCCATTCATCCTCACTTGCATTCCCTTTTATCAGATTCATCATCTATCACACCTTCATCAGCAACATAATAACACTTTTAAATATGTTCTTATTATTTCCTGGCTTAGGAACTCTTTCCTGACACCTTGATGAAAAATGACCTATCTTATTGCAAGAAAAACAATTATTAGGCAACTTCCCTTTATACTTACCTTCTCCTCTAGCTTCTCTCTTGACAATAGGTGCTTCAAGCTTGTCCATTTTTCTCTCTTCTTCAATCTCTCTCATTTCCTCCTCATACTTGAATATATTTCTAGAAGAAATTTCTCCCAGATCATATATTTGTTTATCCCTTATGGAGGTAGTTGCCTTTAATGCAGATTATGTCTTAGGAAGAGCATCAAAAATTTCACTCAACTCAAAAGTAGTAAGCTTACCAATCAACATATCTTTGGTTACATTTGTTACAGTTTGAAGCTCCACAATAGAAGTAGCTTTGACTTTGTATGCATCAGACAAGGATCTAAGCACGTCTAATACCACACACAAGCTCATTGAGCAACAATCTATGATTCTTCCAATTGTCCACCAGCATGTCTAATACCACACACAAGCTCATTCACTCTTTGCATGAAAGAAGTAATGTTATCATCATCACCCATTCTCAACATTTCATATTTCCCTTTTAGACTTTGCAACTTAGCAATATTCACATTAGCATCACCTTCATACAAAGTTTCCAAATTTTTCTAGATCTCAAAAGAAATCTTCAGATCCATAACATTTGTCATCTCAGAATCAGTTAGACCACTCAACAATGTTTCCTTAGCCCTGATATTATACTCAACATCCTTAATCTCAGTAGTAGAAGGATCATTATGTGGGATAACATACCTATTCCTTGTAATGTTCCACTAGGGTTCACCAATGCATCTTAGATGACACTCCATTCGAGTCTTCCACAAAGAATAATTTTCTCCATCAAATCTTGAACTATCCTTCTTATATGTCGCTTTCCTAGATTACCTCAAGCTATTAAACTTCTTCCAAGGAACTTGCTCTGATACCAATTGTTGGCAACACAAGGGTAGACAACTAAGAGGGGGGTGAATCAGTTGTCATAGAAATTTAAACTTATTAAACTTATTAACCTTATTCTTTGATCTAATTAATAGCCATGAAAGCATAAATCATCAATACATTAGAAACACACATAACACCAAGATTTTTTTATGTGGAAACCCTATTAGGGGAAACACCACGGCGGAGGTCAATCCACAAGATTATACCCTATTAAAAGTATAAGAAGAATAAATGGGGAATGCACATGCATTCAGGAACACTTCCTAGAGCTCACTACTCAAATACAACAAGGCTTACTACCCAAAGGAAGACACATTGTCTTACAGAAACATTCAGATTACTTCTGTAGGATTTATAACTGAGAAAATAACATCTGCTAATGCCTTATTACAATTCCGGTTAAGCACATGAATAATTCTTCACACTTTTATTTTTCCTTCGAACAATTAGGTCATTATTCACACATCTCATACACATGCATTCCTTCAAATGGAATAAATAATTTCTTATATATATCTGCAATAGGAGATTACATCGCTACATGTCTGCTTCAACAAAATAATAAAACATATGCAAACTGTCGGCCCAAAACAATAAATAGTTTTCAATGCAAATTGACCAATGTCAGCCACAACATAATGAAGACCCAAAACAAAATCCTCAAACATGAAACACCTTCAAAAATTATTCCATGAAGATCCACAACATGCTACCATCACCTTGTCAGCCATGAACATGCAAGAGAAAATCACCAATTGTGAGCACAACAATCAATGCATATGTGCAACATAGATAGAGCACGATCTAGAAACATCCACAAACATCATGAATCACCAGAGAAGCATCTGCAATAATTAAACTTACTAGAATCACATCATATTCATTTAGGAACACCAACTTAAGCAACAAAAAAATTGTCAGAACATAGAACCTCATAACTTGATCAAATTTTCATGCAGATCTCTAAAACTTAACGTGGATAAACTAGATATACTCAAGAAAATACCTTTAATCCACAACCTATGATCATCAATGTACTGAGCTCAATAACATACTAAATTTCACTTCATCACTAACAACCTACAACTCATTTTATTACAACTTTCTCAATATACTCAACATATACAACCTTAAAGACATTAATGCCAATAGTGTTGACATCAATGAAAACCACATATCAGCAACATCCAACATATACAATGACCATAGAAATATACCCAACAGTGAAGTTTTTGATAGGATTTACAATAAGGGATCTTCGATCAAATGTTACACCTATTTTCTCCATCACATTCTTGTTTTTGATAGACTTTAATATTATAACCGATCTAGTGGAGCATAAACTAGTGATCTCTCTTATCACTTCCTTGGTAATAATATGTGGCATATCAATCCAGATGAACTAATCATGAATTATACTCAAAGAAATTCCTATACACTTGTTATCATACAAAAAGTTTGAGAACCATTCCCACACATCTAGTTTCTTCTCGGCTAGGGATTCGTATTTTAGCTTCAGGGTGAAGGTTTCATCAACCAATTTATTTTCCCATACATCACTTAACTTTTTAGGAGAATTATCATCCATGCTCCCATGAATGTAAGCCCTATATCCTTTGTTGGTAGGAACCCATATGATATGTGCAAAAAAGCTCCTAGAGGGCCATCTTCTATGGCTCTAGTGAGATATCTCTTGATCTTGGGTTAGGGTTTCTCAATAACTTCTACAACTTTGGGTGTAGCCATTGCAAAATATATTCAAACTAATTTCAAACACAATTTTTTGAAATCTAGGGCACACAATATTTGTTAAATACCTCTTTTCTTTGCTCTTTGAATTAGGGTTTTGATTCTCTACAAATTTGAACTCTTCAAATTCTATTTTTGCTACTCTATTATCCTTTGACTGCTTTTGGTGAAATGAATTTTCCTTAGAAAATTTACTTTTAACTCTTTTAATTGACCTAATTTTGCAATAAATGCTTCAATTCATAAAGTTAGAAACCCTAGAATTGTATGTACAATCAACATCTTAAGCTCCACAAGCTTCTGCATTGTAATATTTTCTTCAGCAATTTTCCCCAATGGATTAAGAATGTTTTCCTTCATTGCATATCTTTGTGTTGTAGCTTCAACACCTCTTTTTGGGAGGGGGATGAAAGATATGAATTAATGCTCCCCCTAAGCCATAGCTCTTGGCTTAGTTTTCAGAGGAAACATTTGCACTAAAGGGTGGTATAGATTCTTCCTTGTCTTCTTTCTCTTCCTTCTTTCTCCAAATCTTTTCCATTTCGTTTTTTAATTCAACCAGATCAACCTTTTTGATTGGTTCATTCCTCTTTACCGAATTATCCTTTCTTGTGTTTCTTCTTTTGCAAAACTTCGCAATGTGTCCAAGTCTATTGAAATTGTGACATACAACATTCTTTTAAAAATCATTCCTTCCATTCATCCTAGATTTGCATTGATTAGCCTTGTGTCCAAATCCATAACATGTATAACAATAACCATTGAAAGGTTGAATCATTCTTCCATTGTTATATGCATTCATCATTTGACTTTTGCACTCACTTTATCTATGTCAAAATTTATTGTGTGTAAAGAATTGACCAATAAAGGATGGAACATTTTGATTCATTATGATCCTACATTCCATTTCTCTATGTCCATATTTATTGCAAGAATAACAAAAACCATTGAAATATGGGTACCTTTGAGCATTTGGTTGTCTGATAGGAGGTCTTCTAGCATTAATTTTTTTATTGTAAATCTTTCCATTTTTCTTCTTTCCTTCAGTCTTATCTAGATCATTGATCTTATTTTCTACGTCAGGTGTCTAATCTACTTTTAAGCTTCCACCTTTTTCAAGTCCCAAACGACCTTTTTTTTTAGATACTTTCTTTCCTGCAATCAAATCATCAATAATTGTAGAAATTGACTTGAATTTATCTTCATGACTTCTTGCTTTCTCCAAATCTAATCTTAGGTTAACCACTTCTTGTTCAAGCTTCATGCATTCATTAGATTTTCTTTTCACTATTTCATTCAAACATTCTTCAACTCTTTTATTTTCTTCAACTTGCACTTTTAGTCCAGTGAATTTTTTATTTACTTGTTTCAATTGTTAACTGACTTCATTATGCCTTTCTCTAAACTTCTTGATTTTCTCTCTTAATTTTCTGGTGCATTCATTTTCTTCTTTAACATTCTCCTTTACATCTTTGTTTTCACCTTCAACTTTATCAAGATCTTCAAGAGAAACTTTAAGTTCTCCATCTTTGTCAAGAATGCAATTTTATTCTATGTATACAATAGTGGGAATCACTTCTAGAGGAATAGAAAACTTCAGGACTATCATCCATGTGTTCAATATCCAAGATCTTCCCAAAGCAGTCAAGATCTTTCCAGGGATCCAATCTCTGATACCAACTATTGAACACCCAAAATACTAAGAAAGGGGTTGAATCAGTATTCTATTAAACAACTCAAACATTATCCATCCAATTACCAAAGCATACTCAACTGTTATAAGGAAATAAAGCATGAAAACATCCACAACATATCATAACACATGAACACCAAGATTTTTATGTGGAAAACCCAAAATGGGAAAAACCACGATGAGGATTAGCTCACAATATATTATAACCAATTATAGTATATTATAGAAGTGCTCACTACAGGTGGACTCACTATCCAAGTTGACTCACTATCCATATAGAAAAATATAGAAGAGAGAGGGGAGTCTCATAGCCTATTTTGAACTATTACAAAATCATCTACAATATGCATGAATATAGTTCCAATGAAGTACAAATACAAACTTTTCATTGATCTAGATTGATGCTCTAATTTGCTCTGCATTCACACAACTTTAATTTTAACATTCACAACTTATCTCTACTCTGGTCAAATTTGTATCACACATCTCACATATCCCACTTCACTACTTTTAAAGCACTGAAAAAAATCCATCATATATATCGACATCAAGTGTAACATCAATTAGGTCAGCCTACTTGGATGTAACACACAAAATTCAACTTGTTGGCCCCAAAACAAATTCTCCATACTTTGTGACATAATTCATAATTAAAAATTCCTTAAGATAGGTTGGGATGGACCTATAATAGATCCCATATAAAATTTCAGCATATATTAACCCATCACATACACATCAAATGTGTTACGTCGGCACATCATAGGACCTAAATAAAAAATCCTTCAATTGTTCATCTATTTCACAACACATGGATCTCAAATGTTGATCCCACCTAGAATTCACACTCATATAACATCTAGAAACTTAACTTCATCACTACAACATCAAAGGTTCATTCACGAAGAAGTGTAGAATCTCCCACACCATTACACTGTACAGAAAATGACTATGTTATACAAAACCAAACTCTATCTTTCATATCTCTGAAAATACTTTACCAAACAATATGAAATATTGGATCTATAATCTTCTAATAACCATAAAAATTAGGTTAGAATAAAAAATCAAAATCTTCCTTTGTGGAGTGGTGCAGACCTAAAAACTAATAGACTATAACCCTGAACTGGTAACATTGACACTTATTCATATTTTCATACTACTAAACATTTTGTACCAAGTCTTTTTACACAAATGACTTCTTCAACACCTCATAAACATGTTAGAAATAATCAAATCAATCCACAACAATGTTGACATCAATGAAAACACTATATTATATTGATATGTACATTATCCATGATCATGTTGGTAAAACAACATCATCAATGACAATCTCCTCAAACTTCCAACAACAACTTCTGTAGAGGGGAAATCTTATCCAATTCTACTTGACTTTGTTGCATAGGAATCTGCAACAGTTATGTAGGAACTCTAATGATGAAAAATGTGTCCCTCTATAATTTTGTACTTAATTTGGGAATTATTAACATTAAAATGGACCTAATATTTCCTTTGATCTAATGTTGTAATGTGTTTTACACATTCACATTAGATTTAGGGCCCTTTAAAGCTAAATTGACCTAATTTTTCCTTAATTTAATGATGTAAAGTGTATTTATTTGCACCTTCATATTAAGTTTTGGCCCCTCTTGCATTTATAACCTTCATATCATCATTAATAGACCCCTAAGACCTTATATTATTCATCTTGAGGCTTATTTCAACCGAAATCCCAATATAGACATCAAATATACTTATTTTCTCAACTCTGTAAAATTTCCTCCAATTGAAAAGGCTTGTTGGGACCCATACACCACCTTGGGTGTATGATTCCCATTCAGATGGGACATATATGCCATAAGTGGCATATGATTCCCATTTGGCCCCTTTTTAGGGTTTTGAGTGGGAAATCAAGGTATTAAATTCAAATTTCATGAATTTCAACATATGTGATCTAATAAATGGTAATTTGGATGGATTGCCTATATAACAAGGTCTCCAATCATTATTTCACTAAGCCTTCGTGATATCAACATAAGCTATCAAGAGTTAAGCATTCCAAGACTTCACAAGAGTTTCAAGAGAGTTTACAAGAACATTTCTAAGAAATTAAAGGGCATAATTCTTCAATACATTTTGTAACAATTCAAGATCTATCATCATATCAAAATCATTAAGCATCAAGCATGTTGTTGAGCTAGTGTTGTGATGTAGCATTGAAGATCCATTTACAAGCATTGTTTCATATCAAATTTTAAGATCAAGATCTATATTCTACATGTCCACTTCATGTTAGATTGTTGATTTACATCTCAAGACATCATTCAAGGTATCATTGTTCATGTTTTATATCCCATGTTTCATGTTCATGTTTCATTGTTTCATTGTTTCATCATAAGGTTTAATTACATAAATGGGGTTTGAACTAGGAAAACCTCTATTTCCTAATGATCAACAAGTTTTTCTCTCTCTACATGTGTGATTGTAGATCTAGGTGTCTTGGAGCTTGAATATCCTTTGAATAAAAAGTTACAAGGTTGAGAGAAGTTTTCAAGTTGTCACAAGGTTGTCATCTTCACAGAAAGTCACCTATAGGTTCGAATTTAGAGTTTCAAACATGGAAACAAAGTGTGAAAGGAATAGAAGAGATAGTAGAGAGGTTCAGGTCTTGACCCTTCAAAAAAGAAGAGTGGGAATAATATTCCACTTGTGGTTTATGAGTCCTAGTATAGCACATTTTCTAGATTTCAGTGAATTTAGATCAACCACTATGATATTCTAGTTTTGGCACAAAAACCCTAGTCTGGGACTAAATCACCTAGACTAGTGTATGAGTCCCAATGGGCACCAAATAGTGGATTTTCAGAGTTTTTAAGCTTCTTTTGACCTCATCCTTCTTCCAAGTTCACTTCAATACTTTCTTAGTCTTTTATTCTGCATTTTAGTTTCATTTCCTAGGTCATTTAGTTAGGTTTTGCATGGTACTTTGCATATTGCATTCATTTCTTGTCTTTCCAAGCCCTAGCTTAGTGGTGAAACCTCTTATTATCTTTAATCACACCCTAGGATACCTTACTACAATATCTCTTTCCCCCACTTCATCCTCGGATTGAGATCTTTAAGGTTTCCTTGAGTGTAACAAGTGTGGAGTAGGAAACCTATCTGCTCAAAGGTGGGGCACCCTATTTACATTGTTAAATTTTGGTGAAATTGCATTTAGAACATCTTATTTCTAATTTGGAGTGCATTATAATCCTAGATCTAGCTTTCATTAACTTTTCATTAGGTTTTTCATTAGTTAACTTGCATCTAGGGTTTCAAAATCTTGCATTAGTGAAAGTGCATATAGGTTGCATTTTTTCATCTTAGATCATTCAATTTCACTGAAATTCTATAATTACAAATAGTCCAGACATCATACAAGTTAGAAACCTTAGAAACAACTTATAATTTGATAAAATTGGTGCAAAAACCCTAATCTGGGACTCATACACCCCTTTGGGTGATTTAGTCCAAGTATAGGTTGTTTTTCCAAATTTCTACAAATTTTGTGTGGTGCATTTTTTAGAATTTGACCCCTCTAAAAAATCCTGACTAGGACTCATACGCCCCTCTGAGAAAATTAGTCCCAAATTAGACCTAAAACTACCTCTTACAACATTCAAAATCTTGTTTATGCACTTCTATTTACTATCATTAGTTACATGTTTCAGTTGGATGAGTTTCTATTACATGCATTTCATTAGATCTAGCTTAAATTGGTTCATTTCATGCATTGCATAATTTCAAATTTTCATTTACAATATTTCAATTTTAGATTGTTTCATAGTGTAATCAGCAAATTATCTTGTTTAGAATCTAAAAATTACATTTAAACATTTCATTCTAGATCATTTTGCTGCATTTTAAGTCTCTTTCCATTTGTATAGATTGTTTTTCACAAATGTTAGTATCTATCATTTCCAAGTTTGAAAAGAAAAATTTATTTAATAATCATGTTAGTCATTCATTCAACACATTTCCTAGTTATGAGAGTCTCTTAGTGCAAGAGAATGAAAATTTTGATGCTTTCCTTAAACCTATAGCCCCTCTTATCTCTCCTACTTTTGGGAATGATTTGATAGAAGAAGATGAAAGCATAAACAATCATGATAATCATAGTTTCTCTTCTCCTAATACCTCTCCTACATGTGACGAAGGTATTTCGGTGTTAGAAGATGCACTCATTGAGAATCATGACAATGTTGAAAACTCCTCTTCTATAAACTCTCCTACATTGGAAGATATTATAGCACAAAAGAATGAGATCATAGACACATTTATAAACATCACCTTACCTAATTCCCATTCATCCCTTTATTGTGAGAATATTTTAGTGAAAGAGGATGTAGTTGTAAGAAATCATGACAATCACATTGTAAGTGCAGATGATAGGATGGTGTTAGATGATCGAACCTTTAAGATCTATGACGACCCTCTATATTTTTCCTCCCCTACATATCCTATTTTGGAAGACATTATGGGACAAGGGAATGAAATTATAGATAATCTTGACAAGCACATGTGTTCTTCTCCTAGTATCTCTCCTAGTCATGAAGATTATACCTTGATGTTAGAAAATCCAATCAATGAAAGTCATGAGAATCTTAGTTTCCTCTTTTTTGTTAGGGAAACCATTATTGAACAAGAGCATACCATCATTTATTAGCAAGGAAATTAAACCATTGATAACTCCCTTTCTTGTGATGAATTCAATTTAGAAGAACCAACCTTTGAATGTCATGAACATCTAGTTTGTAGTTCTCCTAAAAACTCTCTTCCTAGAGAGGATATCATGGTGCAAGAAAATATGAACATCAATTGACACATGTATTTCAAACACTAGTAATAAGGCTTCCTTAGATGATGATGATGAAGTGACATTAGACTCCTCTTCACTAAGAGATCATGAAAATAGGGACAAGTTTTTTGAGGTTATGACTACAAAAATTGGAAATTCTTTAATTAGCAAGCATTCTAAGTCACCTCCTAGTAGTGAAATACATAAAAAGAAAATAAGAGATTTCTTGAAATCTATAATGCAATCTGATAGTAACAATGTTTCATAGGAACTGAGTTATAACATAGTTGCTCAAACATGTAGACAACCACAAACCACTCCCACTTCATTACCAGCGCCTCAACATTTTCCTAGTGCTCCTCATTCACCTTTACATAATATAGTTGAAGATCTTAAAAAGACTCTAGCTAATATATCCATATGGAAACTTATTCAACTATCACCTACATGTAATTGGCTATTCCGAGAAATTTTGCAAATAAAGGAGGAGATCCAATCTTCTATGAAATTGAATGATCTAACATCCTCATTTGATCGTATGCAAGTCACACAATAAAAAATCACATTCCCTAAATATGAATTACTCTCACTTGATATTCAAAACAAAAATTAAGTCTTGATGATAAAGGTGAACATTAATGAAACTACAGTTAGGCGCACTCTCATTTATAATGGATAAAGTTTTAATTTTTGTAGCATTGACCTCCTAGATAAAATTGGCATGAACAAGAGGCTTTTTCAACTTAATGATGTTAATATTTATGGCTTTGAAAATTTTAAGAGGAAACCATTATGAATGATCAGACTACCTATTTAATTTGGAACTATAGTGTTACCTACCCCTATTCATATCATGCCAAGACCTCTTTCATACAATCTTCTCCTAGGGATACCATGGATTCATGCTATGAAAGGATTCCCATCTACTCTTCACCATGTGATGAATTTTGAAGTAGATGAAAGAAGCTATAAATCATATGTTCACAACACTCTCAATTCCCCTAATGCTTTCATTCCAAAATCAAAAGTTGAACCTATAAAATTTTATGCTAATCCTAATTTTCTTTCACCTACAAGTAAACTTTTTAGTGATAATTGGGGATCATTATATTTTACACTTCATTTCAATAAAGAATCCAAAATATCACCCTCAAAGTCCAAAGAGTCATATACAAATGATTCATTTTTAGACACGAGTTCTAGTGATGATTGGGGTTTATTAGATTTTACATCCTCCTTTATGGGAGAGTACAAAATCTTACAATCTAAACCAAAACAACCTTGTGTTTCATTTGCTCAACTTGGCTCTATGTCAACAACATTACCCCATGGTGGTGATGGGGGCTATTTAACTCCCATACCTCATGAGAGGACGATGCATAACTTTAAGAAATATTAAAAGGATTTGTGTTCTCATGAAGAAGCCAATCCTTCTCAGAAGCATAAACCCCCTTCATCTAAATTGAAAGATTGTTATGGTATTGATGAAAATATCCCTCCTAAACATGGATACAATGAACACATGAAGTAAACTAATATACCATACTCTTTCAAGAAAGATGTATGTTTACCACATTTATCTCAATTTTCATCAAAAGACTTATCATTTAGAGTGTGTATGACATCTTTTGCAAATAAAGGAACATCTTCTACTATTCGTCAAGAGAGTATCTTGTTGGGATTCCTCCAAGATCATTTGATATCCCTTCCTCTAAGAACATGAAAAAAAATTTACTACATGAATTCATTTTGTTCATATCATAGAGTTCATGATCATTCTACTAATGAATGCAAGGCTTTAAGTGATAAAATTTAACATCTTAAGGAATGTGGTGCTCTTCCTTATGTTGGACCACCTAATTCATCTAATTGATACTAATTTTCATTCTAGCATGTTTCTCATTAAACATTTTGGCTCATCCTTGTCTTGCACTAAGTGGGGACAAGGGGTTAGGTAGCCATTTCCTCATTTGAAACTTGTAATTATCTCTTTGGGATAGTTGATCTCCTTCCATGTATATATAAGATCAAGATTGGGATGTGGATGACATGCCTTAAGTTGGCTCACATGTGACATAGTTAGTCATGATGCAGTTTCATTCGAGAATGTATGACTTGGCATGGCACTTCTTAAATAACCTCTCATTTCTTCTTCTAGTTTAAATTAATTTCTCAAAGTAATGATGTTAGCAATTACTTTAAAGTGGGGGCATACATTGACACTCATGCTTCACTGTGTGATTTTCTTTCTTCTTGCAATATGTCCTTTTCTTGGTGGTGTCATTGGGTTTGATATCCTCCGAGAGCATGATATTTATTTGAATTGTCCTCTCTTGGAGACACTAAGCATGATGTTCCTATTATCACCTGAATGTGCACCCTTTTTTTAAACTTATTCAACCACTTAGTGAAACATTGGAATGAACCCAAGGTGTGGGTTCCTTATATGATATCAAACCTCTGGAGAAGGCCAACTACCTTTGGTACTCACCTAAAACTAAAATACTAAAATTGCAGAGGAAAAGGGTAGAAGGAGATAATATCAACTGAAAAAACTACTCCTATGGTGATGCACCTAAACATTACTTGGACTTGAAACTCATATTACATACACTTGTTCACAATGATTGAAATCAGAACCTGCACAACTTACTGTAGACATGGAAAATGTACTGATTGACATTACACATCTAATCCTGACTACTAATACCATCTCATCCTAAATCATCCCTTGGTCTAGCCATTTAATCAAATACCCTTATTTGATTAAATTCATCAAGCTCTCTTAATTAAATAAATCATTTATCTGATTCAGTCATTCTTTCTTGTTAATTAAATCAATCAGTCTAATCTAATTATCCCTATTTAATTAAATAATCAATTTTATTTAATCCCTAAATTCTATCTCATTAAATTAAATAAATTAAAACCTTATTTGATTTAATCTAACTTCAACTCCTTTAATTAAATAAATCAAAAATCCTTATTTAATTAATCCTTTTATCATATTCTTCTCATATTTGATTTAAATCAACCCATAAATCTAAGTCAAATTTGTCACATCATCTAATCCTTCACTAAATTAATTAACCTTTGATAAATTTAATCCTAATTCATGTCCCATCCTCTACCTTGTGCCACTTGCACATGAAAATAGATTTAATTCATTTATTAAATCCCTATTTTCTCTCAACATGGCATAATAGAGGAATATTCTCTCAAATTTGAATTCAAAATCCACGTGGACTTTGTCCTTCCAACAATACATTAACTTCACCTAATAACTCATTTTCCCTTGAGCCAAGTGACATTTAAGACATTCATTTTCCCTCTTACATGTCATTTCACTAATTTCAAATATCACCTAATTGCATTTATGTGAACATTTATCAAAATGTGCACATGCCTCGACCATTCTCATCTTGACAAGTGGCACCTTTCCATTGGTTGAATTTTATTCCCACATTGCTTCATTTTGGGCATTTCTCCAACTTGTCAATCTATAAATAAGAGGCCCTTCATTCCTCATTTGAGCATCCCCAATCCAAGTAGCATTATTATAGTCATTTTTATATCATCCACAATTTTAGAAAAGTTATTATACTCAAATCCATAGCAATTATCATCCATTTTTATCCAATCATAGCTAGGTTATGCAGATTTTCATCTTGGAGCATACTTCAATCAGCAACAAAGTGGATCACTCTTCATCACCAATCAACAAAGCTTGCATAGGAGTTGGGAAAGGGCCAATTTCCACATCAAATTGGCACCAACTCCCCCAAGAGATTAAGACTGTTCTTTTTCTTTGAATAGGATTTAATATCTTTGGTTTATGCTTGTTTATGTTCTTCATTTCATTCCTTTTCCTTTACAATTCAAATGGATTTCTTGGGGAATCATGACACTAACTTTCATTTTATCTAATAGGGTGTTTGTTTCTTGTGTTTATGCAGGTTTGGAATCCTTGTTCACACTTACTAGCATATATTTTTTACATAAATTTTTTATAAGCAGGTCCTAATGCTCAAACTCCTAGGAGGAAGATAACTTTACAACTAGAAATGTTGGCATCTTTGATAGATTATAACCTACATCAATATACCTTTTGCATAAGGGTGTTAAACATGAGACAAATCTATAAGGAAATAGATGATACCTCATAGATAGCTTGATCAAAACAAATAGTACACACAATAAAACAAAGAATAATAGGGAAAAACTTCAAATCATTGATATTCAAGGTCTTTACCAAATTTCATATCCAAAACTGAGTTACAAAGCACTATATTTTCTCCAAAGGACTCAAAAATTCATAGAGTAGAAAAAGAACAAGTAAGAACTAAATACAACGAGTCAACAAAGTGACTATAAAAACCAACTCCCACTAAGATCCACCAAAATAGGACCTAGATGCCTCTTTGGGTCAGATGCCTCTAAAATTCCTAAAAAGTAGCAACTGAATCTTCCTTAAAAAGGCTCCAATGTGTAGAAAAGGTCAAACTTGACCTAGTCAATCATAAAGGCACATGAAACCAATGCCTTAGAGCAATCAAAACTACCAACAAGATGAGTAAACACCCATATATTCTCTCCAAATGCTTGCAAATTAATTCAACCTCCCTATATGCTTGTGAAAGCATAAAACTCAACTAAATCCCCTTGACCGTAACTTGAAAGCAAGCCTCCTTATTTTGTATTACATTCAACATTTAAATAAGGTGATTTATAATAACATCACCTAAATAAATGTTCTTAAATTGCATGTTTAATACAAAATAAAAACATTTGACTCAAAATATATGCTTTGAAACAAAGAAAAAAACATAAGTCCATAAGGGGACACTCCTAGACACATACAAGTACAATGTGGAGGTATTAACTTTCATTGCAAAGTTAAAAAGAGAAGTAAAAATTCCTTTGAGATCAGCCAAAGTTAGGGTAAATGAAACCCTAAAGAAGAATCTTGTGGGTAAGCACTCACTTCATTTCATTTTTCACCTTACACTTTCTCTTTGTTGGAGTGTCGCCATGACTCAAGCACAGGTTAAGAGTTCTAAAGCTGAAAATGAGGATTCTCTACTCAATCCAATTCAAGTAAGTCTTAGTTTGTTTCTGTGTAAACATGGACCATTCTTTCATTTTTCCATGAATACACTATTTGTTTAGAGCTCTATTGTACCAAAATAATGAATATACTTTGGTCTCTATGTGCATTCCTCCTTTGTAACAAGCATTCTTTAGCACTATCTATTTTTTCATGTAAAGGAACAAGTTTAGTACTCCTTTTTCTTTTGCACAAAACCCATGAGGGTTCCATCCTAGCAACAGGTCGTGACTTCACTTTGTGCATTCACTTTCTGAAAAGCAAAAGAGATTAAAGTTTTATATTTTATCCTTGGCTCCGTTGAGTCTTTTTCATACTTGTAGAAACTCAAAGGTTTTGTTCCTTTGCATTTTTTTGTTTGCTTCAGTGTGTTGAACCTTCATTGTTCTTCTCTTTATGGCCACAGCCTCAACTTCCTCTACAAGTACCAAAAATTGTGTGGATTCACTCTACTGTTCTAAGTTGAAGGTTTGTTATATATTTCAAGCTTTGTCACCATCATGACATTTTCCTATAGGACCCAACCTCAATGCACATTCTGGATCTACTCTTCTTAGAGTCGAGGGTTTCTCCTCATTCTTTTCTATTGAATTTTAAAACATGGCATCTTATTTATTTCCTGTGATGCCAAGAAATAGCAGCCAACAATGTCATAATCACCTTACTATGATAAAAATATTGCAAGATTATAATATGAATGAGATTTTTTGAGATGGTGATCGATTGAAATAAGAGCTATGTTAGTGAACGTTCCATGAGAAAATGTTGTTCCGCAAATAAGAAAAAGTGGTTTGAAAAATTATTCAATGCCATTACACAGTACAAGAACTATTCAAAACTCTATGCATCTTTTCCATTCCTTCATGCACACTGTATTTTCCACTTCAAACCCCTACTTTGCATAGGACTATAAGCTATATTAGGACTTCCCAAAATTTCTACTTTTTCATGGTGCCTTCCCCTCTTCATGACTCTCTCTAAAATGCTACCTTGTTGTCTTTCATAAGACTATTATAATTGTCTTGTAGATCTTCACTTAACTGAGGCTATCTTATCAGAGTTTTGATGAATCTTTCTCATCAGTCTTTGTACATGATGGACTGTCCATTGGTCACATTTTCGCCCTCCCACTTCAATCCTTGAATTGTTCCCTTGTGCTAATTGAAGGAGTTACCTCTATCTTGTGGTCATGTTTCTTTATTCATCTCACAGTGTTTTTATTTCATAGTTGGCTATGACTACTTTCAGTTTCAGGTTTGCAACCTATGAGTTTGATGATGACTGTGAACTTCATAAAGTGGCTTGACTGCCCTTAGCTCACAGTTCTCTTAAATTTACCTTATGGTTGTGCTTGCACCTGTTTGTTATTGACTTCATATGTTATTTTGTGTTGACATTATAAGATATTGTCCTAATATTTCCAATACCATTGCTTTCTCAAATATGGACTTTGCATAGTTACTAGGTATTTCTCAGAACCATGAAGCCAATTGATGCTTCAATATATTGTTGTTATTGCCCTGGATTTAAGCGGTTGGCATTGTATATCATTTTTTATGGAATTTGCATCTTATTATGAAAATGAAATAACAGGTTGTCATAACATTACTTCATACACATATTGCTTCATACACTTTCTCCTGTCATACCTTCTCTACTTTGTACCACTGTCAGACATGCACTATAAAATCATACTATTCTTTCATGGATTAGCACATCAATGCATTTATGTAATCTATTTTGATGCAAGACATTTTCCTTGAGCAAGTATATGTCACTTATGATAGTGACTAATATACTACTATCACACATGATGTGTGCTTCCCTAAGTGAACCATAAGGAGATGGATTACTTTTCTATGCCTCTTTAAAGCACAAAAAGGTAGCATGTTGGGCTCAACCCTTGTGGGAGCCACATTTCACCTGACATTCTTATATCAAATGAAACAAACAACAACAATAATTTTACCTATACCTGCACAATAAGAAAATATGTTAGATAAAAATTAAGCATATGATGGATGTGTTTGATTACGCTCTTTTTTTTCTTGGACATTTATGGTATGCTTGGATATTTGAATGCACATGAGGATCAAATTATATACTTATAGATGTATGCACATATTTTGACTAGTGATCCCTCATTTCTCTAACAACACTTTTGTTTTAGATGTAGGAATCTTATGAGCAGCAAGGAGAGCAAGCAAGACATATGAGGAGGAGTGAAGATGGAGTAGAACAAGGCAACTAGGATTCGTCATTCAGGAAATGATAGGTCCCCTTTCACTTTATGTGCATTCTTCTATTTATATATCTATAATTGTATAATTTTTTGCATTATATTCATTCATACATTTAGTCTCACAGCTTGTGTGGGACATTTTGCTTTTATATTATCAATGAAGACTACAATTTTAAAAAGATTGTGCATTCTCTTCTATGATATATGCATTTGCATAATGAAATGTAGTATTGTAGTCTTCTAATTTTTTTCATGCACATGAATGTGACATGGCAAATTAAAAATGTACCCTCTTTTCACTTTTAGAATGTAACAACTCTACCTGTTTGAGCTAGTAGCTAAAATAGGTAACATTTTTGGCGACATATGCTATATGTTTGCCTACTAAACATTCTGACTAGTTGCATGAAGCTTATCCATTGGGTACTGATTCTCCTAAGAGTTGACAACTTGAAAATAGTCCTCAAAATAATATTGTAACTCACTAGATTAGTGCATAACACCTTGGAAACTTATTCAAACATCAAAACTTCAGAACAAAAACTACCTAACTATGTTGAACAACACTTAGGGGAATTGAAAACTTTCATCTAGAAACCTACCCTACACTAACAACAAGAAAAAACCACTTAAACAAAAATATTTATAGGATGACTGAAGTAGCTACCCATTCTTCTCAACATACAATGACTTGCTTACTTAAGGATAGCTAAGAAAAGATGAGACACAAAAAAATGTTCAACAAGATGAAGTACTACCTCTCAAAAGAGGTAAACAAGTCCACTTACCTCATCAAATAGATCGTATATATTTTTTTTCAAAAGAGGATAACTAAGTTGAACATATTCTTGTCTAGCTACAAATGCATTCTCAATGTCATCTTCAGCTAAAGCTTCATGTGTGGGTGCAAGCAAAATAAGAATATTCTTGTTGGCCTCCATGCTGGCTAGATGCCTGATAGGGAATCCTCATGAAAGAAAAACCTTCAAGCCAATATTGTTGGGTTCACTTTGATCAGCTTCTTCTAAAACCATAACCTCATGATGATTGGAATGAGCTACCTCATGCGATTCAAATGAAACTATGATTACTTTGTCAATTTGATTGTGCTACTCACACTTTTCAAATTTAGAAATTAGTAGCTTATCATCAAGTCATGAAAAAAATACTCTATTATACTTGAGAACATGTCCTCTTCAAGTTCATGAATTTTTCCCAGAATATTTAAAGGAGTACTCATACCTTTCAAAACATACCTCTATTGATCATACTCATCTTGATGGATATTCTCATATATACCAACCTTTTCACCTCTCAAGACTAGGTTTTCCCCATCAACTTCTTGATGGGCCAACACCTTGTCATGGTGAATTTCATCTTCTCACTGTCTAAAACTTGAGAATGGTGTTAGTAAAAGCATGGTGTCTTCAACCTCATCAATAAAACCAGACTCTATTTCATTAGTAAGGGTTTGAGGTTTAGGCTCTATTTCACTTGAAATATTGATATTTACCTGAGGCTCTTCACTAGAAGACTATTTATTATCCAAGCTTGAAACGAAAACCTCCAAGTCATCCTAGAACAAGTCCTCATCATTTTGCTTAGTACTTTTAATGCTAAGAGGATTATTATTTTCCTCAGGACAACACTCTTAAGGGAAGAAAATATCATATTCTTTTGCATCTATATGTTGTTTTGCACTTATAAACTAGGAAGAAAAGATCATGTTCTTTTGCATCTATATGTTGTTTTGCACTTATAAGTTTTGTGATCAAAATATGATCTTCCTAACTATCCACCTTTTTACATGAAATCTCATCAGTTGTATAAGCAATGACTTGGGGATCCTCATCCTTCTTAGCTTCTGAAATTTTCTATCTCAAATGACTAGGCTCCCAAACATCATTTATTGATTCTTTCTTTTCAATTTGAAGGTCTAGTTTCTCAAGTTTTACCTCATATATTGGTGCATTATATTGGAAAGAGACACTACACAAGTCATTTGGTGTTTTCATTGATGGCAACCCTAGTAAGTATCCCATCCGCATGTTAGTAGTTTCCTATATCGGAAGTCAGATTGAAGATATGTGTTAATTGTCAAAGCTAAAATAGGGCATCCGACAAAATTGTGTACATTGACTCATATGTAATTCCATGTTATAATTTTGTGTTGTGGATCTTATGGAAGATATTTTGATGTATGAACTATCTTATCTTTGAATCATAGAGCCTCACATTGATTGGTGTGCAAGTTAGAAGATCTGGTTTATTGATTTTCAGTCTAACAATGTTGAAAGGTTGACTAGATGAGTGTAGCGTGTTGTGGATCTTCAAGGCATAATTGTTTAGGGTGTTTCACATTCGAGACATGTTGTTTTGGGTCCTTACTATGTTTTTGCCAACATTTTTTGGTTCGCATTGATAATTTTTTATCGATTTGGTTGATAGTTTGTACATGTTTTATATTTTGTTAAAGCCGACATTTAGTTCTTCTAAGCTCTAGTTATGCATACATATAATCAATTATTCATATCATTTTGTGATGTGATATGATATGATGCAAGAGTTAGAAGGAATATAGATTGATTGTGTGTAGTTTCACTTGAGTAGAACAAAGATTGGTGATTCAAATTAAAGCAGATAGAGTTTCAAGAGAAGAATCAGACAAAATGTGAAGAATGTGATCAATGTGCTTAACCAGAACTATAATCAAGCATTACCAGATGCTATCTCATAGTTCATCCACTCCATTTGTTTATGTAAATACAACTATAAGATAGTGAGTCTTCTTTTGTGTAGTAAGCCTTTTTGTATTTGAGCAGTGAGCTCTAGGTAGTGTGCCCGAATGCATGTGCATTCCCCATTTGTAAATACTTATTTTGAGTATACTCATATTGTGGATTAACCTTCACCGTGGTTTTTCCCCTAATAGGGATTCTATGTAAAGAATCCTTATTTTATGGTGTTGTGTTTGATTTCCTTGTGTTGTTTCATCTTTCTTTTGGTTCATTGCTATAAGTGGTTTAAAGATCAAGTTAATAAAATTAAATTTTGTAGAACACTGATTCACCCCCCCTCTCAGTGTTCCTTGATTTCGAAAATTGGTATCAAAGCCTAGTTCCTCAGAAGAAGTTTAATAGATTGAGGAAGATCAGAGAAGGTGATTCAATGGATTCCAACAGTCTTCATCAACAAATTTTGGTGGCACTAGATGATCTTGATCAATCCAAATCTGAAGTCTGGGAATTCCAAGCAAGCCTCATGAATGCTGATAAATTAATTCAATCATTGAAATATCAAATAAATAAATCTAGGGAAAAGAGAAAGGAACTTTGTGATCAACTCAAGAAGAAAGAGAGTAAAATCATGGAAGATGAACACCTTAGTCAAGCCTTGAAGGAAAAGAAAAAATAATGTGAAAAGCTCACTAGAGATAATGTTGTCCTAAAGCATGAGATGGAATCTATTATTATGAGGATGACCAAGGAGATTGAAGAGAAAAATAAGAATGAAGAGAATATTACTCACTCCTTAAAACAAACATCTAATGAATGCAACATAATTAATGATGGATTCAATCAGCTGGAGCTTGAACTGCAACAATCCATAAACAATGAAGAAGATCTTGAAAGACATATTGTTATTCTCAAGGATGAACTTGCTACTGCAAATGAATACAAGGAGAAGTTCAAGATTAGCTTAGCTAAGCTTGATGAACTAATTCAAAACCAAAAGATTTGAAATGACAAGCAAGGTCTTGGATATGAGAAAGGAGAAAGCTATGGATCTAGTCAAAGGAAATTTAGACCAAGAAATCAAACAAGTAAAGCTAGAAGGTATCTGGTAAGACAACCCAACGCTCAAAAGTTCAATGGATACTGTTTTGTTTGCAATAAATTTGGTCATATGGTTTCTCAATGTAGAAGTATAATGAATCCAAGTTGTCCATCATGCTCCAATCAGTGTTTTAATAAGGAAAGGATTCCTAAATCTAATGTGGAAAAATATAAAGACATAATTTTCTTCATGGTTGACATTGACCAGTGTTTGATGGAAGCAACAAAACCTAGAATAGTTTCAAAATTTCCTATGGGATATGAGGTTGAAGAACACATTTTGGAGTTGTATTCCCAACAATTTTTGAGTACTAAACCTCAGGATCCAACAAAATAAAGGTTTGGTACCTTTGAAGAGAAGAATATGCAAGTGCATGCACAACTGAAGAAGCCTATGATAGTTCAGAAAGTGAGAAAGGAAGTTGAAGCTTTTGTGGAATGCATCGACATATCAGTTGAACAATGAGGGAAGGTAGGAAGAAAATAAAACAAGCTGAAGAAGGGGAGCCTACTAGAACTAAGTTAGCTAGTCCAACAACATCCTCTACCAGATCTAGATCTACAAGGAGCTCTGCACCCTCATTCGATCCTACAAAGAAATCAAGCACAGTAAACGCTCAAGTCAAGAAATTCGGAAGAGAAGGAAAGAGGAAGAAGGATAAAAGCACAAGAGTCTATGTTGTTGTTGAAGATGATGAAGAAATTGAATTAGATGAAGAAGTAAGAGAAATCAAACATAAGGGCACAAAGGCATCAAAAGTATCTAAGGACAAGCCCTCCAGTGAAGAGAAAGCAAATAAAAAGGTGAAAATTGATAGATCAAGTATGACTGTAAAGGAAGTGGAAAAAGGTTTAATTGAGGATGGTAATATCAAACCACTTTCTGAATGGTATGGCATTTTTGATAGTGCCAATCAGAGAACTCTTGAAGAAGCCATAATAAAATATTTGAATGATTTCAATATGACTCTCATAGAAATAATGTTAGAGTTACCTAAAGGGTTATATGAAGTCTTAGAAATGAGGAGAGTAAATGAAAGAATTGAAGATGAAAAAATGAGAGAACACATACTTTCCAATCTATGTCTGGTAATGTCAATACAAGAAATGAAGAAAATACTCAATGATGCTAAAAAGTATTTTAAGAGAAAATAAAGGGTGAATAAGCTTATGATTAGGTAGACTAAGGAAGTAGCAGAAGACATTGAGAAAATTCTTAAGGAAGTTTTGTTGAAGAATAGATATAATGTTGTCTCTGAAGAAACTCATGATGAAGATGTTCTATCTGGTCCAAAAATTGCATAAGTGAAAGAAGATACAATTGAGGACACTCAGAATCCTCTAGATATGAAATATACTAAAATTTCCATGGAGAATGAAGCTCCTAAAGATATGTCAGTTGAAGAAATAGAGATTCCCAAAGCCAAGCAAGAATCTATGATTGAAGAAAAGAAGGATGAGGCAAAGGAGGTTTCTATGGAAGTAAGAGACACTGCAAAGGCAGTAAAGAAGTTTTTAGAAGAACAATAGGAAGTGTTTGACCCTGAATTGGTTGAATGGAAACTCTATCCCCTATTCAAAAAGATAAAGGTAGCATCATTTTCTTAGGCCAATGCAAGGGAGGAGATATTGAAATCTCACATTGAGGACAGTGAGTTGCTAAGTCTTGCATCTGGAATCTTGGAGAAGATCATTCCCACACATGTCAAGGACTCATCTGATTCTTCCTCTGATCAACTAAAGAAACTTATCAACTTTGTAAGTACTAACTTTGAGTCTCTTGAAAAGTCAGCTGAGGATAAGGTTCAGAAAGAATTTGATGAAAATAGGTTCAGTAGATTGAAGAGTATGATTGTTAATGATAAAGCCTTATTAGCTACCTATGAAAAGAGCATTCAAGGTGCATTATCTGATGGTGGAAATATCTACAAGTCATTCTTATCCTTGTCAAAATTCACTGAGGTCACTGATAAGAAAATTAAGGAATATGAGAAAAAATTAGCAGATATTTCTCAAACCTTTGATCCTCTAACCATTTTTGTGGGTAAGCAAGAAGGTCAGGTCATATCCTTGCTTGAAAAAATTAAAAGTTTGAAGCATGAAAAAAATAGAATTGTTGAAAGGGTATGTGAGCTCAAAGGACTAATTGGTTTGGAAATGGAGACAATGCTTAGTGCATTGAAGGAAGCACAGGATGTTATGGTTGTCAGTGATCCGAAAAATGTTGAGTCAATAGAGATGCAAACCTACATATTCTATGGTCACATGACTATTTTGGAGAGTCTCAAAAAGAGTTGGGACACTAGTTTAAGCCTGTTGAAGAACAATTTTGTAGACATATTCAAGTCCATGTAATTTAGAAAAGCATGTTCATAGAAAATTTGTATGATTTTTGGTATGTGGATTCCTGTCTTTGCCATTGATGTCAAAGGGGGAGTGTGGGACAATAAAAATTGTCATATTCATCTCAAAGGGAGTTGTGATTAAAGTTTTTTTGAAGTTTTGAGGGTTGCAGTGTATTCATGTTCGTACTAATTCAAACACAACCATTTTTCACTAAGTGTTGCCATCAATGCAAAAGGGAGAGATTGTTGGAAAGAGATACTACACAAGTCATCTAGTTTTGTCATTGATAGAAGCCCTAGTCAGTATCCCATCTTCATCTCAGTATTTTCCTATACCGGAAGTCAGATTGAAGATATGTGCTAACTGTCAAAGCTAAAACAGGGCATCCAACAGATTTGTGTACATTGACTCATATGTAATTTCCTATTATTATTTTGTGTTGTGAATATTAGGGAAGATCTTTTGATGTATGAACTATCTTGTCTTTCAATCATAGGGCCTCACATTGATTGGTGTGCAAGTTAGAAGATCCGGTTTATTGATTTTCTATCTAATAGTGTTGAAAGGCCAACTAGATGAGTGTAGTGTGTTGTGGATCTTCGAGGCATAATTGTTTAAGGTGTTTCACATTCGATACATGTTGTTTTGGTTCCTTACTATTTTTTGGCCAACATTGTTTAGTTCACATTGATAATTATTTATGGATTGAGCTGACAATTTGTACATGTTTTATATTTTGTTAAAGTCGACATGTAGTTGTTCTAATCTCTAGTTATGAATACGTATAATCAATTATTCATATCATTTTGTGATGTGATGCGATATGATGCAAGAGTCAAAAGGAATATAGATCAATTGTGTGTGGTTTCACTTGAGCAAAACAAAGATTGGTGATTCGAATTAAAGTAGATAGAGTTTCAGGAGAAGAATCAAACATAATGTGAAGAATTCAATCAATGTGCTTAATAGAACTATAATCAGGCATTAGAATATGCTATCTCATTGTTCATCAACTTTGGTTGTTTATGTAAATGTGACTGTATGATAGTGAGTCTTCTTTTTGGGCAGCAATCCTTTTTGAATTTGAGCAGTGAGCTCTAGGCATTGTGCCTGAATGTATGTGCATTCCCCATTTGTAAACACTTATTTTGCATATACTCATATTGTGCGTTAACCTCCACCATGGTTTTTCCCCTAACAAGGTTTCCACATAAAAAATCCTTGTGTTATGGTGTTGTGGTTGATTGCCTTGTGTTGTTTCATATTTCTTTTGGTTCAATGCTATAAGTGGTTTAAAGATCAAGTTAATAAAGTTAAATTTTGTAGAACACTAATTCACCCCCCCTCTTAGTGTTCCTTGATTCCAACACATTCTAAATAGAGGCCTTCTATTCTACATCTAGAGATTTCAATAAAGACTATTCATGAGCAACAATAGATTCATTGGAAGTACATGCTATCTCTTCCTTAGGATGAAAACTTTTGAATCTTGGAATTTCAATTGTTGGATACTCATTTGGAATGTGAAAAAGTTCAATAAGCTTGAAACTTGGAATTTTGTACTCATAACTTTCCTTTACAAGAAGATCCATCAAGGTATGATCTTGTTTGAAACTAAGAATGGAAAGAGCTACTTGAGCTTCTAACCTCTAGGTTAAATCCTTAGTCGTTCCTCCTTTGCAACTATCTTCTTTGCAAGACATTCCTCATGTTGTCTCCTTTTCCACTTCATCTACAGCTCCTCAACTTGGTCTAACCTATCATTCTTGGCAAGAAGTTTAACATGCTTAACTTTCTCTTCATAAAATGGATTTGCAAAGGTGATGGGCTGTTGTTTCTCCACCTTCTGAACCTAGGAAAGCATTATCTTCATCCTTTCTTCCCTTGGAACAATCTCTCTTGCAAGGTGTTCTTAATTTCATCTTCTTTGAACCTCCATATCCTACTCTTGAATGTATTTCTGGTAGGCCAACTCCTCTTGATGTATGTCAACCTATTTTTGTTGCATTTGATACTCTTTTTCTCTATTGATTTCATCCATCTACCTATGAAAATCTAGCAATATACTTTCAATATTACTAATCCCCATATTGTCAACATTTTGGGGCTGTCTATGAAGAAAAGGTTGCTGATTTGGAACAAAATAGCCTTCTTGAGACTAGTTTTGGGCATATACTAGCTACCATGATACTTGAGTAGGGCTAGGTGGGTGGTAAGAGCACTAAACATGTTGGTTTTCTACTATTGGTGGTTTACTTGGACTAAACCAACATTGAAATTGTTTGGATATGACTAATAAGAGGGCACATATGCAAGATTCTCATAGAATGGAGGTGAAAAACCATCATAATGTTGATAACTAGGCATTTTAAGAGTAAAACATGAAAAATAGCCAAGCCTAGATAGAAAACCTCATTTAATTGTAGGTATCTGGACTACTGAAACTAGTTGCTATATGATTGAAGTCACCATGGTGTTGTTTGTGCTACCTCCAAAGGCTGATAATATTGAGAAAACACCAAATTTCTCAATACTAGGATATTCTCAAAGATGCACTAGTTTTTTTGCTACTTCCCACACTCAAAGTCACCAGATATGTTGTTGCTCAATCTCTAAAAGGCCTAAAATTCAATAGATGCATATAAAAACTAGAAAAAACATGTGATTTCTAGAATTGTCTCGAATTGACAGTCCCACCAAGCATGCCAAAATTTTTATCACCTGAATGTGCACCCTTTGTTGAACCCTGTTCAACCACTCAGTGAAACATTGGAATGACCCCAAGGTGTGGGTTCCTTATATGAGATCAAACCTCTGGAGGAGGTCATCTTCCTTTGGTACTCACCTAATACTAATCTACTAAACTTGCAGAGGAAAATGGTAGAAGGAGATAATATAAATTGAAAAAAATACTCCTATGGTGATGCACCTATATATTACTTGGACTTGAAACTCAGATTACATACACTTGTTCACAATGATTGAAATCAGAACCTGTACAACTTACTCATGTATATTTTTTGCATAATTTTTTTATAAGGTGGTCCAAATGCTCAAACTCCTAGAAGGAAGATAACTTCACAGCTAGAAATGTTGGCATCTTTGACATTGATTATAACATGTATTAATATACCTTTTGTATAAGGGTGCTAAACATGAGACAAAGCTATAAGGAAATAGATGATACCTCATAGGTAGCTTTATCAAATCAAATAGTGCACACAATAAAATAAAGAATAAGAGGTAAAAAACTTCAAATCACTGATATTCAAGGTCTTTACTGAATTTCATTTCCAAAACTAAGTTACAAAGCATCGTATTTCTCCAAAGGACTCAAAAAGTTACAGAGTAGAAAAACAAAAAGTAAGAATTGAATACAATGAGTAAACAAAGTGACTGTAAAAACCAATTCCCACTAAGATCCGCCAAAATAGGACCTAGAAGCCTCATTGGGTCGGATGCCTTTAAAAAGCCTAAAAAGTAGCAACTGAATCTTCCTAAAAAAGGCTCCAATGTGTAGAAAAGGTCAAACTTGACCCAGTCAATCATAAAGGCACATGAAACCAATGCCTAAAAGCAATCAAAACTACCAACAAGGTGAGTAAACACCCCTATATGCTCTCCAAATGCTTGCAAATTAATTCAACCTCCCTATATGCTTGCAAAAGCATAAAACTCAACTAAATCCCCTTGACCATAACTTGAAAGTAAGCCTCCTTATTTTGTATTACATTCAACATTTAAAAAAGGTGATTTATAATAACATCACCTAAATAAATGTTATTACATTTCATGTTTAATACAAAGTAAAAAAAAAAAAATTGACTCAAAAGGTATGCTTTGAAACAAAGCAAAATCATAAGTCCATAATGGGACACTCCTAGACACATATGAGTACAATGTGAAGGTATTAACTTTCATTGTAAAGTTAACAAGAGAAGTAAAAATTACTTTGAGATCAGCCAAAGTTAGGGTAAATGAAACATTAAAGAAGAATCCCATGGGTAAGTGCTCACTTCATTTCATTTTTCACCTTACACTTTCTCTCTGGTGGAGTGCCGCCATGACTCATGCATAGGTCAAGAGTTATGAAGCTGAAAATGAGGATTCTTTTCTCAGGCCAAGTCAAGTAAGTCTAAGTCTATTTTTGTGTAAACGTGGACCATTATTTAATTTTTCTATGAATACACTATTTGTTTAGAGCTCTATTATACCAAAATAATGAATATACTTTGGTCTCTATGTGCATTCCTCCTTCGTAACAAGTATTCTTTAGCATTATCTCTCTGTTCATGTAAATAAAAAAGTGTAGTACTCCTTTTTCTTCTACGCAAAACCCACGAGGGTTCTATCCTAGTGATAGGAAATGACTTCACTTTATGCATTCAATTTCCGAAAACAAAAGCTATTAAAGTTTTATATTTTATCCTTGGCTTGGCCGAGTCTTTTTCAAACTTGTAGAAATTCAAAGGTTTTATTCCTTTACATTTCTGTGTTTGCTTCACTATGGCGAGCCTTCGTTTTTCTTCTCTTTATGCCTGTGGCCTCAACTTCCTCTACAGGTACCAAAACTTGTGTGAATTCACTCTACTGTTCTAAGTCAAGGGTTTATTATATATTTCATGCTTCGTGGCCATCATGGAATTTTCCTGTAAGATGCAACCTCAATGTACATTCTGGATCTGCACTTCTTAGAGTAGAGGGTTTCTCCTCATTTTTTTCTATTGATTTTTAAAACATGGCATCTTATTTATTTCCTATGATGAGTAATAGAAGCCAACAATTTCATAATCACCTTATTGTGATAAAAATCATGCAAGATTATAATATGAATGAGATTTATTGAGAGGGTGATCGATTGAAACAAGATCTATCTCAATCAACGTTCCACAAGAAAATGTTGTCCAGTGAAGAAGAAAAAGTGGTTTGCAAAATGATTCAATTCCATTGCACAGTACGGGAACTATTCAAAACTCTATGCATCTTTTCCATTCCTTCATGATCACTATCTTTTCCACTTGAAACCCTTGCTTTGTGTAGGACTGTAAGCGATCTTAGGACTGTGAAATATTTCTACCTTTTCATGGTGCCTTCCCCTCTTCATGACTCTCTCTAAAATGTTGCCTTGTTGTCTTTCATAAGACTATTATGAATATCTCATAGATCTTCACTTAACTGAGGCTATCTTATCAGAAATTTTATGAATCTTTTTCATTCGTATTTGTACATGGTGGACTTTCCATTGGTCACATTTTCACCCTCCAAAGTTTCCATCCTTGAATTTTTCCCTTGTGCTAATTGAAGGAGTTCCCTATATCTTATGGTCATGTTGCTTTATTCATCTCATAGTGTCTACATTTCATAGTTGGCTATGACTACTTTCAGTTTCATGTCTACAATCTATGAGTTTCATGATGATTGTGAACTTCATAAAGTGGCTTGACTACCCTTAGCTCACAGTCCTCTTAAATCACCCTTATGATTGTGCTTACATCTGTTTATTATTGACTTCATATGTTACTTTGTGTTGACATTATAAGATATTGTCCTAATATTTCCAAAACCATTGCTCTCTCAATATGGAATTTTCATGGTTACTAGGTATTTCTCATAACCATGAATCCAATTGATGCTTCTTCAATATATTGTTGTTATTACCCTGGATGTCAATGGTTGGTACTGTATTATCATTTTTTATGGCATTTGAACCTTATTATGCAAAAAAACTAGTAGGCTATCATAACATTACTTTATACACATATTGCTTCATACACTTTCTCGTGTCCTATCTTCTTTGCTCTGTACCACTGTTAGGCATGCACTATAATATCAAATAGTTCTTTCATGGATTGCACATCAATGTATTTCTATAATCTATTTCGATGCAATACATTTTCCTTGAGCAAGTATATGTCACTTATGATAGTGACTAATATGCCACTATCAAAAATGATGTGTGCTTGCCTTAGTGAACCATAAGGAGATGGATTACCTTTCTATGCCTCTTTAAAGCACAAAAAGGAAACATCTTGGGCTCAACCCTTGTGGTGGCCACATTTCACCCCACATGCTTAAATCAAATGAAACAAATAGAAACAATAATTTTACCTATACCTGTAGAAGAAGCAAACATGTTAGATAAAAACTAAGCATATGATGGATGTGTTTTATTATGCTCTTTGCTTTCCTAGACATGTATGGTATGCTTGGATATTTGAATGCACATGGGGATCAAATTATATGCATATAGATGTATGCACATATTTTGACTGGTGATCCCTCATTGCTCTAACAACACTTTTGTTTCAGATGCAGGAAGCCTAGGAGCAACAGGGAGAGCAAGAAGGACATATGAGCAGGGATGAAGATGAAGCAGAACAAAGCAACCATGATTCGTCATTCAGGAAATGACAGGTCTCCTTTCACTTTATGTGAATTCTTCTATTTTTATATCTATAAATGTATAATGTTTTCCATTATATGCATTCATACTGTTAGTCTCATGACTTGTGTGGGACATTCTACTTTTATATTATCAATAAAGACTCCAATTTTGAAAATATTGTGCATTCTCTTCTATGATATATGCTTTTTATAATGAAATGTAGTATTGTAGTCTTCAAATTTTCTTCATGCACATGAATGTGACATAGAAGATTAAAAATGTACCCTCTTTTCACTTGTAGAATATAATAGCTCTACTTGTTTGAGCTAGTAGCTAAAATAGGTAACAATTCCCTAAGAAGAGACCTTACATGAACCAAGAAAAAATCCTTTGAAAGTACCTTACACTACTAGAATTTGAACAATTTTTATATAGCTACCTTGCATAATACACTTTTCTTGCCTATGGAGCCATCCTATTTGTTGATGAGTATCAAGCATACAAAGCTTTGCTTGCCTTATGAAGCTCGAAGTTCATTATTGTGTGATGCCTTATTAAATTTATTAGGAGGTATAACTTTGGTATGGTTGTACGTACAGGAATCCAAACTTAGGCATGCATTTCCCATAGCCATCTGCTTGTTTTTGAGTGCATACCAGTTGCATGCATATGTGTCTCAACTTTTTGGATACTCACCCAACGGATAGCTTGAAGTTTTGTTGCCTCAAATTAAGCATGCATTTTTGGAAAAGAAACTTAGATATCCACATTGCATTGGAAAAATAGTCAAGGATTGATCCACATCTTTTTATTTATTTTTCCTTTCTTCTTTATATCTTTGACTTTTCATGATTGTGTATCTCAATGTTGCATATCATACACCTTATGTGTGTCCCTTTGTGCTTATGTTGGTCTAACATAGGATCTTGGATCCTAGGGGCTTGACCACCCCCTTAGTCTCTATCATCCTAGACCATCTGCATTGGTACACTTAAACCCCTCTTGAATGTTTACTTTAGTGTGAGTTTGAAGCAAGTTCCTCTCACTAAAGTGGGGGCTGAATGTAATGATGGGAAATATATCCCTCTATAATTTCATACTTCATTTGGTAATGATTAAGATTAAAATGGACCTAATTTCACCTTTGATCTAGTGTTGTAATGTGTTTTACACATTCACATTAGATTTAGGGCCCTTTTATGCTAAATTGACCTAATTTTTCCTTAATTTGATGTTGTAAAGTGTATTTATTTGCACCTTCAAATTAATTTTTGGGCCCTCTTGAATTTATGACCTTCATATCATCATTAATAGGCCCCTAAGACCCTATATTATGCATTCTAAGGCTTATTTCAATTGAAATCCTGACATAGACATCAAATATATTTAATTTCTCAACTCCTAGACATTTCCTCCACTTGAAAAGGCTTGGTGGGACCCATATGCCACCTTTTCCATGTGAGTCCCATCCATATGGGACCTATATGCCACAAGTGGTGTATGAGTCCCATTTGGCCCGTTTTTTAGGGTTTTGAGTGAGAAATCAGGGTTTTAAAATTAAATTTCATGAATGCCGACTTCTGGGATCTAATAAATGGTAAATTAGATGGATTTCCTATAAACAAGGTCACAAATCATTATTTCACTAAGCCTTCATGATATCAACTTAAGCTATCAAGAGTTAAGCATTCCAAGACTTCACAAGAGTGTCAAGAGAGTTTATGAGAACATTTCTAAGGCATTCAAGGGTAGAATTCTTCATTACTTGTTGCATCAATTCAAGATCCATCATCATATCAAATTCATTAAGCATCAAGCATGTTGTTGAGCTAGTGTTATGATGTAGCGTTGAAAATCCATTTAAAAGCATTATTTCATATCAAAGTTCAAGATCAAGATCTACATTCTACATGGCAACTTCATGTTAGATTTTTTATTTACATCTCAAGACATGATTCAAGGTATCATTGTTAACGTTTTATATTTCATATTTCATGTTCATGTTTGATTGTTTCAACACAAGGTTTAATTAGGTAAATGGGATTTGTCCTAGGAAAACACCTATTTCCTAAAAATCAACAAGTTTTCTCTCTCTACATGTGTGATTACAAATATAGGTGTCTTGGAGCTTAAACAACCTTTGAATACAAAGTTGCAAGTTTGAGAGAATGTGTCAAGTTGTCAGAAGGTTGTCATCTTCACAAAAAGTCACCTACAAGTCCAAATTCATAGTTTTAGATCCAAAAATGAAGTGTGGAAGGAAGAGAAGAGATAGGAGAGCAGATTCAGGTCTTGACCCTTCAAAAAAGTAGAATGGGATTGATACGCCACTTGTGGTGTATGATTCCCAGTATAGCACATTTTCTATATTTCAGTGAATTTAGATCAACTACTATGAGATTCTAGTTTTGGCACATAAACCCTAGTCTAGGACTAAATTGCCAAGATTGGTGTATGAGTCCTAGTGGGAACCAAACAATAGGTTTTTAGAGTTTTGAAGCTTGTTTTGACCTCATCCTTCTTCTAGGTGCACTTTTGTACTTTCTCAGTCTTTTATTCTTCATTTTAGTTTCATTTCTGAGGTCATTTAGTTAGGTTTTGCATGGTACTTTGCATATTACATTCATTTCTTATCTTTCCAAGCCCTTGGTAGTGAACCCTCTTATTGTCTTTAATCACACCCTATACCTTATTGCAAGATCTCTTTCCCACACTTCATCCTTGGATTAAGATCTCTGAGGTATCCTTGAGTGTAAGAAGTGTGAAGTAGGAAATCTATCTCCACAAAGGTGGGGCACCCTATTTTTGTTGTTATAGACACCACTAGTTGAAACTGTAACTACATGTCCAAAAGATTATATTTTAATTAATATCTAGAGGGTCCAAAGGATTCATCACCAACTTTAGTGCTTTCTTCCTCATTATTATCAACCTTCTCCTTATCAACACTAATAGAGCTTTATTTTGTAGTATTTTCCACTTCCAGAGGGGGAAAATTGTTTTCATTTTGAGCTTCATTCTTCTTTAGGAAATCCTACTTATCTTCTTTATTTTACTTATTATTTACCTCCACATCTAGAGGGGTGTTATCTATTAAGACATCTTCTTTCTTCTTATGTTGGCCATTAACTAGCTCAGTGATTTCTAGGAGGAGTGTGTCTTGTTGTATCTAATCTCCATCACCCAAAGGAACACACAAATATTTAGCGAGTTTTTCCACTATTTGTAGTGTCTCTTCCCTTACCCTCTCAATATCTTCCTTACCTCTACTCATAAGAGTGTTAACTCTTTCCTTTTTCCTAAATTTCTTGTTATACAACATAGACAACTTGATTCTATCCTAACGAGATAGTGAGGAACCAATCTTCTCCAAGGAAAATGTCTTCATCTTTTCATCCTATACAATAGCCTCTTTTCTTCTTGCATTCAACACAACTTTTAGATTATATGGTAATTGATCCTCTATCTTATCTAGTCTAGTATAAAATTTCACCATGAGTTTGACTATAGCCTCTTCAATTATTGTCTTGTCTTCATCATTTGCATCTGAATACATTTCAATAGTTTCCTTTAGTATACCAAACTTTGCAATACTATTGAATAATGCATCTAACATCATAGGACTATTCTTTTGGACTAAAGGGGTCTTCTCATATTTCTTATAACTCTTTTATCTTCTTTGAAAAAAAAAAGATCTCTATTCCTTTTCCACTTCCTCTTCAATTTTTGTATCCACCACATTAACTTTCTTTTTGTACTGGTCTCTTCCTGAGACACACTAGATTTTTTTCTTCAAACCAATTGGGGTCCTTCTTCTTCTTCTTCTTCTTCAAAACTTAAATACTTTTCTTTGGATTCTTTTTCTTTCCTTATCCTCTTAGGATACTTATTTTTCATAGAGGTTCTTGATGTTCCTTTCTTCTTCGAACCTCCTGTTGGTTTTATTATGGAAGGAGGAGTTATAGAAGGCTTTATAATAATAGGTGGTGTGGGAACTAAGGTCCTATTTGGTCTTCTTTATTTCTATGGAGTCATCTTTTGAGGAGTACATGCACCTATAGATTTCTTTGTGAGGGCTTCAGGGGCACCAAACTCTATATCCAAACTATAATATCTTTCTTTTTCTTCTCTAGGTTTTCTTTGCTAGATTTTTCCTCATAGGTACCAAACCTATCTACTGCTAGATCTCTAGGTTTACTCAATACAACCTCTACAAGGCTAGAAATTTTAGCTTTTGTTACCTCATAGCCAAGCTTCAGAATCCAAATTATTATTGGTCCAATTGCTTCCATAGAGCAGTAGTCTCTATTAACCATACAATTTATTTCATTCTTGTATTTATTCACCACACTTGCCAAAATCATATATCTCTCTTACATTTGATCTTGAAATGTTATGAAAAATCCCCACAAAGCTGACTTTTGAGACTCAAAATCTATAAATCTTCTTAAGTGATCTCTAATTTGTATAGCTATCAGAATACTATTAACCCATATGACATTCTTTGTTATAGGAAACTCTCTAGACACACATCCTCCATCAACACTTATACCATCTTCAAAATTGAAAGCATTCTCCAAGGTCAGCTATGCACCTCAACCATGTAAATTAAAATTAGGTCCAAACAAAAAAATTCCCATGATTGAAAGGAATGAAGGTGAACTACATCACACCTAAATTCATACCTAAATCCAATCATACATGCCACACCATGCTTCGATAATCACTAAAGAAAATCCACAATTAATGTAAATACCCAAGGTCGATTGAACCCAGGTAAACACCATCAAACATTTAAGTACACACTTCCTTTGATCCAAAGACAATTCATGGAAAAAAAATATCACTTAAACACAATCTAGAATATTCTACAAATACCCTACAATCCAACAAATTCCTTTGCAACAACTTTCACCTAAAGAAAAAACACATCCTATACACCTAGTTAACCTTCTACACACTATAACTCAAGAAATAAACTTTCAGAGCACCAAACCATGAAAAAAATCAACTAAAGGTAGATATGAAATTTATCAACACACTTACAGAACCGCAAGACCATGAACCAAATTGTGGAGAAATGTGGAGAAAAAACATTTCTCCCAAACACCATTACAATGCATAGTTCACACACTAGTGAACACAACTTTCTCTACAAAGTGATCTAGACCAAGAAACTCTAGATATAACCTCTATGATCACCTATAATAAACATATCTAAATCACACAAGCATATCTTCAACATAGAAAAAATGTGGATCAAAACTAGAAAACCACTTTGTATGCTAGAACACCTCTACAACACATGGTTTCCTCTTTTATTCAAATTTTCTCAAAATAACATGGAAACCAAGCACAACAAACACATTCCAATTATCTTCACCACTTCTTCATCACAACTAAACCAACTACAACATATAAACTTAACCAAACAATACCCACAAATAGAAAAATATCAAAACAACACTAGAGATTGACACTAGTAAAACTTACTAATGACAACATAAAGCAACTAATCAAAGCATCATCACAACTTCTCAAAAATCAATAGAATTCCAAAAATCACCAACAGAACAAGATGAAGTCAATGACAACACAAACATAATCCTGTTGTCATCAATGGCAACACCAACTACTCATACTTGCAACAATCTCCCCCTTTGTCATTGATGGCAACACATAATGTGAAAAATCATCAATAACAGCAAAACATGATGTGGAAAACCATAAATAATAAACATAATAGCTCTAATCACCAACACATTGCTCCATACCAACTCTTTCTCTTTCTCCACTTCTACTTTCTCTCTCCCTTTGACAATTGATCATTTTTCACATTATTTTAGCTCCCCCTTTGACATCAATGGAAAAGGGAAACACATTTGAATCACTTTCACCCTTTGACATCAAACATACTTGTAACTTCTTACTACTACTTTGCAACATATTTTCCTTTGTATTGCTTTGCATACTCCCCCTTAGGAGCACACAAAAAATTGTACCAACCGGCAACCTCTACACATTTCCTTTAACACAGCTGACAAAGGACAACACCAACCTGCACCAGCACTTACTCCCCCTAACCAGTAATGCTACTACCCACTCCTCCTGAGAGGTAGCCTCCAACATCATTCTAGAACAAAGAATGAATCTTGAGATGAACTAGACTAATGAATCCTTATGCATCTAGTTTAAAGGAGGGGTAATAAACCATAACTTCTCTCAAAGATACTCAAAAGTATCCTTAGGAAGAGACTTAGTAAATATATCAACAACCTTATCCTTTGTAGGCACATACTCAAGCTTCACTTCATTCTCTGCAACCTTCTCTCTCAAAAGGTGATACCAAATTGAGATATGTTTTGTCCTTAAGTGCATCACCAAATTCTTTGAAATTTAATAGAACTTGTAATCTCATAGAAGATAGAAATTGGTCCATCATATATAACTCTTATATCCTTCAAGGTTTGCCTCATCCATAACACCTGTGTGTAGTAAGATGCTATTTCAATGTATTTTTCCTTTGCAATGGATAAAGATATTGAATCTTTCTTCTTGCTTAGCCAATACACCAATCTACATCCAAGAAATAATGCCCCACCACTTGTACTTTTCCTACCATCCACACAACTTTCCCAATCTACATCTGTAAAAGCAATCAAAGAAAAATCAGTATCCTTTGGATACCATAAACCATGTTCTAGAATGCTTTTCAAGTATCTAAATATGCTCTTCACTACTACATGTGACTCTCTAGGATCTTCTTGAAATATAACCATAAGACAAATTGCATGCAAGATATCTAGTCTAGTAGCAGTTGGATATAGCAGTCCTCTAATCATTGATCTATACTTGCTCTGATCAACCTTAGGAGATTCATCATTCTTACTCAACTTGCAACTAGTAAACATAAGGGTACATATTGGTTTAGGACCTTTCATTCCAAACTTTTTCAGCATTTCCTTGACATACTTTGATTGTGAAATAAATATTCCTTTCTATATCTAATTGATTTGTAGCCCAAGGAAGAAATTCATCCCCCCAAACATTGACATTTCAAACTCTTTTTGCATCTCTTCTACAAATATCTTACACATTGTTTCATTTCCTCCAAAGATTATATCATCAACAAACACAACCACAATCAAGATTTGATCTTTTTCAATTTTTAAATAAAGATTACTATTTGTGGTACCTTTATTGAATCCTTGTTATATCAAGTACCTTTCCAATCTTGCATACCAAGCTCTAGGAGCTTGATTCAGTCCATGAAGTGCCTTCTTCAATTTGTAGACCATATCTAGTTTGTCTAATAACTAAAATCCTTCTAGTTATTCAATGCATACCTCTTCTTCCAACTCAACATTCAAAAAATTAGGCTTCACATCCATTTGGAAAACTATGAAATACTTATGTGCTACAAAAGCAAAAAACATCCTAATAGCTTCAATTCTTGCCATTGGAGAAAATATCTCCTCAAAATCTATTCCTTCTACTTGTGAGTAACCTTTGCACACAAGCCTTTCCTTGTTTCTTACTAATTCTCCATTCTCATTCAATTTTTTTTGGAATACCCACTTAGTTCGAATCACATTCTTGCTTGATAGTCTTGGGACAATTTCCCAAGTCTAATTCTTCTCAATTTGCATTAGTTGTTCTTCCATAGCCTTGATCCAATACTTATCCTTGCATGCTTCAGTCATTGCTTTAGGTTCAACTTTAGAGAGTAAACATAGGTTTGTATGTTCGTCTGTCATTGCAAAATTTCTTCTTGTCAATATGTACCTTTGCTTTTTTCACCAATGATCTGATCTTCAGAATGATTCTTTTGCACATACTTAAGAGTTTTATGGATCATTTCTATAACTTCTTCCTCTTCAATCTAAACTTCCTTTTCCTTAACTTCATCTTTTTCATTTTCTCTACAAGAAGAATCATCTAATTCATATCCATTTATCACCACTAAGCTCTTCTATAAGTCTTCATCCACTTTGAAATTTGCACTCTCAACAATCTTCATCAGTCTCTTGTTGTAGCACTGGTAATATTTACTTCTTGTAGAATATCCAAGAAATATATCCTCATTAGATCTTGTATCAAACTTTCCTAAGTTCTCTTCATCTCTTTTGATATAGCATTTGCTTCCAAACACTTTGAAGTATTTGACAATAGGGATTGTTCCATACCACAACTCATAGAGAGTCTTTTCACTATTTTATTTTGCTTGAACTTTTTTAAGTATGTAGACAATAGTATGAGCTTCTCTCTAGTAGACTTTTAGTAGGTTTTCCTCTTTCATCATTGTTCTTGCAACTTCCTAAATAGACCTATTCTTTCTTTCAAACCACTGTATTCCATTGAGGAGTACTAGGGGAAGATAAATGCCTCTTTATTCCATGATTCTCACAAAAATTATTAAACTCATTTGAGGTGAACTCTCCACCTCTAGAAAACCTCAAACACTTTATTTTCATATCCATTCCATTCTCAACCATAACTTTGAATGCTATAAACTTATCTAGAGCTTCTGGTTTTTCTTTGAGAAAAGTAACCCATGTCATTCTAGAGTAATCATCAATTAATGACATGAAATACCTATCACCTTGAAAACTTCTTACTCTTGTAGTACCACACACAAAGGTCTGTATGCACCAACTCCAATAGTTTGATAGTAGATTGTTCTTTGACTTTGAAACTTATCCCTGCTTGCTTTTGAATTTGACATTCCTTGCAAATAGCATGACGTTCTTTGTAATCTTTGGCAGATCTCATAGCTTGAACTGAACTGGTTCTCACTAGGATATCAAAATTAATGTGACACAACCTTTTATTCCATAACCAACTTTCCTTAATATGAGTCATAAAGTAATGACAATCAATACCTTTAAGCTGATAAAATTTGTATTTGTCCTTCTAGAAGCAACCACAGTTTTAGAGATTTTTTTTATCTCATATCCATCATCTTGAAACATGATATTATAGCCTTTACTACACATTTTTCCAACACTCAAGAGGTTATGCCCTAAACCCTTAACATGAATAGCATCATTTGTATTATTCTTTCCATCAAAACTGATAAAACCATTTCCACATATTTTAGTAGATATATCATCACCAAACTCAATAAGACCTTCATATTTCTCAAGTTTAAAAAACTTACTTTTATTACCGGTCATATGATTTGAGCATCAACTATCAATGATCTAGTAGTTTTTCTCCTCTCTAGCATGAAAAGTAGCCACCATAGTTCCTTCGACATTGCGACCTTCTTTTGGAGTATTTTTAGTCATACTCTCTCAGAGTTGGCAGAGTTATATTCAACATTTATAGCCATGAAAAATCATTCACTATCCTCATCACCCCCATAGTAAGATTCCTCATCAGATATACTAGCATATTCTATAACATAATAACTTTTCTTAATTGTTTTACCTTTGTTCTTATTCTTGTCATTTAAAGCTTTGTTTGAAAATATTAAAGCATAATGACCTATCTTTCCACAACCGTAACATTTGAAAGGTAACTTACCTTTGTACTTTCTAGTACCCTTTTTCATTCTCCTCACAAAATTTTCTTCTACATCATCAACATCATCTAGATTTGATTCCTTGGTCTTCATTGCTTTTCCAACTTTGAAAGTAGTCTCTTTCTTTGAATCATTTGAACCTAACTCTCTTAATTCAAAAGCAATTAAAGTTCCAAGAAGATGATCTCTAGAGTAATTATTTAGATTTTGAAATTCCTCAATAGTAAAAACCTTATGACTATAGTATTTATGCAGAGTTCTCAATACCTTCTTTACCACCTTGTCATCTTCAAGATTTCCACCAAGTCCTCTGATGGAATGGACAACTTCGTCAACTTTCTACATGTAGCTTGTAATATTTTCATCCTCTAACATCCACATATTTTCAAATATGATCTTTAGATTTAGCATCTTATCTTGCTTGACCTTATCATCTCCTTCATAAATGCTTTCCAACTTTTCCCAACTTTCTTTAACAGTTTTTAAGATTCATAACTTTCACAAGTTTAGTATTAGAAATATCACTTAAAAGAGCATACCTCACTTTACCATTTCTTTCATAGGCCTTGATCTCATCATCAATACTTGGACCATTTATAGGCATAGTGTATCCAGTCACAATAGACTTCCAAACTCCATATTCGAGGGATACCAAAAAACCTTCTATCCTTGTCTTCTAGAATGCATAATCTGATCCATCAAATAGAGGAGCATCTCTCTTGTGTGCCATCCTAGATCTACCTCAAGCAGTTAAGCTTACTTCCAAGGAACCTTGCTCTGATACCAATTTTTGAATGCACAAGACAATTGAGAGGGGGGTGAATCAGTTGTACATTAAAACATCAAAACCCTCATAAAAATTTGTATCCAAATAAACTTTAACAAACTTTAACTTGTTAGAATGATTTAGCATGAAAGAAAATAATAGAAATTGAAAAACAACAACACCATGCAAAATAGGACACCAAATTTACATGGAAACCCCAAGAAGGAAAAACCATAGTGAGGATTAGCACACAATATAAAGTAATTGCAACATTGAATACAATAGGCTCACTTTTGGAGGGCTCACTAGTTACCAGATTACAAAAAAGAAGAGAAGAAGATTGTTACAGTGATAAATCAATTTCAATGCAATAGAAAATTCCACCTCAGCATCACCAACACAATCACAACCTTTCTGAAGATTGTAGACACCTTCTTCTCACTACTTCCAATATTCTAACTCATTAAATATTGCATTGCACTTCAAAAATTCATACTTCACACCTTTTCATTTTGCATCACACACTCTACACACACAATCTCTATCAAAACAACACTTATTTATACTGTCTTCAACCTTGAAAGCATTCTCCAAGGTTGGATATGCACCTCAACCATGAAAATTCAAATTAGGTTGGCACCAAAAGATTCCCATGGTGGAAAGGAATGAAGGTAGACCACATCACACCTTAACTCAAATCTAAATCCACTCATACACACCACACCATGCTTCCACAATCACCGAAGAAAATTGGCAATTAGCGTAAACACCTAAGGCTGGCCAAACCTATGTAAACATGGTCAAAAATTTAAGTACACACTTCCTTTTATCCAAAGACGACTTTCAAAAAAAAAAACTTGAACAAAATTTGGAATATTCCAAAAATATCCTGCAATCCAACAAATTCCTTTGCAATAACTTCCACTTGAAGAACAAGCACATCTTGTACACCTAGTTAACCTTCCACACACTTTAACTCAAGAAATCAACTTGCAAAGCACCAAACCATGAAAAACTTAAACTAAAGATAGATATGAACTTTATCAACACACTTATAGAATCGAAAGAATAGAAACCAAACTGTGAAGAAATGCAAATCAAAACCATTTCTCTTAGACACCATTGCAATGTATAGTTCACACATTGGTGAACACAACTTTCTCTACACAATGATCTAGACAAGGAAACTCTGGATATAACCTCTATGATCACCTCTTATCAACATATCCAAACTACAGAAGTAGATCATTATTAAGTTATATACGCATATATAAAATAAAAAAATTATATAGTTTAAATAATATGAATATATATAATATATTTATTAATGTTAAATACATTAAAAGAAAATAAATATAAGATAAATATTTGAAAATTAAAAAAATGCAAAATTAAATAATATTAAATAATTTTTTTTAATAAAAAAATTATGTTTGGGTTTCAACCCCTGTTTGGGGCATCAACCCCATTTGGAGGAGGGGAAATGTCCACACCATGGCATTGCCACCTTTAATGCGTGTTGTTCCCATGGTAATGGTTCCCTCCCCCACACTGAGTTCAGTGCAAAGGAACAAGAAAAGAAGAATGTTGCTAACAAGCATCTTGAAACAATGGAAAATAGGTGTGTTCAAAATGGATTGATGAACAATGGGGATATGATGGACCTATTTTCCTTTATTTCATTAGGAAATGAGATCCCCACAAAGAATTGACTAACAACCCTTAGGTGAATCAACTCAACATGAGAATCTTTAGATTTCCTTATGCTTAAATGAGGATGGGGGTAAAGTTCAAACAACACTTTTGGGAGAAAAACTAAAAGTAGAAATCAACCTAATTATGCCAATTCAAACTTGCAATAGCAATATAAACCTCAATATTGATAGAGACAAAAAACTTATTGCAGATCTGAGAAGGGTAGAATGATGTTTACCAGTCACCAAAAGTCAATTTCTGGAAGTTGTCAAGGACTCATTAGCCCATGGGAGAATGGGTCTTTTGTCATGGTATTTTAGCAATTTTCAAAGCCTCTAATACTAATTTGTAGCTTCTGAATTTTCCATGTTTTAGTGTTGAAAAGTTGAAAATCAAATTTATAGTTGAGATTTCATGATTTGAAAACAACTTTTACAACTTTGCTAACTTTTCCAATCTTGCTCTTCAAGAGATATTCAATCCTTCTTTAACCTAAATCTGTAACACAAACACAAGAGGGATTTTTTTTTTTTTTGGTGAATGGGGGTTTGTCGTGGTCAAACCCTATTTTGGTAATCAAACCTTAAATTGAAATAAAGCATGAAAGAAGGAATGATAAATGAACAAAGCTATGTTACCACTCAACAAACCCTTGTATAAACCTTGGTAATGAAGATCTTAGAAGTTCTGAAACTTGCATGAAATGGATTCAATGGATGTGGATCTTGATACTTGAAATAATGCTTTGAATGCTTGAACTTGATTTTGAAACCTACATCACAATGTTAGCTCCAAAAACATGCATGATGCAAGAAGACTTTGACATGATGATTGAATCTTGAATGCTATAATAAATCTCTGATATATCTACTCTTGAATTCAATTGATCATCGAAATTCTCTTGAAGTTTCTAAAAAATGCTAGGTGAAACTTAGTGAAATAACCTTCTATTTATAGGTATGTATCCTTAATTTCCTGAAATTCAAATATTACAAGACAACATTGAAATATGGATTTGTGGACCTTAAAATACCACCAAAAACATATTTTAAATTTGGTTTCAAAGGCCTAGGGAGGGCCCATTCGCCCATTGGTGAATGGGTCCCAGGTCCCTATTCCTAGAACACACATTGCTCAAGATAAAGTGTTATGTGTTGGCATTAATTATTGTCAGGTTTCCCCTTTAGAAAATATAATTTATTAGGCTAGTAAATGAATAATAGAGCTTATTAAGGCATAATTAAGTCCAATTTAATTATGAGGGTCCAAACAAGTATGAAAATGTAAAGGAATAAAATTTTCAACACTATATTCAGGTATTATTAAGTGGACATTTTAATTAGGAGGGCCCAAACAAGTGTGAAAATGTAAAGGGATACATTTTTCTACTCTACATTTAGCCCCTACTTTAGTGAGAGGATGAAATTGCATCAAACTCAAACTAAAGAAGAAAATAAAGAGAGGTCTAATTGTATAATTGTTGGAAGGATAAGATGACAAAGGTCAAAGATGATGATCAAGCCCCCGAGATGTAAGATCTCATGGAAAAAAAGAAAAAGGCACAAGGAGACGCATGCCTATGTTAAACATATATATGTAGCAATGACAAGATACTTAATCATAGAATGTCAAAGACTTAAAGAAAAAAAGAAAAATGGGTTGATCTAGCCTCGACTATTTGTACAACTCGATGTGGATCAAGCTTTAGTTGTTTGTCCAAAAATGTTTACAAGTGGAACTCATTGTCTACTATGCAACCAACCATGCATGCTCACATGGGCTAGTGAAATCTGTTGTCCACTAGGTGAGCCCCCATCAGTGGCAAATGAGAGAATCTTATTAGGCTCCCAAAACCATACCAAATTTATACCTCCTGATAACTTTAATAAGGCACCACACAATATGAACTTCGAACTTCATAAGGCTTAGCAAGTTGCATTATGCTAAACACTTATGAACATAAATGGCTCGACAGGAAAGCAAGTTGTGTTATGTTAGGTGACCATAAAAAAAGGTTGTAACTTCGAGCTTCACAAGGTTAGCAAGCTGGATTGTGCTAAACACTTACGAAAAAAAAAAATAGGATAAGACATGTTCAAAAGGGTTTTTCTTAGTTCATGTAACGTCTCCTCTTAGGGGACATCATGCCTAATATATCCAAGAGAGGACAAGTCTAGGATAAAAGATTCACCACTAAGAGGAATATCGTATGCTAAGAAAGGTCGCACTCTTGGAGGGTCCATCAAACCCAATCACACCACTAAGAAGAAGAAATATTGCATGAAGCGAGAAGACTACACTATGAAACATAAGATATAGTAAAAAATGATAATGCTAATGTATGCCCCCACTTTAAAGAAATTTCTAAACACCATGTTGTAAGCAATTACTATAAATTAAAAAATGATAAATGTTAAACGAGACATGAGAGCTTATTTGGAAAGTCCTATGTCAAGCATATGTTTCCAAATGAAGTTGCGAAATGAAAAAGGGGTTGCCCCCAAATGAAATCCCAAAATCACACAAGGGATCCAGAGATTTGGGGTCAGCGTGTGCATGCTCGGCCTATGATTGTTTCCTCGATCCACTTTTTCTATTCACAGTTCTCATATGTTTGCACTACCAATGCATTGCTACACGGTCTTAGCCGCATGGCTTGTAAGATATGCATAGTCAGTCAATATCCCTCTTTGCAGCGTATCCATTATTAAGGGTGGTGTGATATTATAGTATGTGTTGAGCTCCCTGTAAGTCGATGATCACGTATTCAATTTTGTATCCCCTCATCTCACACTGTGGGAAGTTACCCATTTTCTGTGAAGAAGGCATTCAATATTGTTTCCCCCCTGGTTAATACTTCCACAACGTTCCCTTATTCAACCGCTTCATGATTATCCACTTAGTTATATTGGCATCTTTATAACTAGAATTTAAATGAAACGTTTTTAATTTATTCTCCGGCTCTCAATTTTTCTGTACTCAACCCCTGCAAAGTAATCATGAATTGGATTCCTCTGTAAAAGTGGGTTGACGGTAACGGTTTCGTTTTAGGCATTTTATTGCTTAGCTTGATTCTTGAAAGTATCAAATCAAATAGTTCTTGCTGGGAAGTATTTAGGCTAAATTAGAAACATATCTATCCTTTTGATTTGCTTAGGTATTATTTCGTTAACTATAGCATTTAAAATAAAATATGCTAACTGCCATATCATAATCTTAGAAACCTGAACCGTATTAGAATGTGAGTATTGAGTCTATTTGCGGCCTGTACTTTTCCTCCACTGTTGATATTCGTTTACACAGCCACTGCATTTTATCAACAGCCTTTGCTTGTTGTCATAACGAGTATTTATGTTTTGCATTACTGTATAGCTATGGTTGAGCGTTATTTTTGTGCAAAGGTTTTGTTTTATTAATTCGAGGGTGTAGTCTCGGCTACTGTCACATAGATTATTTACCTCCAAGTGTTTAGAAATGCTTCTGCCTGTGATTTATTTGCTTAAATTTGATTCCTTAATTCCACACCAATTGATGATTTGTTTTTTCCAAGCCGTTTCCATGTTTTATCTTTTAAAAGACATCCTTATCGAACAATGTCATATATTGTGCTATATAGTGGTAACGCCTTGAGATAATAAGAGAAATAATTTATGCTGCTAAAGAGTAAAATTGCTTTTGATTTCATAACGGTATTAGAGGACAGGCACATGCTACAACGATGTCCCACAAAGCCTTAGCCAATGGGCCATTTTCTCGGAGTGATTACCATTGATATGTTTTCAGAATCGACGATCAATGTTGTTCAAAGTTCACCTAAACGTGGAAAGTGTTCATCCATTTCTTTTGCTCTTATAAGTCCTAATCGTATTGGTGCTACAAACTATACTTGTAGAAATTGTGGGTGCATGTATTTGGTATGTATGGCGTTGGCTAGAAAATTGTTCTGAATCTAAAATTTTGGAAATATCGATGATTGTTCATATGACAATTGTGTTCTTTTGAATTGTATACATTCAAGGTTGAGATGGTAATTAGTAGAAATCAAATTAACCTTTAATTCAGGTTAGTGTTGCTCATTACATATCGTTTTATGTCGATAATGGATTATAGGTTGGGGAGATACTAATGTAGGGTTTTGTAGTTCCATGTGGTTGCATTCAGTTATCAATGCTTAATTCTTAAGCTTCCTTAGCATTCTAATTTGAGAACCTCTTCTAGTATCTTATTTTTATTTACAGTTTAGTTAATATTATTTTATAATTCTTAATAAAGTGTACATATGATTATGGAGATATTCTTACATATCAGTATACACTTTTCATTCATGGATTTCCCTTTGTTAGCAACATGCCTACTTAGTCCTTGCTCTAAAATCATAATCGGTTGGTAGCCTAAGGGTAAACCTTCCATTTTCTTGCAAATGTTATTAAAAGGTATTTTCGTAACTATGATTCTAGTGTGTCCTCCTTTCATACTAGCAATATTATTTTATAAATAAAATCAAATAGGTGTTGCAGTATCGGTTATTATGGTTGCAAAATATGCTTGATCTTAAAAAAGAGAAACTCATGTGAAACGGATCCATGTAGTGCTTCAAAATTGAATTCTCTATTTTGTATGATTAATTTAGAATATTATTAATCACACAGGGACACTAGTTAAGTTGGAGTCTAGACATGTGCTTAGTAAATATAGAATTTTTTTTAAATATATATATAGTTTGAAAGTAGGATATATCTAATTTCTTAGAACAATGATCAATAAATATAGGTTACACTATTCCTTAGATGCATTAGAAGTTTGTTGTTCGCATGAGTATGAGTTTCTCTAACATTAGTATTCCTTTATTCATTCTTGAAAAAAAACAATTATGGGTTTGGTAAGGGAGTTGATTCTTATAAATTTTAATTTCTTAACATAACAATGTCTTGATGACATTTAAGTTAGATACTTAACATTAATATTCTTTATTTCCTTTTGTGGGTTTTGTTATAGAAAATATCTAGCTTTGGAAACAAATATTTTATTCATGTTACTACTACCTTGATAAATTTTATTTGCAATTGCATGAAAAACTATAATGTGAGTAATGCAAATTTTCCTCAAAGGAATTGAGTAACATAGGTTCTCTTTGTTTAAGAAGTGAAGCTTGTTTGTCCTTGGAAGAAAATTTGAGTCTTAGCTTTGATTTATTTTTATATATAGGATATTGTTTTCCTTTGTAGATATCTTGATACATGACATTTAAATTATATGGCAAAGACTTCAATGTTTATTTCTACAACTTTACTGCTTTTGGTATTGCAAAGGGAGCACTTTATCTTTGGTTACTTAACATTATTGAATATCTGATTAATTCCAATTAATCTAGTTGTACTCTATTGGTCAAGTTTAGTGTGGCATTAATGTTTCTAGTAATCTTGATTGTTAGTTTTGTGAGTAGCACAGTCGAGGAACCTTAGAGGACCTAGGACTAGATTTTTATGTTATGTTATGCATTCTATAGTTATCATCTTTTTAAAAAACAATGTTCCATTAATTTAACCTAGTTTAGTGTTGTCCTTTGGGGTTCCTTGGTGAGGGAATTACATATGCCCCCACTTTAAAGAAGTTTCTACACACTATGTTGTGAGAAATTACTACAAAGTAGAAAATGATAAATGTTAAACAAGACATGAGAGCTTATTTGGAAATTTCTATGTCAAGAATATGTTTCCAAATGAAGTTACATCATGACAAAGGGGTCGCCCCCAAATGAAATCCTAAAATCACATAAGGGATCTAGATATTTGGGGTCAGCATATGTCTTTGCTACAATGTTATTATAGAGCTCAAAAATGTCATCATTCTCAAAATAACTTATGGAACGGGAAGAATGACACATAGAGAGTGAAAAAAAAGAAAAGATTTTGGGTCAACATGGAAGAGACCTAAATGTCTCGATGCCTTGCGTCATCCCCAAAAGGAAAACACAAGAAAAAAGAAAAGATAAATTTTTATAAATATAGAAGAATGCAGGTACAAATAGGGGAATGAGCATAAAGACATGTCAAATAGAATGATACAGGGGATCACATTATGCACACATAATCATACAAAGAACATGAATAGAAAACAAAGAAAAGAATAGTAAGGCACATGTGAGTTACCCTATAGTAGGTTTTATGCATCCCAATCTTGTTCATCATATGTGGAAGGTAGGAAACTAGCCAAAGGGACAACATCAAGTGTCAAACTAGGACAATCACCAAGTTTAGCATGTGGTGAATCACCCTTTGTAGGAGGATCATCATGGTTATCATTTAAGCTCATGGAAGGGGAAAAAATAAATTTATTTGTATGCACTTCATCGATTTTTGTACTTTCATTGTCATCATCCAAGTTAATCACAATAGAAAGTCTAATGATAATATCCATGGAATTTTCTTATTCTTGTTGTGTTTGAGATATAGGATCTTCTTATTTCAATGAAGTTGGAGAAGCATCATGCATTTCTTAAGGTAAATTTGTATTTTTATTTTCTCTGTTGTTCTTTTATTTTGCTTGTAACAAATGAGCAATAGCACAATGTCTATGCCTATGCTATCTAGCATTTTTGTTTCTTTTTGTTTTGTTTTCAAGTTGTGATTGTGTAGGAGTAGGTTTATCAACCATGGGTTTCTTTTCTTCCCTTAAGGAAGGAACAAAAGGAACCATGGGAGGTTTTTCAACCAGTTTATCTTTAGCTTTATACACTTGTTTGATTTTAGGAGGTGCAACATGACTTATTTTGTTATCGTGTAGTCTCTTTTATGAAATAGGTGGAGGATTTGCTATGTTTTGGTCTTGGTTAATTGGAAGGGATTTTGGTTCAATCATGGTTTCATCAAGGATAGGAGGCTCAATCGTGGGTTGAGGCATATTGCTAAGGGATAATTTTGTTATGCACTTTAGCTTAAATTTTTGATAGGACTTAAAAAGAATTCCTCATGAGGCCTAATAGGTTGCATAGGTTCAGGCCAAAAGAAATCCAATGAGAAACTCCCATGAGAAGACACAAGATTAAAGCCACTATGGTGCACACTAAAGATCGCATTGCTAGATGGAAACTTTAAGCATTTATGTACTATCGATGGTATAGATTTCATGGAGAAAATCCATGGGTAGCCTAACTTCACATGAAATTGCTTTGACGACAGGATGATAGAGAATGAGAAACTTAATGTTTTTGGCCCAAATTTTAAAGGAAGAGGTATTGAACCTATCGTAGGGCAAGAAAAACCATTATGCATTTTGATCCATGCTTTTTATTTTTCATAAGTATCTTGATAAAGTTCATGCACAAACAAGAATTCTTTAGTGATCAGATTCTCTACACAAACGAGATTAATTAATATCCCATTAGTAGGCTTGTCAATTATCCTTCCAGCTATGTAAAGAGGAGCACCGAGTGCATGTTTTACTATGTTATGTTTTGAGAAATCAATGTCAAGGGGTATTTTGGTTAGGCCCTTATGAGGTTGAACTTTAATGGTTGCAACCATCTTATCTATGGAACTTTCCTCATTGTATTTCATGTTTTTATCATCTTTTTCAACATTCATGACATCATTCTTAGTCTCAATAGCTTTGGCAAAGGATATGTTATGATTTGGCATATGATTAGTAAATATTTGCAAGTTCTTTTTAAGAGGTGGTACAAACTTATTACCTTATTCATTAACACCACCAATTTTAATGTGATTAGAATCAATGAGGTCTTGCACAATATGTTTAAGATACTTACAATGTTTTGTATCATGTCGGTGAAAATTGAAAAAGGAATTTTGTCTATAGTTTGGAGGTAAAGGCTTAGTAGGATTAGGATCTATAACAGGAGGTAAGGAAACTAAGTTCTTGTTTAAGAGCTGCAGCATGGTGTTATGAAGGGTATCAGGTAGAGGGGTGTGGACAAGGAAAATGGATGCACATCTTCATTATTCACACCAAAAGGGGAATGAAAGAAGAGAGATTTGATTTCTAAATGCTCACATTCAAGAACAAACCCTTGAGATTTCAATGCAAAAGATATTGAAATCTGTCAAAGGGGATTGTCCTAAAGGCTAAAAACTGATAAAAGAGATTCACTACCAAATGTAAACCTAGAAAATGTAGGATGTTTGAAAACACATTATGAAATGCAAAAAGACCTAGAGAATGACCTAGAAATGCAAATAAAGTCAAACAAAAAGGAAAAGATGTAAATGGTATGCACTTGGAAATGTGTTAAAACTAGAAATATCTTTGAAATTCTAAAATTGCTACTTTTTAGGCCTAGTGAGACTCATTCGCCATTTTGGGACTCATACACCACTACTGGAGGACGAGTCTCATTTTCTCAAAAAGTGTCCCAGGAGTAGAATCTTGAAATGAAACTTTGCAAGCCTCTAAAGATGTATGAAATAAGAACTTTCCCACTGATTTCATGCAGATTGGATGGATATCTTTCCCTAGATCTGAGTTTTCGTGAGTCTTGATAACTTTTCATGACAACTTTGACAACATTTGCAACTTTCTCATTTTTGGCATTTTTCTTTAATCTCCAAACCTACAATCACACATTAAAGAGGGGAAAATTTGTTGATGGTTAGAGGATAGGGGTTTTCCTTGGTCAAACCCCTTTTCAGTAATTAAACCAAAATTATGAAATAAGATAATGAAGCATGAATATGAAGTAATGCAATTAGAAACTTCCATGATGATGAATCTTGAATTTCTACAGCAATGGATGAAGAATTTTCCCTTGAATGCCTTAGAATTTATCTTGAAATGCTTAACCCTAGATTGCTTTACTTGAATGCATGATAAATGATGAATGAATAATGAATTAGGGTTTAGAAGCTTTCTTATATAGGCAATCCACCTAAGATGCCTAGATTAATTTGATCCATAAGGTCGACATTGATGAAAATCAAACTTAAAACCTATTTTTTTCCACTCAAACCTCAAAAATGGCACAAATGGGACTCATTCAACATCCTAGGTGAATTAGTTCCACCTAGATGGGACTCATTGAACCAAAGTGGAAAATGGGTCCCACATGGGCTCTTTTGCCAGCTGGGATGTCAGGGAATGCATAAATTAGGTTTATATGTTGATATAGTCAGTTTTTTTTTATCAAAATAAGCCTCAAGATGCACAATATGGGGTCATAGGGGCCTATTAATGATGATATAAATGGTTATTAGGGCTAGGGACACAAATTTCAATGTGAAAGTGTGATTAAATACACTTTCCAACGTTAAAATGAGGTCCACGTGGCCTAGAAAGGAAAAACATCCAATGTGAATGTGTAAAACACATTGCAACACTAGAGTAAAACCAAATTTAATTTAAAATCCTTCTATGTTAATGTGAGAATGCAATTAAATATATTTTACAATATTGAATTAAGGGGAAAATAGGTCCATTAGACTTAAATGCTTAATAAAAGTCTAGAAAAGTGTGAAAGTCATTTACAACACTTTACAACACCTTTACAAGACATGCATTTTATTCAATTTGAAAGGGTCCAAGACCTAATTTGAATCATTAAATCAAGGAAAAATTAAGCCAAAATCACAAGGAGGGCCCAAATGAGACAGATAAAGTAGAAACAGATAAAATAGAAGGGTTACTTTTTCAGTGTCCACAAGGGGTAAATTGTCTATTTTTATCTCCAAATGTGTATGGATTTGTCATATTTATAGCAACCACTTGTGTGTGAACATGTTGATTTGGTTGAGGGGGATTAAGTTTTAAAAAACCTTTATGTTGTTTCTTGAATGGTTGATAGTTGTTTTGAGGCATAGATTCAAATTTTTCAGGATGGCTAGAGGGATTTTTCACTTCACGGCTACTAATTGAATTTTAGTAATCACGAAGGGAAATACACAATTGCATGAAGGAGGAAAACTTTTATCATCCCAATCTTATCTTGAAGTTTATTTTGCATATTATCAATGAAAATCCATTGAAGATCAGGATCAAGAATCTTAATGTTGATTTGTGGATAAAGCAATTGATAATGGGCCATAAAGTTGATGACCTTTTCATCATCTTTTTGCTTACATTTCATTAAATCTTCTAAGGTAATCTTATGACCCATGTGCTTGGAAATGATTAAGTAAGGAATCAATAAGTTCATTAAATGAACGTATTGAATTATTCAGTAGGGAACAAAACCATTCCAAGGTAGTGTCTTTCAAAGATCTAGGGAAGAGTTTAGCTAAGAGTTTATCCTCAAAAATGAAGTCACTACATAAGGCTATGTATGCAGAAATGTGGCTAATAGGATCTCCTTTCCCACCATATATCGCAAATCTAGGAATCTCTATACCTTGTGGCATTTTCGTTCTCAATATATCCAAGGATAAGGGGTTTCTTTTGACATATTGTGAAGGTTTTCGATTTGGATTTTGATTCAATGTAGCAATTTTTTGTTGGAGGGATTAAACATGTAAGATTTGGTTAAGGATGGCATCATTGTTTGTGTTGTGAGATGGAGGTGAATAAGGTGGAGATGTATATTTTTTCGAAGGACAAGTGAATTGTAAATTTGTAAGGGGGGATGAGTGAGGAGATGTTCAAGATTTGAATGCACAAAGCTAGAGGAATTCCCAATGGAAATACCTAAGCTAGTATGGAAATTGATATTAGGTTGCATGGTTGTAGTAACATTTGGATTAGTGTATGTTGGAATAGAGGTTATGGTATTGGAAGGAGGAATTAAATTCCCACCTTGACTTTAAGACGTATATCCCAAAGTTTGAGCACAACTAGTCATTGTAGGGACATGATTGGTAATGATGTGATTTAAGCTACACAAAACTTATATTCCTTGTTCATTATCAATTATTCTCCTCATGTTATTTATGATAGGAACCACAACACCAACATTGTATTCAGAACTTACAAAGTTTTGCAATTTCTCTAACTCTTCATCCATTCTTCTTAGATTATCTTGAGGGACATTAGAAACCCTTGATTCAACATTAGTAACATTATTCTTTGGTAAGGAGGTCATAGGAAATGAATTTCCAAGAGTATGGTCCATAATGGGTTGACTAGTGTCAAACACTATGAGTGAAAGAGTTGGAAAACCCACGATCCATGGCAAGTGATGTATCACGAGATGACATGAGTCTCAAACTACATCTCACAATAGTATTGACAATATGACACCAAGTTGTGAAGCTCATACAAGTTTCAAAAACCCAAGGTGCACCCAAAATGGATAATAGGTAAAATCCAATCAACCACCCTAGAATGTAAAGTGCAATGCAAGTATATAAAATAAATTTCCAGATTTAAAACAAGATGAATTTCTAATTATGCTATGTAAAAACCTAAAAATGATGTCTTTTAAATGTAAATTTGAATTCAAATAATGCACTGAATTTGAAAAATTAACCTTAATATGAATGATTTTAGAAAACAAAAATTCTAGAAAATGAAACAACAAACTGAATGCATGAATGTAGACTACATAAGCAGTGTTTTTGATGCTCAAAAATGCAAAAAAAGCCTTGATCAAGGACTCATTCACCCATGGATGAATGGAAAATGTTTCAGGGTTTTTAAAAATTAAGTTACATATTTCTGAGTTGATGTTTATGGTTTTCAACTTCTAGTTTCAAACAAGTGGTTATATTTTCACATTTTTGGAAAATTGGATCTAAATGCAAGTGCAAAATAATGCTAAATGACAAGAAAAAATACCTAATTTGATCTACAATTTTAATTCAATTTTTTGATGTAAATGACTAATCATTCAATGTTATGTAATCATTATGCAAAATAACTAATATTTTTTAATTTTCTAAATTTTTTAAAATTGCAAATATGCAAATCAATACAATGCAATGCAAAGTAATTAAAATATTAGATCTAGTGTTGAAATGGACTCCAAAAATCATAAAGTTATGGTGCTCAAACGTTGAGTTCACCAAAATAAAACAACCGAAAATAAGTGTGTTCAAAATGGATTAATGAACAATGGGGTTATGATGGACCTATTTTCCTTTATCTCATTACAAAATGAGATCCCCACAAAAAATTGACTGACAACCCTTAGGTGAATCAACTCAATGTGAGAATCTTCATATTTCCTTATGCTTTGAGGATGGGGATAAAGTTCAAACAACACTTTTGGGAGAAAAAATAAAAATAGAAAATCAACCTAATTATGCCAACTCAAACTTGCAACAACAATATAAAGCTCAATATTGATAGAAAAAAAAAACTTATTGCAGATCTAAGAAGGGAAGAATGATGTTTACCAATCACCAAAAGTCACATTTTGGAAGCTATCAAGGACTTATTCCCCCATGGGTGAATGGGTCTTTTGTCATGGTTTTTCAACAACTTTCAGGAGCCTCTGATATTGATCTGTAGCTTTTTATTTTTCTAGGTTTTAGTGTTAGAAAGTCAAAAATTAGATCTATAGATTTGAGATTCCATGACTTGACAACTTTGACAACTTTTTGAATCTTGCTCCAAAAAAATGCATGATTCAAGAAGACTTTGACATGACGATTGAATTTTGAATGCTGCAATAAATATCTGATATATCCACTCTTGAATTCTCTTGATCATCAAATTTTCTATAGGAATACTCTCATCAAAATGCTCTTGAAGTTCTTGAAAATTCTAGGTGAAACTTAGTGAAATAACCTTGTATTTATAGGTATGTATCCTTAATTTCTTAAAATTCAAACACACATGCTGACATTGAAATATGGATTTGGGGACCTTAAAATACCACCAAAAACATTTTTCTTTTTCAAAGACCTGGGGGGGACCCATTCACCCATGGGAAAATGGGTTCCAGGTCCCTATTCCTGAAACACACATTGCTCAAGGTAAAGTGCTATGTGTTGGCATTAATTATTGTCGGGTTTCCCCTTCATAAAATGTAATTTATTGGGATTGTAAATGAATAATAGGGCTTATTAAGGCATAATTAAGTCCAATTTAATTAGAATGGTCCAAACAAGTGTGAAAATGTAAATGAATACATTTTTCAACACCACATTAGGGCATTATTAAGTCCATTTTAATTAGGAGGGCCCAAGAAAGTGTGAAAATGTAAAGGGATACATTTTTTTACACTACATATCTGTATTTAAACAAATATATATAGAGAGAGAGACTTCTAGAAATTCACATAATGTTTTTTTCAGTTACATAAAAAAAATAAAACAAGACTTAAAATAAATCTCTCCAACATGTGCATTAAATCTATAAACAAATTTTCAATACCAATAGTTATAATAATTCCTAAAGTTAAAATATAACCATATGTGAATCACTACCTATAATGAACTTGGATCTATTTAAAATGTATATATAAAAATGACATTCTATGAATTTAATCAATCCAAAAAAGAAAAGAAAAAAATTCTCTCTGTATTCAACCTACAAAATTATGTGAATACTCATGGTTAAACCGGAATGAATGAAGCAGTTTCAAGAAAAATTTGAATTTCCATAAGGAAGTGGGAGCAATATTTAATGAAGACCATGTAGTTATAGGTTAGTTGTGATTAATAAATTCATATTTTCTTAACTTGAATTAGTGTTTGTAAATACTTAAAATTGTTATTCAAGTTAGAACAAATTGCAATACAACTTTAAAACATCTTAAATTTTAGAGATATTTAATAGAATTCAATAATAAAAGAAGTTAATTAGACATGGTTCTCATTTTAAAAATAAATTTCTTTTAATGATGCTTATATTACCTACAAGTTAGTGTTTTAATATACATTCCAGTATTTGTAGTAACGAGAAAGTATCCTTTTTTCCTTAGTTTGGAAATGAATAATTAATTATTAAAATGAAGCTTAAATATTGTCTTAATTTAGTGTTGTAATGTTTTTTTACACCTTCACATTAAGTTTAGGGACCCCTTTAACTAGAATGGACTTAGTGGTGCCTTATTTAGGGTGTTGTAAAGTGTATCTTTAGACATTCACATTAATCTAGGGCTTTATTAATTAATTGAGGTTAATTGGCCCCTTTAATTTAAATTCAAGCCTAATTAATTGCAAATTCTAGGGATAAAACTTGAAATTCATAAATGATATTACACCACATTTAATTTTACAAGGAATGTGTCATAGGTTAGTGACCTAGAACCCATTTACCACCTGGCAAACGGGTCCTCACTAGGTCCTAAGACCCCCTTTTGACATAACATTTCATATTTCTTTGAAAGGTTGAAAAATTGATGCTTTTCTAGGGTTTAGGACCTAGAAGGACAATCTTCACTCTCTCTCATTCAAAAACAAACCCTAGAGATATTAATGTAAAGGAGCAAGAGATCTTGCAATAGGGTTGTCCTACGGGCTGAATATAAACTAATGAGGGGTTCACCACCAAGCTAGGGCTTGGAAACAAAATGCATTGCAAGATGGAATGCTTAAACCTAGTTTAATGCAATGACTTACTAAATGACCTAAAGATGCAAATGAAACAAAACATAAAGCTATAGAATGAAATATTTCCACCTAGAAATCTAAAGATGGATGGAAGGATGTCTAAAATGCTGGAAATTATGACTTTAATGTTGAGTGGGACTCATTCACCAAGCTGGGTGAATCAGTCCCATATCTAGAATTCTATGCAGAAACAAGAATCTGGCAAATGGGTATCCAAATCTCTAAAAAATTGAATTTTGACCTAAATTGGGACTCATTTACCAGAAGCGGTGAATCAGTCTAGTTAGTTTTTTTTTTAAATTCAAGGTTTGAATCTTGTCTTCAAGGTTTTCTCTGTGCTTCCCAACTAATTTATAGATCTAAAACCCTGATTTGTAACCTATAGACGTTCTCCAAGTATCTCCAATACTTGATAACAACTTTGACCACTTTATGCACTTTGAAAATTTTCTCCAAGCTTTCTCTTCAATGTATCTTCAATCTAAACCTACAAATCACACACTAAAGAGAGGGAAAAATGTTGTGTCATTAGTGAATAGGGGTTTGCCTTGGTCAAACCCTGTTTTGGTAATCAAACCTTGAAATAGAATGAAATAGGAATGGAGAATGATGAATGAACAAAATATGATGTTGCAACTCACCAAACCCTAGAAATGAAGTGTTGCAAACATGTATGAAGTGGCTCCAATGGATGTATATCTTGGCTCTTGCTTGAATATGATAGATCTTGAATTGAACACTTGCTTGAATCATGAAATCCTACATCACAATTATTAGCTCAAAAAAAAACATGATGCATGAAGACTTTGACATGATGCTTGATGCTTGAATAATGCTCTACAATGCTTGATAAATTGCTCTTGAAGACACTTTAATTCTCTTATTAACACTTGAATGCTCTTGTGAACTCCAATTTTCTATAAGGATGAATACTTGAATGCTTAGGTGAAAAATGAGTGAAAGAACCTTGTATTTATACTCAATTATGCAAGAATTCCCGAAATTACAACACTACGAGCTGACATCGAATCTAGGAGGATAAAATCCTGCCAAAATTTTGAATTAATTTTGATTTTGGGCCACAAGGGACTCATTCACCCAAGGTGGCGAATGAGTCCCATTAGGAATAATTTATGGGACCATTTTTAAAAATGCTTAGAAAGGCGTGAAACTAGGTCTAGGACCCAAAAACCTAGGTGGGACTCATTTTCCCAAGGTGGTGAATGAGTCCCAGATCACTAAATTTGGGCCACACAAGCTAAAAACACTTCAATTATGATTGGATGTTGATTTGTGTCAGAATTATCCATGAAAAGATGCATTAAATGGAGCTTGTGGGTGCAAAATAATGCCAATTAAAGCATAAGAAAGTCCAATTATTAATGATAACCTTAGAAAAGTGTGAAAGTGTGTTACAACACTTTACAACACTCTAAATAAGGCATGATTAAGGTATATTTTGATTAAAGAGGTTTATTAGGTTTAGTTAATTAATAAAACCTTAGAAAAGTGTGAAAGTGTGTTACAACACTTCACAACACCTTAACAAGGTACAATTTAAATTCATTAGTTCACAAGGGCCCAAGACCTAATGTGAGCATTAAACACATTACAACACTAAGTTAAGGCATCATTAGGCTCAATTTTATGAGGAGGGCCAAACAAGTGTGAAAATGTCTCTGATAACATTTTTTGACACTACATTTAGCCCCCACTTTAGTGAGAGGATGAACTTGCTTCAAAATCACACTAAAGTAGACAAACACACATCAAGAGGGATCCAAGTGCACCAATACCGATAAGATGGGATGACAAGGATCAAGAGGAGTGATCAAGCCCCCGTGATCAATATCCCATTGAAAACCAACATAAGCACAAAAGAACACACATGAAAACAAAATAAAGAGCATCATAAAGGAACAAGCATATACTGCCAATGACAAAGAGAAAAGTAAAATAAAATAAAAGAGGTTTGGATCAAGCATTAACCATTTGTCCACCACGATGTGGATCAAATCTAGGTTGTTTGTTCAAAAAAATGCACACTCACTATGAGGCAATGAAACTTCAAGTTGTCTATTGGGTGAGAGATCCAAGAAGGTGAGACACATACAAACATGGACAGTATGTGATCACACACACACACATGAGTGGATAAGGGAAATTCATGCCTCGGTCAAGCTTCTTGTCAAACCATACAAAAGTTATACCTCCTAATAACTTTAATAAGGCACCATACAAAAAATATTTTTGAGCTTCATGAGGCAAGCAAAACCTAGTATGTTGTGAGCTCGTGAACAAAAAAAATGGCTCCACAGGCATGCAAGGTGTATTATGCAAGGTGGCCATATAACTGAAAATGAAAATGAAACAATAAGGAATGGTCAAGGGAGTCTTGGTTAGTTCATGTGAGGTCTTTAACTTAGGGAACATTGTACCTAATATCTCCAAGAGAGGACCAATCAAAGAATAGAAGATTCACAACTTAGGGGATGCAGTGCATCGCATCAAGCCACTAAGAGGAATATAATATGCTAAGAGAGAGCACGCTCTTGAAGGAAATCACACTCAATGTCATAAACAAAGTAAAAATCATGTCGTATAAAGTAAAAATATTGCACCATGAACAATGAAAAAGAAAAATATGCAAAAGAATAATACCAATGTATGCCCCCACTTTAAAGAAATTGTTAAACACCATGTAGTGAGAATTTACTTTAATGTAGCAAATGATAAACGTTAACAGTAAAAAGGACATGAGAGCTAACTTGGAAATCCATATGCCAAGTCATATGTTTCCAAATAAAGATACATCATGTGAAAGAAAAGGGAGGGATTTCCCTCAAAATTAAAATCCAAACACACAAGTGATCTATGGATTTGGGGTCAGTATGTTCTTGCTACAATGTTGTTAGAGAGCTTAAAACTGTCATCATTCCCCAAATACACATAGAGTTGGAAGAATGACACAAAGAGAGTGAAAACAAATAAAAACCTTTTGGGTCAACATGGAAGAGATATGAATGTCTCAGTGCCTTGTGTCATCCCCAAAAGGAAAACACAAGACAAAGAAAAGATAAAGGAAAATATTTTCAATCAACATGGAAGAGACATGAATGTTTCAATTCCTTGCATCATCCCCAAAAGGAAAACACAAGACAAAGAAAATATTTTTTTTTGGGTCAACATGGAAGAGACATGAATGTCTCGATGCCTTGCGTCATCCCCAAAAGGAAAACACAAGACAAAGAAAAGATAAAGATTTTGGATCAACATGGAAGAGACATAAATGTCTTGATTCCTTGTGTCATCCCCAAAAGGAAAACACAAGACAAATAAAGGATAAAAGTGAGAAGATGTATGACATAGAGAAGAATGAAGGTACAAATAGAGGAATTCCACAAAGAGAGAAATACATCAAATAGAACATCATGGGGGGTCACATTATGCATATGCAATCACACAAAAGAAATAATGTAAAAGACTAGTAGGGAATATGCGAGTCAACCTAGCTAAGGGGACAAGGAAAAATACACTACTAGGACAAGGCTATCTATTTCTTTCCCCCACTGAGTGCAAGACAAGTTTGAGTTGAGGTAGGTGATGGGAAAGATCATGTAATGGTGAGAATACTATATTCTACAACTACTAAATGACAAAGGGTGAAAGGGTTCTACTTTAAGGGACTATTTCTATAATATCAAGTCTTTGGAATATTTGTTGTAAACCATGACACTCATCGGTACTATGTATAAGCATTCTATGGTATTGACAATGCGATGTGTTTGTGTTCTTAGGATTTGGTTTTCAGTCTTCTCTTATGGGAGGTAATGTAATCAATCCTCTATGTAGAAGTATCTACAAATTTCTTTCAATCTCAATTGGTTTATGAGGAGGAGGAGGACCAAAGATGGTCTCTTCTTCCTTGAGAAGTATCAGTTGTTCCTTAGGAAGGACGATACTCATATCAGGAAGAGGATCTTGATATCCTAACCCTTTTGTGTTTTTTAATTGGTATTTTCTCTAAGAGTTGATGAATTTCATGTTCACTTGTATCACATCCTTGTTTACTCAAGATTGTGAATCCTTTTCCATATGTTTCTTCTAGGTTGATGGAAGTATCTGTCACTTTTTTAATATAGAATGGTTGAGTAATTGCTTTCTTAGAGGAACTAGGTTCACCTATTGTAGGGAACTTAGGTTCAACTTTTATTTTAGTTTCAGGATGTAAGTACCCAAACATCTCAAGAAGTGGTATTGTAGGGGGTGTTGGTTGTTTCATGGATGGATAAAAGGATGTGTTAGTGGTGCAGGGACACCCAAAGATTTTTTTTGTAAATATGGTCCTTGATAGGTTTTAGGGGTGTTTTGAGTTTTTGTCTATTAAATAAGGTCATGTTAGACCATTTTATAATGTATTATTTCAAGTAAGAGGTCATTAGGTGGTTGGGGTATTTAATTTGCAAAATTGTCCAAAAACTTGCAAAATATTGTAAAATGCAAGAAAAGTTGCAAAATGAAAAAATTGCAAGATTGAAGAATACCAATGGTCAAGTAGGTTAAGAGTCAGTTTTGAATGGTTAGGGTTGGTGGGAAAGTGCTTAAATATGATTGTAAACTTTGAGTCAGAGGTTAAAACATTGGATGTGTAGACACATAAAATTGACCTAGGCCTGTAAACTTTATTTTTCGCCATATTTCTTCTCAACATAATTAAAATATTTAAATATGTCCTATAGTCCAAATTCAACTATTAATTAAATAATTCTTAATTATTTAATTAATTCATATCTTTTATTCCTCCAGACTATTTAAATAAATAAATTACATTTATTTTATTTAAATACATCCTTAATTTCTTATGTCTCCCTATAATTAAATAAATTCCTAAATTTATTTAATTATTATTTGTCCACCATTTTCTCCTTATTATTTAAATAAATAATTTTTATTTATTATTTAAATACGTCATTAATTCCTTATGTCTTCTTGTAATTAAATAAATTCCTATGGTTTATTTAATTATTGACCACCTGATCCATTTCATCCATAATTAAATAATTAGTATTAATTATTTAATTGCCATATAGACTTCTAATTTTAAATAAAGTCATTTATTTAAAATTCCCACTTTCCATTTTTCCCACCAAGTAAATAATTTAAAATAATTATTTACTATCACATTACCCCACCACTTTTGAATTAAATTAATTTTTAATTCAAAAGGTCAACATCACCTTTTGAATCAAATAATTCTAAATTCTTATTTAATTCTCCAACAACTTCATCTTTCATGCCCAATATCCCCTTGTCACATACATTCTTGACCTTTGCTTTGATTTTCCCAAAATCAAATCTCAGCCCTCCATTTCAAATTTTAACCTAATTTTTCCCTAACCCTAATTTTTGGTTGTCACATGCAATTTTAGCCTTTGACCTTGGGGCTTTCTCAACTTTCAATCCTAGCCATTCACCCAAAATTGACTTTTTTATAAAAAGGCAATGTCAACTTCATTTGGGGACTTTTTTTCATCTCCTGACTTCATCACTTCATCATCTCACACTTTATGCTTCAGAATTTAGGCTTCGACACTTCATGCTTGTAGAAATTTGAGTACACTTGTTGTTTAGATCAAATCCTTCAATATTTTCTTAGGTCATTTCATAGTCATAGTTGCTCATAAGAAATCTTAGGGAAAACATCATTTCGTGGCAAAGGAGAAGGGAAATTAAGGTCAATCATGGAGGGCATGAAGGATGCTATTTGGTGAAGCTTTTGCTTTATTTTATGCATTTTTACTCCATTGTACTTCATTGTTTAGCTAGGGTTTACTTTCTACATTTTATTTTATGCTATCCTAGATTTTATCCTAGTCACATTGGTGAACCCGACATGAACTCCCCCAATTGATTTTTGGCTCAATATTTTGAGAAATTTTGGAGTTGGATCCTTTTTGTTGTAGGTTTTGTTAGCTTTTTGTTGTAGGTTTTGCATCATTTTGGGACAAAACCCTAGTTTTCAAAGATTCAACCATATCTCTCAAATGGCTGCATTTTTTCTCACAAAAATGTTTTTGCAGGTTGGGGACAATATCAAGAACTTTCAGTCTGAAAATCAAATTTTTTGGAGCTGTTTTTAATTTTTTATTATTTTTTTATTATTTTTCATTTAAAAAATCAATTTTGAGAGAAAATTAGAGAAGTTTTCAGATATTTTTATATTTCTAGAAAGTTCTCTGAATTCTAATATGGGTTTGTTCTTTATGTTTTTAATTTGGATACAAAATAATTTGACAAAAAATAGATCTTTGAAAATTAGGGTTTTACAAAGATTTGCTTATATTTCACAAACTGTTGCAAATCTTTTCACAAAAACTTTTCTCCAAATTTGGGATGATGTTAGGCTCCTTCAATCCAAAAATCAATTTTTTTTGACCTGGTTTGATTTTTTTATAATTTGTTTATGATTTTTTATAAAAAAAATAATATTAGGTGAAAAATAACAAATTTTTCAAATTTCTTTACATTTTTGGAAAGCTCTAGAAATTTCAGTAAGGGTCTGTTCTTTATGTTTTTTATTTATTTTTGATGTAAAAAGCATTTCTAAAAATCAGATTTGTCTTGACTAGCTAACCCTCTAATATTAGTGATCAATTATCTTGTTAGGGTTTTGGATTTGTTGTTGGTTTTGTGAATGTGCATAAAAAATAAAAAATTCAAAGGACAAATTGGATCAAGTGGACAAAAATTTGGAGCTAAATAAATTCTAGGTGCACACATTCCATCTTTCATCTCTAATCATTGCTTGTTAGCACACTTCAATTTGGGGCTTAAAACAAACATCTTGTTGGCAATCACACTTTGAAATTGGGCTTAAAAAGAACCATTGTATTCCATCACACATTTTGGTTTTGGGTTAAAAAGAACAAGTGCTTCCATTTTTTTCTTAAACACATTTCATTTCTAAAGGGAAATTAACAACTGTGAGTGTGAATCAATTGTGTGTGTCCTCCAAAACACCTCACTTGGTCCTCTTTTTTCATACCCTTCTTAGGAGTCTTGCTTGGAGCACACACCCCTCCAAGGGATGACCTCAATCAAGGTGTGAATCCAAAGACACGTCTCTTTGGGAGTTGAAATATTGTCACTCTTAGCTAAGCCCCAAATAACTTTATACCTTTGGGAAGTGAATGTGAAGGGTGGGTTACCCCTTTCTCTTGGTTGTTTGGCAGGATTTTACTTTCAAATCATCCTTAGTCAACCTTGTGCATCCTAGCCTAAGACCTAATTGGCCATACCCACTTGACTAGCATTAGACTTGTTGTTGTGTATTCAAGTGTTTGCTTAATCATAACATTTAATCTTGAAATACAAATTTATCATTGTGTTTGGTGTGTGTGTTCATGCATTTACATGTGATATTTTTTTTTTGATATTTCCCAAGTCAAACTTCCAATAAATATAATTTTCCTCATCACCCAAATCATACAATCTTTTCACTCCACATCATATCCTAATCATCATCATCTCTTTAATCCAATCAACATCATTTTACACCATGCCAGCATTAGAATATTTAGTACCCCAATTCCAAAACCTCCTCCAATCACTTTATCAAGCACCACAACCCTTTGAAAAGAAAATTATACATAGGCTCCAAGGCCTCATCCAATGATTTCAACTTTAAACAAACCAGTCACCTCAAATGCAACAACTCATAGCACAATCCCAATACCTCATGGCCACTTGTCAAATCCAACAAGCACAACATCCAATCCAATCACCACATCAACAAATTTCACCTCAATCCTATTTGTCACCTATATCATCATATCAACCTCATCCATCCACACATCATGTTTCCCCTTCATCAACCTATCACACCTCTTCTAATGTCAACCCTTATCCATATCAATCCACCTTTCAATAACCATTATCCTATGCAACCCCTTCATCATCATTACAACAAAAAATCATACCACAACAAGTCCAAACACCATTCCAACCTCAACACATTCAACCAAAATCCTATGTGCCACCTTCATCATCATTCCAACCAAACCCACCTACCTATCATGTCAATGCCACATCAACATATCCACCCATATCACAACAAGAACATAGGATCCCAAGTCCACCTTGGTAATAAAATCATGATCCTTTCAATTCTCATGTTCCATTTAACAAGGGGAACACCAATCTAGTTCATGCACCCTATAACTTTATCATACCACCATATAATCAAATTCCTATCCCTAAGGTACCATGTCCTAGTCCTAATCCTTATCCTATAACACCATCCACTAGCATTTTCCATCCACTATATTATCCATCTACCCATACACTTGAAAAGGATGTGATCCAATGGCTACTAGCATGGAATAGACCATCCCCATGTCAAGCACCCATTAATGAGCTTACCAAAGTACCTTTGAATGCAATTCCTATTCCTCCAACCCCACCATGTAGTCTCCCCATTGAGCCTATTCGAGAGTCTTCCCCATTGATCCTAAGTCAACCTCCATCATGTCTCCATGTTGTTAACCATCTAGAACATGTTGAGCCCATTCAAGAGTCACCCCCTTCCACTTCCATTCAAACAAGCCAAGATTTATGTCAAGAGAATTATCCTAAGCATGAGGAAACATTAACCTCTCATTCTAATCAAGATCTAGGACCATCTAATGATCCCACTCATAACATACTTGGTCCTATTTATGATCAAGCTCCCCTCTATGATCTTACCTATGATCAAGAAGGCCATGATGATCCTCTTAGCCAAATTTATGCATTCCATGGTCAAGATCCTATCATTTCACCTATCTATGAGCAAGAAACCTCCATTACTCCTATCCACCCCCTACCTAGCCCTATCCATGATCCATCAACATCCACTTCCCTTGATGAGACATATGCCTCCCAAGCACACATAGAAGGCCAAACAAATACATTGGATCTAAGTGAACACAATGATAATCAAGATCCTAATGATCCTCCATCACCCACTATCAACCTCATTGCAAGTCCTCCAACATATCATATTGGTCTTTCCACCCTCATTCATGAATTTTCCTCCTTAGAAAAACAACAACCATTATCTTTCCTTTCTTCATTTTCTCCATCCAATAAGGAACTCGTGTCCAGTGTTCCACCTACACCTAGTCATGTTGTCCATTGCATACTCCAAAAACATGAACCACCAAGGTAAAGGTCTAGACCTTCATGAACAAGGTATTTTGGATCACATCCATGTCAAATTCCCTCCACGCTCTTATGGCCTTGGATATACACCCCAAGGATACCAATCTCAAGAAGTTGGTACTTCCTCCATGCCTCCTAAGTCCACTTTCCATCATAAATCCTATCATACACCTAAAACATATGTTGCCATCCTTCCTCCATCATCCTACAAATGTCAAAATCATGTGACCATACACCTACCACCATCCACTTTTCCACCATTACTTCCAACTCCTAATATCCCTCCATCCACTTTACCACCATTACTCCTAACACCTAATATACCTACCATTCAATCCTCTTATCCATTTTTCCATAAATACCCTAACATTCCTAATCATGACCAACAAATGCACACATTGTCTAAACAAGAAGCTTCCACTCATTCCACCTATTCCATGGAATTCAAAAATAAAAATTCCAATGCCTCTACCTATAAAGTAAAAATTCCTAAGGGTCCTCATGCCTTAGGACATCAATAGAAAAAGTCAAAGAAAAATACATCCCAAAATTTATATAAGCCCATACCTCCAAAAGTAAAGACCAAAACTAAATTGGTTTGGGGCCCTAAGAAAAAGGAAATCAATTCCAATGAGGCATCCTCATCACAAAATCCCCAACCATCCACTTCCACCTCACATTCCAACTCTATTCAATAATCTCATATTCCCTCCCACAAGACAAATAAAATTCATAAAATAATAATAATTCTATGTGGGTACCTAAAGCACTTCTTCACCCATCTCTTAAGAAAGCATCTCCATTTCTTCCTACACCTCGTCTGCACCAAAAGATTCAACGTTTATCATAGTGTGTGCAACCATTGGTCATGGTTCCCTTCCATTTCACAACAATTCCACATACCTCCATCTCCTCACCCTTCACTCATTATCCTAAATATCTCCCCCGCCACCTTCCTATGGTCCATGCTTTTGGCTAACCCTACCCATTCATCTTTTACATAAGTCACATATAATCCCTATTACCTTTCCTCCATAATCCACATCATAATCCATCATCTACCTACTCCATCTCCCTTTCATTTCATCCCTTACCAAAATGTATGAGCATAAAGACATTTGACATGGTCCATGCGATGACATCCATCTCTAGTGGGAATACCACATTTCATAGAACTAGACACTTGAGTCCCTCCTATCCATATTCCCCTTCTCCTATCAAAAAAGTCAAAAAGTTAAAAATTCAAAAAAAGAAAACAAAAAAAAAAGTAGAGAAATCCCTTTGTCCAATAGGGAAAACCTAGTAAATAGGTGCCCTAGATAAGTACCATGATTATAACCTAGAAAATAGGTGTCATGTGTAGGTTGATCTTCTATGCAACTTACACTTGGGGGCACAATGTCTCATCCAACCTATCATTTTCATCCTATCATTCCCTATCATATCCTACCATTTGCATGGCATCTTACCATCATTACCCACACCTACATAAACCTCTGAAGTCCATTCATCCCCTCTTCCTCCTTTTGATCTTGATAAAGATTGAGGGAAAAAATGTTGACACGTGTTTTGGATGTCTCTTGGCATACCTTTTCCCTTCGAAGAAACCCCTTCATTATCCATCTTATCATCCTATTATCCTAAGCTTTGTCATGTCAAATCATAACTACAATGGGGCATGTTATTCCTATGTGACATAGTCCTTGAGATCACATCCTTGCTCTCTTATGCATACATCCATTCCATCCATTATCACCTATCTATCCTACATCCACCTAGACTTGGTCGCCCCCTTGTCATTGGTATCTAGCACAAAGGCTACACAAATTTTCATCCATTGAAATTCCAAAACATCTCAAAAAATACAAAAAAAAATGGTAAAAGGTCCTAAAAAATTCCAAAAAAATCAAAACATTTCAAAAATCCAAAAAAATAAAACATGTCCAAAACACAAAACATCCAGATAACACTCAAAAATCACAAAAAAAGAGTCAAAGTTAGTCATGTCAGTCAGTCCATGTCATTTTTGAACTACATTGCCTCTACGACTAAACGTAGGTAAGGACATCTGTCGATGATCCCCCGAGGTTACCTAGGTTGGTCCTTTAGGTTTTTCCGCGTTAGTCACAATAAATCAGACATCGTCCACAAAGACACAAACATTCATCAAAACATCTGACAAGTCATGTATTAACAAGACAGCAAGACAATGATGTCGCTTAGTCAAACCAAACGAATTGTCAAAACAGTCAAACTGTCAACTGTTCAACTTATGTCTTATATATGATGTGTCCTTCCTAAAACTAGAAGTTGTCATTTAGTCAAAATATTTTCATTTACCTTATATAGGTGGTCACATGGTTGAAACCAAACTTGACATCTTATACGGCATGTTTCCTCTCTTGAAACTAGGCTTTTCAAGCAATCAACCCATCAATCAATTAGTCAAATACCTATCAAACAAATCAAATTTTGGAAAACACTCTAAATGGTTGTTGAATTTTTTGGTTTGTTTTGTCTTATCTTTTTATTTTTGTGTCTCTTGGTCATGTTACTTGCTACCTCGAGGATGTCCCATGAAGGATTTAGAGGTTCAATGACATCTCATGACCTATTTTCCTTGATTGTTGTCTTGGGTGTGTCTTGGCAAAAAGACTGGGGAAAATTTTCCCTTAGTATGAGTTGGAACATTCCTTATCTGCGACTGTCTATTTTTCACAAATGGATGACCTTGCACATCTTGTTCTATGTCATACTCATGGTGTTTTTTGTCCATTTGTAACATTTTACCACCCAATGATGATTAATGCAAAACCTATTTGTACTTTGGAAAAATATTGAAGGTTTCTTTCTCTGTGATACCATTCCTCTTTTATGCTCTAACATTTCTTCTAGTCCACATCCTCATTATCCTTGTCTATTTTCCCCTATCCTTTTGTTCCTCATCTTCTAGTCCTTTCATCCATTTTGAGATTCCACTCATGTTCTCTAAACCCAATTTTCCTCTCAAGGGGGCATACTGCTACCTCCTAGTCATTCTTCATCATCCTATTTTTCACCCGGGCATATCTTGAACTAAATTTTCTTTGTCACAATATGATAAATTGCATTATGACAAAGAGGGGAAAAATGTAGACACATTAAATTGACCTAGGCCTGCAAACTTTACTTTTGGCCATATTTCTTCTCAACATAATTACAATATTTAAATATGTCCTATAGTTCAAATTTAACTATTAAATAAATAATTCTTAATTATTAATTAATTCATATCTTTTATTCCTCCTCACTATTTAAATAAATAAATTACATTTATTTTATTTAAATACATTGCTAATTTCTTATGTCTCCCTATAATTAAATAAATTCCTAAATTTATAAATAATTATTATTTGTCCACCATTTCCTCCTGATTATTTAAATAAATAAACTTTATTTATTTATTTAAATATGTCAGTAATTCTTTATGTCTTCTTGTAATTAAATAAGTTCCTATGGTTTATTTAATTATTTACCATTATCCATTTGATCCATAATTAAATAATTAGTATTAATTATTTAATTGTCATATAGACTTTTCTTCTAATTTTAAATAGTCATTTATTTAAAATTCCCACTTTCCATTTTTCCCACCAAGTAAATAATTTAAAATAATTATTTACTCTCACATGACCCCGCCACTTTTGAATTAAATTAATTTTTAATTCAAAAGGTCAACATCACCTCTTAAATCAAATAATTTTAAATTCTTATTTGATTCTCCAGCAGCTTCGTTTTACATGCCCAATATCCCCTTGTCACATACATTCTTGACCTTTGATTTGATTTTCCCAAAATCAAATCTCAGCCCTCCGTTTCAAATTTTAACCTAATTTTACCCTCACCCTAATTGTTGGTTGTCACATGCAATTTCAGCCTTTGATCTTAGGGCTTTCTCAACCTTCAATTCTAGCCATTCACCCAAAATTGACTTTTTTTATAAAAAGGAAATGTCAACCTCATTTGGGGACTTTTTTCATCTCATGACTTCATGACTTCATCATCTTACAAAGTTTCATGCTTCAGAATTTAGGCTTCCACACTTCTTCATGCTTGTATAAATCTAAGAACACTTGCATTTTAGACCAAATCCTTCAATATTTTCTTAGGTCTTGTCATATTCATAGTTTCTCATAAGAAATATGAGGGAAAACATCATTTTGCAGCAAATGGAGAAGGGAAATGAAGGTCAATCATGGAGGGCATGAAGGTTGTTGTTTGGTGAAGCTTTTCCTTTATTTTATGCATTTTTACTCCATTGTACTTCATTTTTTATCTAGGGTTTACTTTTTGCATTTTATTTAATGCTAACCTAAATTTTACCCTAGTCACAGAATGTGAAGATCAAATAATAAAAAAACCCCTTTTTCCTTTGAAATTTTGTGTTTTCTCATTGAACAGTGTTGTTGTAGGGTTTTGTATGGACCTATACTGTGAGAAATTGGCTGAAAGTGTTTTGAATTGGATGCACACATGAGTTAAGAGTATTTTGGTTTTTGTGGGGTTTGATTTCATAAAGTAATAATGATTTTATACTCAATTTTTTGTAAGTGGTCTATAATAGCCTATTTGAGGGTTTGTAGATACTTAAAATGATCTAAAGGTCCATTCCACCTATTGTATTTTCTATGGCTCGATGGAATGGGCCCAAAATGGTAGGATCAGGTGTTTGAATGGTTCTTGTGAGTAGGGGAGGTGAGTTAAGTGCCTAGGCATGATGCCCTAGATGTCTAATTTGTGCATTTTGAGTGAAAAGTGGTGGCTAAAGGTGGGAAATGTGATAAAACCTTTGGGGCAGAAAATTTTGAAGGTTTATTAAGCATATTCAGACCTAATTACATGTGTTTGAGGTGTTGTCAATGAAAAATATGGCTGGGAATGTATAGTTTCATAAAACCCTCCCTAAACTAGTCAAAACCAAGGGTTTATTGGTTTGGTGTTTAGGACAGTGTCTTGGAAGATAAAAGTACTTGATTTAGTGGTTTTGAGGTTTGGAAAAAGACTTTTTATAGAGTTTAGGGGTTGGAAAAGTGGTTAAGTGTGTGTTACTTTGTACATTTGGGCTAATTAGAGCAAAGTTTAGCATAGCAGTCCTTTTTAGGACATGAAATTCTAATACAACCTCATGTGGAAGAAAGATATGTTGAAGAACTCCAAAATGGGTACTTGAAATGGTAATTAGTTTGTGGGTTTGTTGTAGGATTTGTGCATTAAGGTCAAGGAACCTCTATTGCAAACCTACAAGAGAATTGGTGAAGTTGTGAAGGAAAACACCTTTGATAGGGTTTTGTGGATTTGAAAGTTTGTTGAGACAACTTGAATTGTGTTGTTTTTTGTCAAAATTCTCCCTACTCTACATCAATTGGTATCAAAGCATAGGTTTGTGATCTGTTGATTTGAAGTGTTGTAGGTTGAAGCAGTGAAAGGTAGAAGTTGAAGAGTCAAAATGCCTCCCAAGGGTAACAATATGGCAGGGAAGATGCAAGAGATGGAAGAGAATACTAAGAGAGAGATTAGAAAGTTGAAGGAACTACAAAATAGGTTGGTGGAAAGATTGGAAAGTGTTGAAGCGGGTTTAGGGTTTAGGGTTTGGTTGTGGGTGATGAAAGTGACATTGAAGATGAAGAGTATGAAGATGTGGAAGAAGAGTTGGATCCTGAAGAGAAAAAGATGGTAAGGCTACTGAAGGCAGTAAAAGGAAACAAACACAAGGTAAAAATTATTTTTCCTATGTATGGTGGTAATCTTAATGATGAGGAATTGTTAGATTGGATTGTAGCTTTGGATAACTACTTTGAATGTGAGGATGTACCTGATGAAGAAAAGGTGAAGATAGAAAAAAACAAATTGAATGGGCATGCACTTGTATGGTGGGACTATGAACAAGCTGAAAGGAGAAGAAAAGGTAAGGAAAAAATTATTTCTTGGGATAGAATGGTGGCCAAATTGAAAGGTAAGTTTTTACCAAGTGATTATGCAATTCGAATGTGTAAGAAGCTTCAAGATTTCAAACAAAGGGAAATGGATGTTTAGACTTATACTAGTGAGTTTTATAAGTTGAACATAAGGGCATGTCACATGGTTGATGATGTAGAAAAGGTGGTTAAATGTCTTAGTGGGCTAAGGTTTAACATCCAGGATGAGTTAAGTTTTCACAATCCAAGGACAATTGAAGAATGCTACCAAATGGCAATAAGGGTTGAAGAGAAACTAAAAAGAAGACAATACAAACAAATAAGAGGTAGAGGCAGCAATACAAGAGGAAGAGTCACATTTAACACTCCAAGGAAGCCACAAGAAAATCAAGAAAATTCAAGCAAGGTGCATGAACAAGTTGTTGATCATAGGGGTGGATTCAGAGGTTTCAGAGGAAGATATGGTGGAGGTAGAAGTTCAAATATATTTTTAGGAAGGTGTTACAATTGTAATCAGTTTGGGCATCTAGCATATAAGTGTCCTAAAAAGCAAGACTCTACTTCAAGTGGAGGTGAAAGAAGGAACCAGTTGATGCATGAAGATGATAGTGAAAGTGTGAATTCTCCAAATCTAGTTGTTGCTCTAGAAGTTGAGGAGTCATTAATGGTGAGAATAAAAACATTTCAAGCATCCAAGGAGAAGGAGATGGCTGAAAGAAGACAATTGTTCAAGACCACCTGTAAATGCAAAGGTAAGGTATGTAAGGTAGTGATAGATTCTGGTTCTACAGATAAAATGGTGTCAAGTGAAATGGTTGCTAAGTTGAAGCTAGAAAGAATACCTCATGAAACACCATATAAGGAATCTTGGGTGAGTGATGATCAATCCATTTTAGTTAGTGAACAAGCATTAGTTGAGTTTCAAATTGGTGGATATAGAGATAAGGTTCTTTGTGATGTTTTTTCAATGAGTTGTCATTTACTACTTGGAAGGCCATGGTAGTTTGATAGGCACTCAATTTATGATGGTAGAAATAATACATATCAGATTGAGAAGGATGGTATCACTTTCACACTAACACCATTGTAGGAGGATGATAAAGCAAAGGGTAAGCAAACAAAAGTCATCATGTTTGGAAAGAAGGAGATTGTGAAGCTTGTGGAAGATAAACAAGAAGTGAAAATGGGATTTGCAGCCACTTCAAGGCTAAAAGATGTGAAGGCGGTGAATTTGAAGAGTGGTGTAATGTTGAAGAGGAAAGAAGATTATAATTTGACATCAAAATTTGAGAAGGTCAAGGATGAATTCCTTGAGAAGACTAAATATGAGTTAGAGAAGTGTCATGCAATTCTAATTGGGATAGTGTTTTGTCCTTTAGTTGCAAAAGAGGTGAAGGGGAAGTCAAGTACTGTCAAGAAAGAGGCTACTAGGACTGGTGGAATAGTGGTTTATGGGAGTGATAAGACAGAGATTGTTAAGGCAAAGAACCTGATGGAAGAGGTAGAGGGGAAAAGTGGAATGAAACAAGTTGACAGGCAAAGGAAAGAGAGTGAGTTTGAGTATGTTTCAAGAGTCCAAGAGAGGATAGTCAAAGGGAAGTTTGATAGAGGATAGTGTGCAGGTATAAAGGTAAGTTCTTCATTATTTTTAGATGGTAGAAGATGGTTTGCAGAGATGGAGCAACACACAAGTGGCAACAAGTTCAAGGGTCAATGGACAAGTTTACTAGTTGAAGGAGTATCAGACAAAAGAGCTTTTTAAATCAAGTGGATGAATATTTCAAAGGTGTACAAGTTGTAATTTAGTTTCCAATGGACTTGGAACTTTTTAAAGGCCGGGTATATGGTGTAAGGGCACCCAAAGAAAATTTGTATAAATATGGTCCTTGATAGGTTTCAGGGGTGTTTTTATTTTTTTTCCATTAAATAAGGTCATGTTAGACCATTTTATAATGTATTAAGTCAATTTAGAGGTCATTAGGTGGTTGGGGTTTTTAATTTGCAAAATTTTCCAAAAACTTGCAAAATGTTGTAAAATGCAAGAAAAGTTGCAAAATGCAAAAATTGCAAGATTGAAGAATACCAACGGTCAAGTATGTTAAGGGTCAGTTTTGAATGGTTTGGGTTGGTGGGAAAGGTCTTAAATATGATTGAAAACTTTGAGTTGGAGGTTAGAAGGTTGGATGTGAAGATCAAATAATAAAAAACCCCTGTTTTCCTTTGAAATTTTATGTTTTCTCATTGAATAGTGTTGTTGTACGGTCTTGTATGGACCCGTATTGTGATAAATTGGTTGAAATTGTTTTGAATTGGATGCACATACGAGTTAAGAGTATTTCGGTCTTTTTGGGGTTTGATTTCATATAGTAATAAAAAATTTATACTCTATTTTTTGTAAGTGGTCTGTAACAGCCTATCTGAGGGTTTGTAGATACTTAAAATGATCTAAAGGTCATTTCCACCTATTGTATTTTCTGTGGCTTGATGGAATGGACCTAAAATGGTAAGAATAAGTGTTTGAATGGTTCTTGTGAGTAGGGGAGGCAAGTTAAGTGCCTGGGCATGATGCCCTAGATGTCTGATTTGTGCATTTTGAGTGAAAAGTGGTGGCTAAAGGTGGGAAATGTGATAAAACCTTTGGGGCAGAAAAATTTGAAGGTATATTAAGCATATGCAAACCTAATTACATGTTTTTGAGGCATTTTCAATGAGAAATGTGTCTGGGAATGTATAGTTTCATAAAACCCTCCCTAAACTAGTCAAAACCAAGGGTTTATTGGTTTGGTTTTTGGGATAGTGTCTTGGAGGATAAAAGTACTTGATTGAGTGGTTTTGAGGTCTAGATTTTTTTTTTTTTATAGAGTTTAGGGGTTGGAAAGGTGGTTAAGTGTGTGTTGCTTTGTAAATTTGGGCTAATTGGAGCCCTATTCAGTGTAACAGTCCTTTTTAGGACATGAAAGTCTGAAAAAACCTCATGTGGAAGAAAGATATGTTGAAGAAATCTGAAATGGGTAATTGGAATGGTAATTAGGTTGTGGGTTTGCGGTTGGATTTGTGAGTTAAGGTCAGGGAACCTCTATTGCAGACCTATAAAAGAATTGGTGAAGTTGTGAAGGAAAACACCTTTGATAGGGTTTTGTGGATTTGAAAGTTTGTTGAGACAACTTGAATTGTGTTGTTTTTGTCAAAATCTTCCCTACTCTGCATCAGTTAGCTTCAAGGTTGTTAATAAAATCATTTAGGAACTTATTCATGTTGTCATCATCTTCTCCAATGATGTCAACATCACAAGGAGGACATGCATTAGGAGTTGAAGGAGCATAAGTTGATTCAACTTCATTAGGGTCATTTCCAAAAGCAAAACTTGACACATCCACTAAAGACTTCAAGGACATCCATAATTTACCAAAGCACATATCCATGATGCAAATTTCAAATTCTAAACTATGCAGCAATGTAAAATGAAATGTTCTAGAAGCAATTTTGAATTTAATCAATGCACAAGATGAACTAATTTAGACTAGCTATAATTAATTGAATGAAATAGAAATATTATAAACTAGAATAGAAAGGTAACAACAACAAACAAGAGCTCAAAAACAATGTTTTAAATGTCAGAAAATGCAGTGCAGAATGTGCACTGGGACTGATTTGACCAAGGTGGCAAATGAGTCCTAGTAGGAGTTTTTTCAAAAAAATTAAAAAAAATTAATCGATTTTGATGCTTTTTTTGTTGTATGCTCTATAAACTAAGTGCAAATGTATATTTTGTTTAATTTTTAATGAAATGAGATGCAAAAATGCAAGCTATATGAACTTTCACTAATGCAAAATTATAAACCCTAGAATGCCAATTAACTAATGCAATTCCTAATGCAATGTTAATGCAAGCAAGATCTGGGATGATAATACTCTCCAAATTAGAATAATGATGTTCTAAATGCAGGTTCACCAAAATGAAAGGTGGAAAATAGTTTCTTTTCTAGTGTTTATGACCTAGAAGGACAATCTTCACTCTCTCTCATTCAAGAACAAACCCTAGAGATCTCAATGCAAAGGAGAAATAAATCTTGCAATAGGGTTGTCCTAGGGGTTGAATATAAACTAATGAGGGGTTTAACACCAAGCTAGGGCTTGGAAAAACAAATAAAATGCAAAATGGAATGTTTAAACCTAGTTTGATGCAATGACTTACTAAATGACCTAAAGATGCAAATGAAACAAAATAGAAAGCTATAGAATGGAATATGTACACCTAGAAATCTGAAGATGGCTAGAAGGAGGTCTAAAATGCTAGAAATTATAACTTTAATGCTGAGTGGGACTCATTCTCAAAGTTGGGAAAATCAATCCCAAATCTGGAATTGTGCAGAAACAAGAATTTGGAAAATGGGTATCTGAATCTCTAAAAATCTAAATTTTGACCTAAACTAGGACTCATTCACTAGAATTGGTGAATCAATTGAGTTAGGGTTTTCTAAAAATTCAAGGTTTGAATATTTTCTTCAAGGTCTTCTCTATGCTTCCCAACTGATTTTCAGATCTGAAACACTAATTTGCAACTTGTAGAAGTTATCCAAGCATCTCCAGTCTGTGATGACAACTTTGACCACTTTATGCACTTTGACAAATTTCTCCAAGATTTCTCTTCAATGTATCTTCAATCTAAACCTACAAATCACACACTAAAGAGAGGAAAAAATGTTGTTTCATTAGTGGATAGGGGTTTTCCTTGGTCAAGCCCTGTTTTAGTAATCAAACCTTGAAATAGAATGAAATAGGAATGGAGAATGATGAATGAACAAAATATGATGTTGAAACTCACCAAACCCTAGCAATGAAGTGTTGAAAACATGTATGAAGTGGCTCCAATGGATGTAGATCTTGACTCTTGCTTGAATATGATAGATCTTGAATTGACCACTTGCTTGAATCATGAAATCCTACATCGCAATTGTTAGCTCAAAACAAAACATGATGCATGAAGACTTTGACATGATGCTTATGCTTGAATAATGCTCTATAATGCTTGATAATCTTCTCTTGAAGACACTTGAATGCTCTTGTAAACACTTGAATGCTCCTGTGAACTCCAATTTTCTATAAGGATGAATACTTGAATGCTTAGGTGAAAAATGAGTGAAAAAACCTTGTATTTATACTCAATGATGCAAGAATTCCTAAAATTACAACACTACAAGTTGACATCAGATCTAGGAGGATAAAATCCCACCAAAAATTTGAATTAATTTTTATTTTGGGCCACATGGGACTCATTCACCCAAGGTGGAGAATGAGTCCTATTAGGCATAATTTATGGGACCATTTTAAAAAATTCTTAGAAAGGTGTGAAACCAGGTTCAAGATCCAAAAGCCTATGTGGGACTCATTCACCCAAGGTGGAAAATGAGTTCTAGATCACTAAATCTGGGCCACACAAGTTGAAAACAACTGAATTGTGATTGGATGTTGATTTGTTTTAGGATTATCCTCAAAAAGATGCATTAAATAGGGCTTGTGGATGCAAAATAAGGCCAATTAAAGCATAACAAAGCCCAATTATTAATGATAACCTTAGAAAAGTGTGAAAATGTGTTACAACACTTTACTACACTCTAAATAAGGCATGATTAAGGTATATTTTGATTAAAGAGGTTTATTAGGTTTAGTTAATTGATAAAACCTTAGAAAAGTGTGAAAGTGTGTTAAAACACTTCAAAACACCTTAATAAGGTACAATTTAAATTCATTAGTTCAAAAGGGCACAAGACCTAATGTGTGTGTTAAACACATTACAACACTAAGTCAATGCATCATTAGGATCAATTTTATAAGGAGGGCCCAAACAAGTGTGAAAATGTTACCAGTGACATTTTTTGACACTACATTCTTGAAGTGTGTTCTAACTAAGTATGCTAGGACCCATTCTCCCTATGGCGAATGTGTCCTCACTTAACCCTAGCATCCCACCTTCAGATAGGTTTTTGGTAGTATTTTAATGATTTCAAATCATAGATCTGATGTCGGCTTGTGTTATTTGAATTTCAAGAATTAAGAGTAAGATAAGTATAAATGCATGGTTATTTCACATAGTTTGATCTAAGCTTTCAAGTATGCAAGTCCTACTAGAAAACTTATGATCAAGAGAGTATTCAAGAGTATTCAAGAAGGCATTCAAGGGAAAATTATTAAAGTTCGTTGCAGCAATAAAATATCCATTTCATCATGCCAAAGTCATGCATGTTGTTGAGCTAATGTGATGATGTAGCATTGGTGAACAAGTTCAATTATTCAAAGCCATTATGTTATGTCAAGTTCATAATCAAGATCTACACTCATTGAGGCCATTTCATGCTAACTTTCAAATTTTCAATCCAATATTCAATTAAGGATTGGTAAGTTGTGGAATTACATTGTTCATTCATCTTTCCTTCTATGCATTGTTTCATTTCAAGGTTTAATTACCAAAACTGGATTTTACTAAGGAAAACCCCTATTCCCTAACAAAACAACATTTTTATTCTCCTTTGATGTGTGATTGCAGGTTTTAGGTTGAAGATCAATTGGAGAGCAAAAGTTGTCAAAGTTGCAAAGTTGTCATCTTTCTTGCAAAATCACATAAAGTCTTCTACATAATTCATTTTCGACTTTTGGGAGCTAAACACATGGAATTTGGAGTTGCAGACATTGAAGAACAAAACCTAGAAATTAATTTTCCAAAACCCTAGCCAGGACCCATTCACCACTGGGTAAATGAGTCCTCAGTGAGGCCTAAAAAAGCACTTTTTTGCAACAGGTACATAGTTTTTGACCCTCTTAAAACCTACATTTTGATTGCTAAATTGGTTAGGTTTGATTTTTTATTCTTCTTTATGCATTATAACCCTCATAAATTGAATGAAACACATGTAAAAATAAGTGGTTCATCATCTTGATGAACCCTATTTTCAATGGTTCAGTATTCAATGGATAATGGTTTAATTTCCCAAACCAACAATGTGATATTTAGAAATATTGGATGGTTTAGCATTTAGCTATATTTCTGCGCATGTCTATGTTTTCTTGCAATTCATATGCATTTCATAAATATCAATTTGTACTTGTCCACAATTTAACCTGCAATGGTAGGTTGGTCAATTCTCATTAAACACACTTATTCACCACCTTTTGTTAGGGAGGTTCATTTTTTCTAGTGAAACTATTACCACTTAAAATTATCCTTGTTGTAGTTTCCATGAACCTATTACCATTCATGTCACTCATAAACAAGTTGTTAACTTTTAACCAATTTTGTGCAATGAATTAGCATAGTCTTAAAGAAGTTGTAATTGAGATAGTCTTGTAATTGTCACTAGTCACACTATTAGTACTTGAAGGTATTAATTTGTTTTTCCTTTTTTAGGCTTACATTAGACACCAACAGGTCATGTGATATTCAAGATCAAGGATTACTTGGTAATGTTTTATATCCTTGGGAGTTATGTGAGTTGAGTTGGCAATTGATAAACTCAACCAATTCTAGGCATTAGTAAATCAAAATCATGTTATTTTATTACTAACTTTATTTGTCGTATTGAATAATATTGAATTTAGTAGATGGTGTATAAAGGTAGTAATTGTGTATGGGTATTTTGTGGATTACTTCAGTCTATAATAATAATTCATAAATATGTTCAAACTATATAAAAATACAAGTAAATAGTTATGGTAAGTAAAATTGTTTGATTGAACATATAACTATTTTGGTTTTTTTTCATGCGAGTTCTAATTAGTAATAATAACTTAATTATTTGGTTTTGTGAAGGGAGAGATTTTGAAGCAATTGGTTTTAATAATCATTCCTTAGGATTCTAGTAATAAAATAGACTAAACAAACAAAAAGGAAGGAGAACTAAATAGATTGTTGCAAGGAAGAATTGGAATTGTAATAGAAACCAATATATCATTTAAATTCAAATAAGATTAGTAATTAAATAGTGTTGGTGAGTTTGAGTTTTGGAAATTAGGAGTTCAAATAGTTTAGATAATGTTAATTAATAAATTATTTTTAATACTACTCTCATTATGGAAATGAAGAAAAACATTTGTTTTAGCAAGTGGCGTTAAAGTGTGCTAATATCCTTGATGTGTAGGAATCATTTGTAGAACTCTTAATGTGTTTGTAAAGTATAATCTCTTAATGGAGTTAATTTATTTAGCCATTTTGGGAAGTTTTCTTAGTTTTTATGTTACAAAAAAATTGTGTTTAAGTGACGTAAGATTTAGGGCATGACAATCACACCTTTGAAATAAGGTGACACATTTGAAAAGTTAGGTTTGATGCCTTTGAAAAAAGGTGATGCATATGAAAATGATTGAGATCAAGGAACCTTTGCAAAAGTGTGACACCTTTTCAAAGAGGTGACACCTTTCACTGGAAACAGTGTGAAGCCTTTGCAAAATGGCTCACTTTTATTCTTTAGACATTATTTACTTAGATTTTTGCAATTTTTTTAGGAAAATTGACATTGTGAGAATTATGCTTGTAGGGTACCCTACACCTTCTCATCTCTCAAGAGCATAGACCATAGGTTTTGGAGAGGATGACTAGCTTTTTAGCTATGAAGATTGGGTTTTTCCATGCATGAGATTTATACCATGTTTTATATATGCATGAGATTTGGGTGCACTTAGCACTCATTACTACAGTGGTCGAGAATTGGCATTTTGCAACCTCTTCCTTCCACTTTTGAACCAGTCAGGCCACCATTACACTCGAGGATGTGTGGAAGATACTCAAGGTGCCTATTCATGGCGAGCGAGTTTTTTATGATGTGGATTGAGGATTTGAGGATTTGCAGTGTGTTCTGAGTGATGGTGAGATCAAGCTCATGGAGGGATAGGTGGATCTTAGGGAGTACGTAGGAATTTTTTATTATGTTACCATTATGGTCATCGAACTCATCATGGGACCACTCTTTCTGAATAGGTGCTTTAGGTTATTCAACCCTAGATGGGGGAGGGTCCGAGGGAGGATCCTTGAGGATGCAATAGTCTATACCTAATGCCCTTGAATTATTGCAAACCTCTACCATGAAATGCATCAGGTAGTGTGCAAGGGTACTACCATCTTATCAGCAAGTGCTATAGTTCTTCACATTTGGGTATGGTAGCACATCATAGTGCTCAGGCCTATCAAGGATCTATATTGAGATGTTGGAGAGACTTTAGTATTTAGATACAATGGTATGTTAACACACCATCACATGGAGGAGATAGCCCACTAAACGAGAGTGATCAATGATATGACTGAGTTTACTTAGAGGCCATGGTTATAGATGGAGTTCTAGGATAATGAGAGTGAACATCTCCCATATTGTAGATAGACTCAATGGTTGCTAGGTTGCACTCTACATATACTAGAGAGGTATTTACCCAACAAGGTGAGAAAATAGTTTGGGGAGCAACAAGATGTTCCCCGAGATGATTATCAAGCAATATTTGTAAGGATAGTCAAAGAGATATCCAAGTGTGATCCCACGCCATTCATTCATAAAACCATAGCATATTTTGACCATCTTGTTCAAGTACCGTGGGCCTATGAAAATAGTGTAGATGATCCCAAGACCACTATAGAGTATGATATCTAGTTCACGACTTGTAGACCTTTTAGATTCATAGATCTACTTGGAGGTGATGTCAGAGGCAGGAGATGTAGGGATGATTCTAGTAGATAGCACTAGAAGAGATAAAAGATTGAGGTAGAGGAATCCTAAGTGGAGGATCGAGGACAAGGTCAAGGACCATAGGTTCCACCATAGTAGCAGGTGGTAGTTATTGCAAGGGGTCAGGATCAAAGACTCTAGATTGTTCTATAAGAGAGGGACCAAGCATGCTAGGATTGTGATGGCCTCTAGGTTGAAAGAGATCAGGCACACCAGAGTTGTGATGGATTTATATATGAGAGGGGTGGTCTCTTAGGACAACTTACACGGGCATAGATAGAGAGAGATGAACTCAATACTGATCATGATCGGGTCTAGACTCAATTGGATGTAGAGAATACTCAATGATAGTAGGTCCAACTATAGCTATCCCAAGAGACCACACAAATATTAGTTAGAGGTTGTTGCACAGGCATAGGGGCAAGTGATCTCACTTGTACAATATACATAGGCCCTCAATGAGGCCACATATTTTAGGAATTTTCACCATATGGCAGTACCAACACATATGGGATAACCTAACTATTCACACAAGAGTGTTATGGGTTCAAGCAAATCAAAGGCATCAGTGGGTAGACCCTCACAAGATCCATTAGGTGGACAGGGGCATCAACGATAGCCAATGGGGCCACCACCAAACTAGCCTCCTCTCGATTGAGAGGATTGAGGGAGCTCAAGGTAGAATGACTTGTACATAGATATTTTTATATCCATATGTTGATGTAGATAGATTTAATGATGCATACACATTCATTGGCTATATTAGCCTCATATATATTTTGATGTATATCACTCACATTTGATATGTATTATGACAACCATTTTTTTATTAAATATGAGATAAGTGATGATTTTGTGATCATGTTATGATTTTATGTACGTGGGTATGTGCAGGATCATCATGGAAAAAATAGGCCCTTAAGTGGCAAAAAATTCAGAAAAATCAAAGTTAGGAAACTTGACGTAAAAATTTGAATAAGTTATCTATATTATTTCAAAAATATGTAAAAATAGAATCTGTACAAAATTGAATCTAGTTTCTAAACTAATAGGTTTTTTTTTAAAATCTATTTGGTGAAAATTTGAAATTTCAATGTAGTAGTACTTAAATTTGGGGAAAAATAAGAAGTAAGATTATACATCTAACCCTCTAACCACAATAAAATGATAATATATTTTTATAAGATTTTAGATATAAGTAGTGACTCATGTCTGGATGTGATGCATATTTTTGTAATTTTTTTAAGTAAATAGTTAATTATGAATTTTTTATTACAACTTTTAAAAAATATAAAAACTCATATGTTTGACCACCTTAACTTGGTCAAAATTCATGAAATTCAATTTATTTTTTTTAATCTATAGTATGTGAAGCATAGAATGTGACACATGCTTTGGATTCAAAAAGTGATATCGTTGAAAGCTATAGATGTTTTTCAATGACCTATCAATCGGGACTTTAATTGTAATTCAAATATAAAATGAATAATAATTATTTATTAAATTCAAAGTAAAGCATAATTTATATTGGTGGAAAGTTGAGAATATCCTTTAAAAACCCTTTTTGTTTCATCAATTTTGGGTAATAAAAAGGTCATCAACCACATACCCATCATATTGCCACTTTTTGGCCCATCATGATCCTGCACATACCCATCCATTGATATTTTATCATGTTATCTTATGTACGATTATGGATGCAAAGATGTATGTGTTATGATGATGTTTCTTTTATCATGATGTGATGATTGATGTATGATTATGCTTATACTAATCATTGGTAGATGTGAGATGTTGACATGGATGATGATATGATCATGATTCTTTTTTGTATTTTCATATGACTATATTATGAGTATGTAGGATGGATGTTGATGAGATGGTACTGATGAGTTATGGATGCAAGGTGGATGCATATATTTTTTAATTCATGATACTTTGATAGGAACATTAGTATGGATAGAAAAATGAGATGGAATGAGATGAATAGAATGATATAGGAATGACAATGTTGATCCAAATATCAACAAACCTATGATTATTCTAAGATTTCATTGAATATGTGATGAGATAGGATATATTATTTTACTTCTTTTTTTTAGATTATGCCACATAATTAACATAGAGAAATCCTTATTTGATGTGGGAAGTAGACACAATGCACCAAGGTATGAAGAACCAAGGTGATGTATCTAATGCATGGACTTTGACTCTACAAATAGATAGGAGTATCATTGGTCATACATGACATATGGAAACCTTTTTTGATCATGTGAGAGAATGAAGCCATCGAAGTAAGAAGAAAAATACACAAAAGATATAAATAACCTGATATGCACTAGCTATTGTATCGCTTGAGACCATCCCTACACACACAAGGAAAGTATTCTCCAGGGTTGTATTACAAGAACATCCAACAAGCATACTAGATGAAAGAAATGAAAATGCTCCTTTACGTATCCTACTAGACATACCAAGATATTGAAGATCAAGGTAGTTTTGATTGAGAAATGTGAATGAGACAAAAAGATAAATCCAAAATAAAATATCATAATAAAAATATCAATTCCATCATATCTCTTGCTAGAGAGAGTTATTTTAGTTGATATCTGAAATGGTGTCTATTTTAGGAAAGATGTATTTGTTAAGACATTCATTGGATGTTGATTTATTTTTAATGTATAGGATATCGATATGAAGGTTAACCGACATGCTTGAAAATGATCAAGACTTGTGACTTTGTGTGAAAGTTTGTGTTTAGATAACTATTGTATACACCTAAAAATGGTCTAGATAATCTAATTAATTAAATACAATTTATTTCATTAATTGACTCCTTTAATTCATCTACTATTAAATAAATAAAATTATTTATTTATATAGTTCACATTTAAATTCTTCTATCTTTATCATATAATTCTATTTAAATTAAATAAACAAATTTAATACTTTTCTTTATTTAATTATCTAATTCTTCTATTATTTCATCTAAATTAAATAAACAAAATTAATACTTTGTTTTATTTAATTGTTGAATTATCCTATTTATTCTATCTTAATCACATCATTCTATCTTAATTAAATAAACAAGTTCACATACATTTTTTTATTTAATTATCTATTTCTTCCATCTTAATTTAATAAACAGCTTACTATAGTTTGTTTTATTAAATTTAATATCCTCTTTTGCTAAAATTGAATAAATCCAAATATTCAAATAAAGACATATTTCTACAGTTAATTCCTCTTTTCACTCATCATATACACCTACCAAATTAGATATTTGATATCTAATTAATTCAACTCAACCTTCATGGACAAATTTGGAGACAAATTGGAGACAAATTTGTAGGAAAACTTCTTCATCTTCTTCCATTGATTCTTCTTATCCTTTGGCTGAATATTTTTGTGGGGAGGAACAATCTCCATAATCATCTCACGCTTCTTCATATTTCACCATTGAATCCTTCAAATCAAATCCAGACCTTTTCTTTGTTGCCCCTTCGCAAATATGTTGTCGTGAATCTATAAATACAACCTCTTTCTATAGGAAAAAGATCCAAACTTTGTGCAAACTTACTCTGCAGAAATATCAATTGAGCAATCAAGAATTTTAGCAAATAACAAATAGAAATAGCAATAGCAATCATTTTAGAATAGAAATCATGGATTTTCATTTAGCTGCATCTTAGTTTACTGTAGCTTCTTTTATCAGTTTTATGTCAATTTTAATCATAGTATCATCAGCATATCATTTAGCAATCATCATATGAGATTATTTTCTTGCATTTAAAAGTATCTCATTCTCTAGATTGGCATTTTTAATAGTCACACTGTTTACAAAATATGAGAGCCATGGTGATTTAATAAATCTTTGGAGATAGAGATAAATATGACGCTTTCAATAGATTTCTTGCTTCTATTAGATTAATTGTTGTTTAAATCTATTGATATAATGTCTTATTGATTGTGTTTTTTATTCCTTTACACATATTTTACTCACACATGAATTGGCGCCCATCGTGGGGTCGAAAAGCTCCATTTTTAACATCTTTTTCTGAAAAGTATGCTTGCAGGCTTCTTACGTGTTTTGTTTTATCATGATGGAGAGTTTTTACGATGCATACGACAAATCTTTTAGCACATCCAAGCACTGTTACGATGCATCCATGGAATACTCCAACGCATACAACTACTGTTCTGGTGCATCCAATACTCTATTTCACCAGTCAGGGGGTTTCCTTTTAGCCCATTGACCTTTTCTTTTAGCACATTGAATAAATTTTGTGGTGCATAGAACTATTATTTTACGCATTTACATTCTGTTTTAGCGCATTTGATAACTATTGTGGCGCATCTAAGTATTGTTACATAATTTAAAAAATCTGAGGATTAATCACTATATTTTGTGTTCCAGGTGCAAAATACTCTTGTCAAAGATGATGGTCAGAAACATTTACGTAGGTCAAAGACAAAAATTCACAAATTGCTAATGATGTTTGTTGGGATTTTATTTCAATTATTGATTTTCCTTTGGTTAAGATAATGCATTTAGCTTAATTAAAGAAATAGTTTGAACCCCATGTTCACTATGTTTCGAAAGCAATAGGCTTATTCTCTCCCCTTAACTAGGTGAGAAGAATGCTAGACTTGTTATCCTGCTTTATTAACACCTTTAGAAGGCCTATCGTAGTGGAAAAAAGTACTCACCCTATGAGAATGACCTAAGTGGGAACAACCAAAGCTAGGTTTTCCAAACCACTCTAATCAAAAGTGAATTTGGGGAAACCCACAATTCAACGAAAGTGTGCAAGATAACCATCCCCAAAATATTTGTTCTAAAGATTGGGAGGTCTCTTGAGGGAGTTTATCATTTTCCACTCCAAACGGATACCCTTTCTAAGAACTTTATTATAGAATCCAACTATGTCAGTTTCTAAACACTTTTTATATCACGGTACAAGGGGAGGGAAGAATATACCCCCAAGACACTCACCATATAACTATCAGAGACCCTGGCCAAAAGTGGAGGATTTGACTTCGATTAAGACTTGGGAAAGGAAAAAACACGGGTGCCCTCTAGGGGGTGACAGGGTTGTGTGAGATAACATAGTTACAAGTTGTGGGCTGTGATATTCTAAGTGACCTACTTGACAATTAGAAAAGTGCTTGAACTATCTTTATTTGTGTCAAACCTGTGGAAATTGTAAGAATCAGACCTAATTCTAGAATACTCACTACATGTTTAATACATAGAATCTGAAACAACTATTTATAATTTAGCTTTTGTGTGAAGTTATTTTCAAAAGTATCATCCAATTAGATCATCAAATTCCAATATTTACAAACAAAATACATTTCCAAAATATTCATTTGGTTAGAAAATTACAACCTGCAATTAATCCTTTTACTGAGAAAAAGTAGAACAACCAGATAGGACTGTGAAAATACTAACAACTCCTAGACTAGCACATTTACACTCTGTTTTAGCGCATATACCTAGTCTTTTAGTGCATCTACCTAGTTTAAACGACACATCAAAACTTTGTTTTAGCACATCTATCTAGTTTTGTAGTGCATATACACCCAGTCTATCAACACATTTACCTAGAATATCAGCACATTTAAACTCTATTTCAACACATCTACCCAATCTATCAGCACATTTACCCAGTCTGTCAGTGCATGTGCCCAATCTGACAATGCATACACCTTATTTTATAGCACATCTACCCTATCTGATAGTGCATACACCCTATCTTCAAGCGCAACCATATTTGGTTTTAGCGCACCTAAGGTCTGTTATAGCGCATCCACAAAACAAAAAACTAGAGAGCTATTTTAAACTCCTATCAGACTGTTGACATCAGAAATCAGATCTTTGTCAGTACAAAAATATTTTCTCAGTCCAACCAGTGTCTTAAACTTGGAAAAATAGGACCTTACAAGCCAAACTCTTTCAAATTAAACCAAGATCTTACAATTTTAAAGTGGCTCATCATCAAACACAATTCTTGGTTATTAAGTTAAGTTTCTTTATCAAGATTTTGTCATCCTACAATCATGAAACGAAGCAAAATAATCATATTTTAACTTATTCTCATCAATATAATTTACCATTCTATTTGACTTAGTTAATATCCTTGACACTATACCAAACTAAGATCAAAAGTTTATTGAAAACAATAACGTTCGTGTGTCCATTTTAACAAGGTCACGAAGACTAAAATTCCAATAAAAGGAAATTAAAACTCAAACCAGCATGGCTGAAATAGATGAGGATCAATTGAATGCTTTCACTCAATAGATGCAAAACCTTCAACAATGACTCCAAGACATACAAAGAAAAACCACATAAAGAGACCAAACAATGAACACGAGACCTTCACCAAAAACTACATCATCCAATTTCAATGTCTTTGAATTTTTGTAAAAGTTTAATAAGCCCAAATCTAAGTCCTCAAACACAAATGATATTGAGCAATCCTATCATGTCATGCATTTATCTCCATCAACCATAAGCCAAAATAAACATCAAGATTCTTTCAATCAAGTTAACAATTCCATCCAATCATCCTCTTCTATCATATCTTCAACATCCAATGATTCATGTCAATCTCTCAATCCAAAGCATGCTAGCATAGACTCCCCTACACATCAAGATTAAAATATTCTTTCCACTCCATCCAATGATATCAAAATTCTACAAATTCTTCCAATATTTGATCAAGATCCCATTTCTCAAGAATCTTATGGCAATCCCCTCCTTTCACTTTTCATCCAAAATAATTCCCTTCCATCTCAAGAGACAAGTATCCTTCCAAGTTCTTCTTCCACGTCATCTAATCAATCCATACCATCTCATGATTCTATTGCATCACAAGAGCATGATAGTTCTTCCATCCTATCTAATGATTTCTTACCAACTGATGATCAAGACATTCTTTCTACAAAATCTCATGATTCCCTTCCTCATCAAGATCAAGATATGCTTCCATTCAAGGATACCCTTTCATCCCATGAAGATGTTTATCCTTCTCATGATCAAGATATGCATTTCATACCACTTCATAATGATTCCATACTAAATAAAGGGAAAGCTACTTCCTCTCCTACACCTCATGATCCTTTTCCAAGTCAAGATCAAAACACCCCATCATCCCCATGTCAAGATCCTATCACACCTATTCAAGCTATCCATGAACCCCACATCTATAAATTGGGATCCTCCACCTTTATCCATTTCGGTTTACTTCAAACACCTATCCTCTCATCCATATCATATCCTCCCCAAAATGGACTCACATCTTGTTTCACAAACAATTCATATCCCATTGGTAAATGAATGTGTCAAAGTATGAATTACAAAGGAAAAGGATTAGGCCTTCATGAACAAGGTATCCTAGAACCCCTTTTTGTTCAAAGAAACCCATATCACCATGGCCTTGATTATATTCCTAAGTGTACTAGCTCATCAAACCTTCCATCTATCCTAGGTCCTCATTCTAGTTCATCAAGCATTCCATCTATCCTAGGTCCTCATCCTAGTCCATCAAACCTTCCCTCTATCCTAGGTCCATATCCTATTTCTCAAGAACAAACAAGGCACACATCCTTGATGCCCTTTCAAAATTCTACCCACATTAACTCATCTATAATACCTCCATATGATTCATCTCAATCCACCCCTCCCATTGCTCTTGAAAGCAATTTGGGTGCCAAATAGAAAAAGCTTCTATATCAAAATCCACATGTATCAAAGGATCAACATGTCTCCTCGAAGAGACATGCAAAAGTACAAGACAATTTGATCCAAAATCAAAAGAAAAATCTAAAAGGCCACAAAAGCCCATCAAAGCAAAAATCTCAAAGACCACAAAGGTCCATAAATCAAAAGAAATTTTCAAAAGGTCACAAAGGCCCATCAAAGCAAAAAGGAAATTTTCAAAGACCACAAAGGTCCATAAATCCAAAAAAAAATGTCAAAGGCCACAAAGGCCCACAAAGAAAAAATAAAAGTCAAAAGTCGTGGATTCCTAAAATTCTCATAGAAGCAATAAAATCTAAATTGGCATCCAAATTTTCTAATCCAAAAGCTTCCTCCAATTTTCCATCAAATAACCTATCACCTTCCAAATACATTTTTCTTCCATCACTCCACCACCCTTCAAGGTGTGTGCCAACATTGATCTTTCCATCCTTTCCATATATCCATCAATAGGCCTTCCAACCTTTTCTCCATTATCCAACATTCATCCCCCATCATTCTCCTTTAATCCAAACCTTTGCATAAGTCCTTAGATTCTTCCATCATATCATTTATTTTCCAACATTTAGGAGTCTAATTCCCATTGCCATGGTTTATTAGAGGGATATTTGGTTGTGAAACTTGATGCTTAAGTCCTTCCTCCATCTCCCTATCATCCATATTCCTCTTGTGCTCTACACTTAGGGACAAGTTTCATCCATCTAATAATTCATGGGCATTATGCTTTCTATGCTTATTCCTTACATTTCCATCTTTTGATCTTGACAAGGTTAAGGATCTTCTTGAACACCATATATCTTATCCTATACACTTTATCCATATCTTCCATACCATATCTTTCATCTTATCCATATTCCATCATTCTTACTAAATACATCCTTTCTTCCTTTCCTCGATCTTGATGAGGAATAGAGGCAAAATACTTGGGCCTTGTGTCTGTATCTTATCTAGTTGATCTTGATCATCCCATTAATTATTTTTATCCTTTCTTTCTTCCATTCCATATCTCCTAGCTTATCAAAATCCATGTCATCATGTCGCTTTGCAACCTTGAATCTTATCATGTAAATCATATTTGAGCCTAACTATATAACATTATCCAATCCTCATATCTTTTGTCAATCAATCATCAAAAATCATCAATCTTATCATACTTATAGGAAATTAGTGATCCTAAGTACTTATCATCATCATGCCTTATGGAATCAATCATTCCTAGCATCTTAATCAATCAACCATTATCATCTTTTGACAAGAGATATGTTGCTTGTGTGACATGTTTTGCAGTGAATCTTTCATTTTGATCTATCATTTATCCATGGTTGCATTACCCCTATTGTGGGGCATCTTGTTCCTTCAATCAATCATATCATCTCATTTCATCGTAAATATCCTGAAAAATACAAAAAAAAAAATCAAGAAAACAAAAAACACAAAAAAATTAAGAAAATACAAAAATACAAAAAGAATCAAGAAAACAAAAAATACAAAAAATCAAGAAAATACAAAAATACAAAAAAAATCATAAAATCTGAAAAAGTGCAATAAAAAAATGTAGTGAAAACTTGGAAATAGGTGCTACTTGTGATTTAAACTAGATTTTCCATCTATTAGATGCATGTCTTGGTCATTCACTTTCGCCATCATTTTTCCTATCATTGAAAAGAAAACCTCATGTACATATCATGGCAATGTGGACATGTCTCACCCTAGCTTGGGGGAAAAATCCTGAACTCACTGGAGGCAATAAACTTTGAGCTTAATCAAATGGACAAACAACAATATGACAACAAAGAAAACACAATGATCATAGGGAAACTCAACATTGAACATACATCAAACATCAAAACATTTCATAAAATCAACCATCCATATCAAACAACTTTAGATGGATGATATTCTTTTGAATCATGATTTTATTGCTTTAGCTTGAATGTTCAAATGTTGTACTTTGATTTTTGTTATCATTTCTTTGGAGCAACTTGATGATGTATTCAACTAGAGAAGCTAGGAAGGAGAACGGTATGTTCTTTGTTTGTTGTCTATGAGTTGATCATTATTATTGTGTGAATTTTCACAAGACATGCTCTATCAAGTATCACTGATGACATTCATAATTCACATAGGAAAGTGATTGATTCTTGTTTGTTTACATAAGAAATGCTTAGGTCGTCTCGGTTTAATTATACCTAGATTCTTGTGTTCACTTGCAATATCAAAAATCATGAAAGTAGTACTTTGGTTATCATGGTCTAACTCATACCATCGATGCTTGTACTCACTTTCAACATTTTAAAGGCTCAATGATTATAAAAGCATGATAAATGGACTATTAAGATGACAACATTTGCATATGTAGATTTGCATGGTTAAATTAGATTTCATTCATATTAGTTTTGCATCTGCATTATATATTTTCCAAGGCTGGTGAATCAATAACATGATAGAGCAATCATAAAATCTCTAAATGAATAAGTGTACATCATCAAGTTTTAGTACATTAATCAATCCTATACTGGGGCATATCAATCAAAGCTGATAAACCACATCAACTAATGATATCTATATCAGCCTGCACCAAATGCAAAATCATGTCCCATGTCTTTGGGAAGAACTCTAAAATCATCCTATGATCATAACATATTGCAAATCAACAATATTATCAATCAATCAAAAATCAATTATCCCATCAATCTAATCGGCTCTGGTGAGACTTTGATCAAATCTCATGAGTGACTATCATTGAACCTTGCCTATCATGAGGTCAAACATCAACCTATCATTGATCTTTGCCTATCATGAGGTCAAACATCAATCTATTATTGATCCCCGCCTATGATGAGGTCAATCATCAATCTATCATTGATCCTCGCCTATCATGAGGTCAATCAATCAATCTATCAATGAACCTCGCCTATCATGAGGTCAATCATCAATCTATCATTGATCCTCACCTATCATGAGGTCAATCAATCAATCAATCATTGAATCTCACCTATCATGAGATCAATAATCTTCTAATCTATCAAGATCATCAATCAATATCAAATCAAAGGCTGACACGATTGAAAATCATCAAACACAAAGAGGAAAAGCAGGGCAACATTTAATCAACTGGTAGAATCAATATTCTATATCAGGAGACAAATCGATTTTGCATTCGTGAAATTGAAAATCTTTATCAAATCATCAAAAATCATAAAAAATTTAAAAAATCCAAAAAAATTAAAAAATTAATTGATTTATCTCCTGAGGGGGCATATATTCATCATCACTTGACAATCAAATAAATAAATTATTTATTTATATATGATTTAATTGATTAATTGACTCCTTTGATTCATCTACTATTAAATAAATAAAATTATTTATTTATATAGTTCACATTTAAATTCTTATATCTTTATCATATAATTCTATATAAATTAAATAAACATTTATTTAGTAATTTGCTTTATTTAATTATCTAATTATTCTATTATTTCATCTAAATTAAATAAACAAATTTAATACTTTGTTTTATTTAATTGTCAAATTCTCCTATTCATTCTATCTTAATCACATAATTCTATCTTAATTAAATAAACAAGTTCACATACATTGTTTTATTTAATTATTTATTTCTTCCATCTTAATTTAATAAACAACTTACTATAGTTTGTTTTATTATATTTAATATCCTCTTTTGCTAAAATTGAATAAATCCAAATATTCAAATAAAGGCATATTTCTATAGCTAATTCCTCTTTTCACTCATCATATGCACCTACCAAATTAGATATTTTATATCTAATTAATTCAACTCAACCTTCATAGACAAATTTGGAGACAAATTGGAGACAAATTTGCAGGCAAACTTCTTCATCTTCTTCCATTGATTCTTCCTATCCTTTGGCTGAATGTTTTTGTGGAGAGGAATAATCTCCATAATCATCTTAGGCTTCTTCATCTATCACCATTGAATCCTTCAAATCAAATCCATACCTTTTCTTTGTTTCCGCTTCACAAATATGCTACCATGAATATATAAATATAGCTTCTTTCTACAGGAAAAAGATCCCAACTTTGTGCAAACTTACTCTGTAGAAATATTAATTGGGCAATCAAGCATTTTAGCAAATAACAAATAGCAATAGCAATCATTTTAGAATAGAAATCATGGCTTTTCATTTAGCTACATCTTAGTTTATTGTAGCTTCTTTTATCAGTTTCATTCAATTTTAATCACAGTATCATCAACATATCATTTAGCAATCATCATATAAGATTAGTTTCTTGCATTTAAAAGTATCTCATTCTCTAGATTGGCATTTTTAATAGTCACAGTGCTTAAAAAATCTGAGAGCCATGGTGATTTAATAATCTTTAGAGATAGAGAGCAATATGATGCTTTCAATAGATTTCTTGCTTCTATTAGAATAATTTTTGTTTAAATATATTGATATAATGTCTTATTTATTATGTCTGTTATTCCTTTACACATGTTTTACTCACACACTTTCTTCTATTTATTTCACCAAAGGCGAGGATGACGATAGGTTTATTATGGATGACAGTGTTAATTGCATATGGAAATGAGATTAGATGAATGAGTTTTTATTTTTAAATGTTTCAAATGTTTTTTGACCTTTGAGGATGTTTTGAGGTGATTTTTGGAATTTTGATGTTTTCTAAGTTTTTTTTGGTATTTTGAAAATATTTCAATATTTTTTTTTAGGTAAAAGGCCCATGGCCTATATATATTTATATATATTAAAATAAATTTTGTACGTAGAGATTATATCAGATGGAATAACAGAACATAAGCAAAATTCACTATCAGTTCCCAATTTTCCCATGAGATCATTCTTTTGTTTGCAATGTAGATGGGAATACAAAATGAAACATTGATTTGTCAATATTTGTCAAATTCTAAGGGCCTGTGGATTGTTTCTGGATACCTTCTTTAACCTTTACATTTTATGAGTGAATCCAAAACCAGAATTTATGCAAAAAAATCCCAAAAATTGCTTACTATCGACTAGAATGTTACTCCTCCATACGTTCCACTTGGATTGAACTCTCATCTTGAGCCTCTATGTTCTCCTGAGCTTGCAAACCATGGGCCAACGGACCATATCCTGTAGCTAGTTCAATTACAATTTGAATTCCCTGAGCTAAACGTGGGAAAGCAACCTAGCCATTCCCTATCATGTTGACATTTTCTACACTATTATGAACAACCCCTAACTTCACTCGATTTGCATTTGGACTAGAGGATGTCCCTTGACCTCCCATCCCAACAAGAGAGATATTTGGAGGAGGATGAGAGGAATTCAATTTAAGGAAGGAAACAACATAATACTTCTCCTTAATTGCCATATCCATATTCACACAAATTTTCTGACAATTCTTCCTTAAGGTATTCAACAATCTACTATCACTTTTATATTGTAGAGCCAGTTTGATAGAATCATAAATCTCTTCAATACCATGACGATGCCTAATAAGCTCTCTAGGAAAAAATCCTCCTATATCCCCATCCCCATTGAAAATATTGTAACCTTGGGCCACAACTAGTAGAGCATTATTTTGCAGAAATTGGGGTTTGAAAAATTGATCTGCAATTAACATTACTTCTTGTAGAGATTGTAGTAAATCCATGATGTTTGAAAGAAAAATAGAGAGAACCTAGATGGGAAGATAATTCTTCTTGCATGCAGGCTTGTCACCTCCATGCCAAGCATTGTACGAACAAATTCCTCAACCCTAGGGCAACCCAAATTGAAAACCGCATTTAGGTAGTCATGAGAAAAGTACTCCTCAAACGACTGCTCCCAAGGCTACACCTTCATATTTACTCTGAGATTCCAAGGTTTAAAATCCATCTTGCAACTTTTCACCACATAAAAAAACACTCATAGAATGAGGGCCAAAAGTAGACCATTGGATAAATACACCATAAACAAACACCTCCCTTTATAGCCAATAAAACCATGTGCAAATCTACTTTTTTCCTGACAAGGAATATTTTGTAGTCATGAGAAGTAGAGCCTATTTAATTTGTAGCAAATAAAAAATTGTAGTAGCATGTGTGAATAGTGCATTCCCTATCCAACTTTCTATGTCACACTCCAAACCATCATAGCTCCATGTACCTAAAAAATAACAAACCTTAGAAGAAACTTGATGCTAGCAACATTTGTCCATATTTATACAATGTTGTCATCAACATATCTAAAGATGAGCCTTTCAAATCCATCGACAGGTTGATGACACAAATGAGGCACCTAAACCAAGGTGAGGTACCTTATAAGGCATAATGTAATCATTATTCAACACTTCTTCCAACTGAGTGTACCAATAAGTGAAGAGCCATCAAATACCATTAGCATCATCATAGATAACTCAACATCTCCCAATATAACTATTAAGCTAGGTTGGAAAGCTATGCCATGAGCATCATCCTCTTGTCCCATGACGAATCCCTGATCATTGTCTGATCAGTGTGATCATTTAAAGTTTTTTAATTTCCTTTGTCAACCATGAATACTAGCAATTGAGGGAATTGTTTTACAATCTCTTGATGTCCCAATATCTCAAATTCTTGACCATCACAACCCATATTTGCAATCCTATCAGCCTATTTGATTCCCTCCTTGTATGTATGTGTAATTTAAATTTATTGAAAAGAATCCATCACCTTCCAAACTTTCTCCAACACATAGCCTAATCTCCAATTGTGTATTTCTCTCTCCTTACAATCATTAATAATAATAAGAGAATCACCTTCAACATGCAAATTATGAATGCTCATGGTTCTTGCTAGCTTCAAACCATGAAGCAATGCTTGCACTTCTCCAATATTATTAGTGCTATTTGGTAATTGAACTGCTTTAACTACTAATATAGAGCCTTTCTAATCACTGATAACTACTCCTACTCCTGACACACCTGGGTTCCCCCTTGATGATCCAAGCTATAAATTGAGCACCTTTGAAAGGTAAAGATATAAGCTGCCAATTTTGTAAAAGACAATTATCCCAAGCGGTAAACAATGAGATACATTCTTATGGCTTTGAACAAATGAGTTAACTACCTCTGAGATTGGTTTTTCTATCTTATGTTTAATCTGCTAAATTGATTGGGATTGTTGTCTAAAAATTTGTTTATTTCTTTCCCACCATAGACTCGAGATTACAAGAACTGGAGCAACTCTACATATACAAGCAAAAAAGAATATTTAAATAATACTTTCTAGATAGTAAACAAATCCCATAAGGATGAGGGCATTGGAAAAGATCTATGCAATTTGTTTTTAATAAACTTCCAACACTCTTATTCTACCTCACACCCCACAAATAAGTGATCTACTAATTCAAAAACTTCTTGGAAAAGTACACACTTGAAATGCTCTATAAAACCTAACTTACTCACTCTATCACTTGTCAATACTCTTTTGCATAGAGCAAGCCATGTAAAACTGCCTGCTTTAGGAAGAGTCATTGAGTTCTAACAAAAAGAATATTCTCTATGAGATTTATTTTGTGGCACATTTTCTATGAGGGACTTATAACCTTGCTTTACTATGTAATTACCATCCTTAGAAGGCACGTGAATTAACTTATCTGCCCCTCTTGAAAGAAACACGGTTCTCTCCTATAGAACTTTATGTAAGGAATTTTTTTGATTTAATGTAATGATTGGATTCAAAAAATCCTTCCATACAACTTTCCCTAAAATAGGTTCAATACTAGCAACATAATCCTTTAGTTTTCTGCCCCATATATCTGTTAAAACTTGTTCCAATGGAAGTAACTCTTGAATTGAAGTCAAAGGAGGGTACCCATTCCATGAGTCCTTCCAAAAGTGAACACTTTCCCCATTATGAACCTCCCAAGTTAGAAATGGGATAATAACCTCCCTACAAGCTACTAAAAAGTTCCACATAATAGAGCCACTTTGAGGTTTTGATATAGTTAATATTCTAGCTGAATTATCATCATCCAAATACTTAGCTTGCATTAGACTACATCATCTCAAATTTGGCTTTTGATACATTTTCCATACTAGCTTTTCTCCAAGAGCTAAATTTCTTGCAGGTAGGTTATGCATACCTACTCCTCCACTATTTTTATTCATACACATATTTTCCAAAGATACCAATGGAACCTTCTTTTTTCATCCATATTTACCCTCCACAAGAAATTCTTGATAAGCTTTTCAATTTGATCCACAATTCCTGATGGAGCCTTCAAAACAAAAATAAAATAATTTGGAATAGATGCTAATACTGACTTAACCAACAGGATGCAACCAAAGAAGGATAACCATCTAGCCTTCCAAGAAAAAATTTTGGATTTGATTTTGTCTAGTAACTTATGCCAATACTAAAATTTATTCACCCCTATAAAAAAAGGAATGCCTAGATATGCACAAGGAAGCTTTGTTGCTTGGAAACCCAACAAAGTTACCAGCCTCTTTGAGATAGAAGACTTTGTATTAAAAATATAAATTTTGGACTTAGAGGCATTTACCTTTTGACCCGAAGCAAAGGAATATTTATCAAGTACCTATTTGACTTGTTTTACCTCTAGTGCAAAGAGGATTTTCCAAATAAGAGGGTATCATCTGCAAATAAAGAGTTCATTGCTACAATCCTTGTATTTGGAATGGATACTCCTTGAATATTTTTGGGTTTTCAACATGTTTGGATTAAGAGAACATGACCTAAGGGATAGACCTATGCCTCAAGGACTCATCTTTTATGGCCTTACCTATGTGAATTTTTAGAGGCTTCATAGTTTGATTATTTGTACTTGGATTAACACATTCTTGATGGCTAATGATGTTTTTGGGATTTTGACATTTTGTGGATGTTTTGGTATTTGACGTTATCTGGATGTTTTGGTTTTTGATGTTATCTGGATTTTTTTGAGGGTTTTCTAGATGATACCTAGATCACGTTATGAGTTATAGGACATGGATCAAGATTTATTTGGAAGCAATATGTAAGTACCTACCCCCTAGTGTCTAGCAATGTATGGAATGCTATGAGTGGAAGCATGGATCAGGATGGATATGTGATAAATGCCAAGGATTACCTTGTGATAGGATAAAATGTTCAAATAAAGGATGGTTTTTTGGATAGTGCTAGATAGAGGCTATGGTATTGCATAAGATATAATATGATAAGATAAATGATAAGGACCATGTTAAGTTATTATCAAGAGAAAGTTTGAAATATGCTCCTAATCTTTGTCAATATCAAGATAATATTAGATTTGGATGAAAAGTGCATTGGATGGATCAAGGATTTATTATGGATAAGATGAGATGCTTCAACCTAGAATGGTGCACGTAGATGCTTGATTGTACACATGATGCCCATTTTCTAGGTTTTCATCATGGTACTTGACCAAAGTGCCACCAAAGTGGTTTTCACTAGAGGACGATTTTTCTCTTTACTATTTTCTTGATTTTTTTAATTTTTTATGATTTTTTTAATTTTGAATGATTGGATTATGTTCAACCACCTATTGGTATTGATGTAGATATTTTTGTCAAGATATGACAATGATGCACCACTTAGAGGAGTTTATTTTCCAAGATGTAGGAACTTAAATATAACCCCTGAATGTTTTTATCTTCCTTATCAATACCAAAGTTAACCTTATCTAGATGTGCACATTGTGATAGAGTGACCTTAGAGTCGTTATGATAAAGAGTTTTTGCCAGGACATGATTAATGTGAGAGTTGGATATTTAGGGTTTTTTGGGGGAAGGTATATTTTGATGAGGAATATGAAACAAGGATGGATCAATGAGTAGTTTGGATAACGGATATTTGATTCTCCAAACTTGGGATGATGAGAAATGAAAGGTGGATATACGATTTGTATTGGAATTAGGACCAACTTCTTCATATACTTTTTATGTCACTATTGAAGCCTTCTTTTTCTTTTATGGACATATTTTATGGAAGAAATTCCCTTTTTTATTTTTCCCCATAGCTTTTTTGACTAATGAAGTTTGATAGGAATCATTTTCTTTATTTTTCTTTGGGATCCATTTGAATTTTATGTGTCCATTTTGATTTATCAATTCATCAAGTTCAATGACATGATTTTTCTTTGATATAGATTTTTCTCTTGTTGATCCCAATTAGTGGATGGAAAGATGTGAGGATGGTGATTCATGACATAGATGGTTGAAGTTTTGGCAACATATTTATTATAAGTACTCTTCATGACTCCCATTTTTATTTACATTAGGTAAAGTTTCCCCCAGTATTATGGAGGTATTCCTGATATGATTAGATTCTTTAATTGTTGAATAACCAATACCTTACTTTTTAGGGTTTTTGACCATTAGTAATGGTTCTAAGATACCCATTTTATGTAGGTCTAATCCATCTCTTTGATAATGCATCTATTGACTAATTGCAACTAAATATACTTTTCATGGTAAAATGATGAGGTTACTTCTTCTCTACTCTACCAGGAACCTTCAAAGGTAGTAGTAGAAGTACTAGATTCTAGTTGTTCTTCAAAATATGTTTGTGATTCACAGTTGATGTGGGAATCTTCTTCATGATCAGTTTCTAAGAGTTCAACATGAATTTTTGTGAACTCTACTATAACTTGATCACTTGCAAGGATATTAGGAGTAGGATACTCTTTCTCTAGAGGACAATCATCTGTGTGTCTATTGGAAGTAAGAATCTCATAGGTAGATGTAGGAGTAATTGGTGTATGAACATGATCATCAGTTTTGAAATCTTGTATGGATTGGAAGATACTCATTAGATCATGATAGTATTTTGGGGAATTAGATCCTTGATCTTGACTCATTTTAAAGCAATTTCCATTAACATATTGGAAAATACTACTCATATCATTATAGTATTTTGGAGATATGGATTCTTGATCTTGACTCAATTTAGAGCAACTTTTGTTATACTCAAGATTATTTTTATGGCATGGACCTTGGATTGATGATAGAATATGGAAAGAAGAATATTTATTATTCTTGATGGTTTTAGATGGTATGATACAAGCTTCTCTTAATGGGACTTCTTCAATGTTTCCTATCGTGAAGTTGAATGAAAGAGATATATTGTGATTTGATACATATTCAATTTCCATTAACATATTGGAAAATACTATTCATATCATTATAGTATTTTGGAGATATTGATTCTTAATCTTGACTCAATTTAGAGCAACTTTTGTTATACTCAAGATTATTTTTATGGCATGGACCTTGGATTGATGATAGAATATGGAAAGAAGACTATTTATTATTCTTGATGGTTTTAGATGGTATGATACAAGCTTCTCTTAATGGGACTTCTTCAATTTTTCCTATCGTGAAGTTGAATGAAGGAGATATATTATGATTTGAGACATATTTAATATCATCCTTTCAATATAGAGAATTGCTAGACACTGTTGATTGATCTTGATCATGAATTAGGAAAGTATCTTGATACATGTTCAATTTCCCATTTTGTGAAGAATGAGTAGTATTGACATACTCATCAAATCTCTAGATATGTCCTACTACATTATCATAGTTATGGCTCACATTGCTATAACTTGTTTTTCCATAATATTTAGCTTTTCCATGATTAGACACTAGATTTTTGTAGATTCTTATATCTTTGTTTCTAGAGTTTCTAGGTTGTTGATCAATATTTAATTCTCCTTGATCAATAAGGTCTTGGATAAGATTTTTTAGCTTCACACAATTATGTGTCTTATGACCCTTTTTTCTATGATATTGGAAAAAATCATTATCATTATACTACGAGGGTTTTATTTATGGTTTAGGATAGTTTCAAAACTTAGGAAGTTCGATGTGTTTTGATTGGATCAATTTATTTTGGACTGACTCAATAGGCTCCCCCAGAGGGAGTAAATTATTGTTGAGGAACATTTCTAGGTCTTGGTGGTGGTGGTCTTCTTGGAGGATTAGTGCTTTATATGCTCAATTTTTTATTATTCGGCTGAGATTGCATGGTTATCATAAATTTTGCATCAATGACATTGTCATTAGTTACAATCTTATTTTTGGCCCATATACAGGGTTTTTTCACTTGAACTAGATGGTTGGTGATTGTCCTTATATATTTTTACTAATCCTTTAGTAATGATTTATCTCTCAATGTTAATCCCTTTAGAGATGAGTTCTTCAAAGTTTGTTACACATTACATTCATAATTGGAAGGTGAGATCTATGTTTAGGTTACTAGAAATGATCTCTACTTGTTTTTTGGGCATTGGCCATTTGCACTTTCTTGTCTCGTGTCTCCATTTTTATAGGAAAGAGGCAAATAATTCTCCTTTATTTTTTTTAGAGTGTATAGTTCCTCTAAGGTTATTTCAGCATCATCTTGTAGGAGAAATGAGCTACAAATTGATCTATTATCTTTTGAAATGTTTTTATTCCTTAAGGTAGATGTGAGAACCACTCGATAGCTTTCCCACCCAAACTATGTGGAAAATGTTGCATAATATAGGGATCATTATGTGATACCTCATGAAAGTTGCATAGAATTCTCTTATGTACTCTCTGGGGTTTTGAAGTTTAAGGGAAAGGGTAACATTGTTATGCTTCTGTTGAATTGGTATGGATATAAGTCTTGAATAGTATATGATATTTTTATCTTTCCCAATTGTATATCTTGAATATTTTATGTCAACGTTTGAATTTTTGAGGATATATCAGTAGGTGGAACATTTTATAGTGGATTGTAAGTGTTATATTGATTTGGATCTTAGTATGTAGGTGGGTTAGTGTCATATGAATTGTATGGAGTTCGAGGACCCATTTGATTATGTGGATTGGGTTGGGGTGGAGGAGGTGCATTGAAAGGTCCAAATTGGTGTTGGTGTATAATGTTTTGCTTAGGGTTTTTTTGCATGGCTTATTGTTATTGTTATGAAAGTAATTGTAGTTCAGCTTGCAATTTTTGTTGAGTGTGTAATTGTTGTTGATATTTTTTCAATTGTTGTTAGGAAAGTAGTTGTTGTTGTGCATCAAATTATTGTTGGTATACAATGTTTTGTTGGTGTTGTGGGGTAGGATTCATTTGTTGAGGGTTGATGTATTGATTTGGTGGTATGATGTTGTGTTGGCGAGGTTTTTGATATTTAGGTTGAGTTTGAGGTTATTGTTGATGAACATGTATGTTTTGTGAGGGTGGTGTGGTAAAAGGATTGCTCCCATAGTTCATCAAATTCAGATTTATTAGGTTTAGATTTGGTATGTTTAAATTTGGTTTCCTAGTGTATGTGGATGGATTGTATGTATTTTGTAAGCCTAGTTTTGTATGAGGTCCCTAGACCTTGAGTGCTATATAGTGGATTTTTATATTGGTTTGAAATTTTTGTTTGATCTACTCCTTGTAAAGTGACTATGGATTTACTTGTGACATTTGATGAAGAAGGATTAGGTATTTGTTCAATGATATGTTTTACTAAGGGGCCCCTTCCTTGTGGATTGTCCATTTTCTATAAAACTTGAAAAGGTTGGTTTTCCATAAGTTGATTGACATCAAAATTAGGGGGAAATTTTACACCTTATTGTGTGAATATTAAAATGTATAGATTTGGATCTAAACTTAACATGGAATCCACTGCTCTAACAAGAGATGGGTCCTATGTCATTTCTAATATATGTTCAGGTGTGAATTCAAAGGATTTATTAGTGTCATCCACTATATGAACTATTTAAACTTCACTGGGTTGGGTTGCATTTTTGTTGGCAAAGGAATTTCATACCCTATAGGATTATTTTTAGGAATTCTATACACTTAATCACTAGCACATGTAGTAGTGGTACTTATGGTAGTTGGGGGAGTTATTCCACTTGGATTATTCTTCATTTTCTTTTGAGATCTATTTGTGACTATAAAACTTGTAGTTGTCCTAGGAAATATGGATTTTGAAAGTGTATGAAGAATTTTTTGTTGGGATATTTGAGTTTCCTAAAATCAAGCTAGCAAAGAGACCTTAAGCTTCTTTTGACCAATGATGGATGTTATTTGGATGAATGGATTAAATGAAACCTTGAATTTTGGATAAGTTTTTTTTTATCAAATCTCTTGATTAAGATGTTTTCTGGGGATGATCTTGTCATGCCAAAAACTTAACAAAAAAATATACATAAGGAAACGACATAAAATATTTTTTTTTTACCAAAAACACATGAATAATTCACAAAATTTTGTTTCCAAAGTAGTTACAAGAGAAAAGGCCCTAAGGGACAAACCTATGCCTCAAGGGCTCATCTTTGATGGACTTGTCTACATGATGCACAAAGGCTTCATAGTTCAACAACTTGAATTTAAACCAACTCATATTTGGTTGACTAACAAAAGGGTATGCCCACTAGGTTTTAAATGATTTCTTTACCTCAATCACAATCATAATGGACACAACAATAATCCACACTATCTTGTAAAATGCTAACACATTCTTTTGTTTTGATGTTATTCTAGACTTAAGGTATCTCTCTCTATACTTTTATTTTAGAAATAGGGTAATATATCTCATGTAGTTTATCTATCTTATTTTTAAGTTGAGTGACTAACTTACAATGTCTACTTATTGTCAGATAGTTCATGATAATACCTGTATTTAGATTAATGAAACTGATATAAAACTATACATATTCTATCAATAAGCTTCCAATAGATATAAAATCATTTTCAATAATCATATAAGACTTAAAAAAACTAATATTTAAAGCTTAATGACTCAATAATATAAAATTATGTATTACTAACTTGATTTCTAATGTATGAAAATACTTCAAGGATCATTCAAAATGATAACAATAATATTTTAATGATATTTGAGATATATATATTATCTTATTGATAATAACATAATCAACAATGAAAAGGTTTGATAACATCTCAAAAAATAAGATTTTATAGGTATGTTGTCTAAATAATCAGTGTTTCTAATTTATCAATGTATTTCCTTTAAATCCAATAGTCTTTGTTAGTACTCTCTCATTTATCATAACATTTTGATATATAAAATTCCAACACAAGTGTCTTAGTCCACATATTATTATCTTAGACCTCTCATCTATAGATCCAACAATGCCTCAATTCCACTAATTATAGAGTTCAAAGTTGATGGGTATATCAATAGAGAGAATGTTGTTACTCGAGGGTTAATAGGAACATTGATTATATATTTATTGACACCAGTCAGCTTTTCAATCCAATGCACATCAGTTCAACATTAAATTTACCCACACAATATGCGTTTTGCAAGTAACTCTATCACCACAAACCCATATAAACACTATAAATACCACATTATCCAAGGAGCATCATATAAATTGCTAGAAAGGAATATAAAATCAGTGGACATATTTACCAATAAAATAAAAATATTTTATACCATCAATCTAGGCCAACGAATAATATAATTTGAATAAGAATGTTGTATGTTGTTTTTCAATGGGGACATACACAAACACACCCATAACAATGAGCATTGAGGATGAAGTTTGATGGTGAGAGATTGGGAGGAAACATGGGAAGTGTGAAGTCTTTTGGTAACAATCCACACGAGATATGTGTGTCTAGATAAATGTAGTCATATTAAATATAAATGATCCCTCACACTAACAATCAATCTCATCTTAGTTTTATCTTTTCCTTCAACGATCGTTATCTTACTACATAGAAAGGTTCTTAAAATTAGTTTATTTCTTCTTTTCTACAAATAGGGATTTTGTACTAACATACATTTTGCACTAAAGTACATTATTTTCCTTATTTTGTATGTCTCCCCATCCTAAACACCTTGCTTTAGAATTTGGTTTGTCAACACCAAATTTTGCAATGAAGTTTCCATCAACTATGCCTGACATTTGTCAATGGGTCATCAACTACCATTTAATAGACAATCATTTCAACCAGTGGCCTGTAAATTACCTCAAATTAACATAAAAGTCAATATACCTATTGTAGTCTAGGAAATTGTATAACTTTACAATTTCACACCTTGTTTCCATCTCCTTAATTAATTGAACTTAATTAAGCCTCTAATCAAGAAAAAATTATGCATTCCAAAGCCTTATTATTCTCATTTTTTAAAAATATTAAATAATTTCCAATATTAATTAAAACACCTTGGAAATTGAGTGTCCTAGACCTAGGTCCTAGGAATCATTTTCCCAAGGTAAAATGGGTCCCCTTTATGTCCTAGGACTCAATTTTTAATATGTTTTGGTGACATTTTAATCATTCAAATTCAAGTTTCAAGTGTCAGATTTTGGAATCTATTTTTTGGGAAATTAGATAAACACCTATAAGTACATAGTCTTTTATCATTTGAGATTTAACTAAGAAGAATAATTAAGAGGCAACATTATCTAGCATTAAGGAAACTTTCACATGAGAAAATATTATTGTCAAGAGCATTGAAGAGTAGATTTATCAGTCATCTATAGCAACAATCAAGATCATATCATCATGTCAAAGTTCATGTGTGTTCATGTCATGTTTTGGAGCTAACATTTTGATGTAGATTTCAAGCATTCAAGAATCAATCAACCAAGACAATTCATAAAAGGTCCAAGCCTTAGAGTGTTGTGTTTGACTTCAGTCTTCTAAGGGAAACCATTAAGGGTTTTGTGAGTTATAACAAGATTTGTTCATTCATCAATTCCTTCATTTTTTCATTATTTCATTATCAAGGTTTAATTACCAAACATGGGGCTTGACTAAGGAAAACTAGGGAAAACTTTAGTGGTGAATATTCACCAATTGGTGAATATTAGATATCGACCAAGTCAAAAATGGAAAATTAATCGCACCCAACAAGGTGGCCAAATTGCTTGTATTTTATGTATTATCGATCCAATGCATGTGCATTCACCATCGATTTATTTTATGATGCATATTTAAGTAATCAATTCAACACAAAAAACTACACATTTCAAATGGACCAATTAATATTTTAGCCTGGAATCTCAAAAGCATATAATAAATCACCTACATATTCTCCAAAACTATTAAAACAACATTGTATATTAGGACCCATTTCGCCAATTAAAATTTACAAATAGTTGATTGTGAGGACCCATTTCATCAATTAAAATTTACAAATAGTTGCTTATGAGGACCCATTTCTCCAATAACATTAAAAAATAATTACATTTGAGGACACATTTCACCAATTATCATGACACCTCTATGCTAATCGTAGGGCCATAATCGCCTTGAAAATTACAATGTATCGTTGTATAAGCATGTGTGATTCACCAATTTTTTAATATACCATTTAAAAATATCATGGAATTCACCAAATATGGATAGATATAGATACAATCAAAACTATCATTTATTCTTACACAATTTATTTAGTTCTAAACTTGTGAGCTCTTGATTCAGAAGTTGGACTTGGAACCTTGAATTTGATCTTAGGAAAGTTACAAAATTTCAACACAATCATTCCTACAATAACAAATAGCAAGTCAGTGAAAACCTAAACTTAAAGGTGAGTGATCATTTCTTCATAGTGTTATAAGATTTCTTTATCTCTTTTCCATTGTTGCTTCAATATTAAAGCTGATATTGAGTAGGGAATGTGATCTATATTCTCTATCCTTCTTAAACAAGAAGACATTTTTTTCTAGATTTTATTCGAAGTGAGAGATCAATATGTCAAGCAGAAAGTGCAACAATGGTAATACTCCTCAGGGTGGTGAAGGGATTGGGAGGCCATCAAAACACCCAAAACATAGAGCTACCATGTAGTCTTACTTTGGAAATGGCAATGCTTCTAATCCATCAAATTAAGATGGAGCTATATCATCAACTCTTCCACCAAATATTAATGAAGAAGGCATTCACAATACCTCACCACCACTGAAATTTCAAGGTGAGATTTTCATTGAGTCAAATGAGTCAAATGAGGATGGAAATACTATAGAATATGTTCCAATGGATACCCTAGTTAGCTAGAATGAGATAATTGACTTGGATGATGTTGGTAGAAAGAAAAGAATAGGAAAATCAAAGTGGGGCACGAGTGGGAAATGAAAATGAATTTCTAGCTTGATTGGGTGTCAAACTACCCATTCATTGTACTAGTGGAAAAAGCAAACAAAGATGAAAATGCAACAGAATGCATGTGTATTATTTGTAGTTGGAAATGTAAAAGAGACAAGAAGTTGCAGCTAAAGCTTGACACTATAGAAAATCATATCGATAAATTTTATGAAAAAAAATCATAGACGGAAAGGAACAATCAGTAGTACGATGGAAATCAAAGGAAGAATGTCTTCATGTTAAGTATGTCATGGAATATGAAGAGCATAAGAAAAGAATGTCAAATTTTGTTGCATGTTGAGTTACAATTGATAGACTAGTGTTGTTTTTCATATTTTTTCCATAGGTTTTACTATGACAGACTACCCAAAACATTTTAATTTATTGTATTTTTTGGGTGTTCCTCACTTTCCTAGCTCATATTGGTCAGTAAACACTGGATAGGAATGGGAAACTGTCTTCCTGCAATGGAAAAGCAAGATTTAAAGGGGAAAGTAAAAGAGCCAAACTTCATTTCATTATCTTTAGATGAATTTACTACGGTAGATTATACTTCTTGGGTCTGTATGCATGTGTATACTGTAAAACAACATGTCCGCCAAGCTCATCTTCTCTGTGTTCATAAAATGAAGGATAGTTCAACATCACAAAATCTATTTGAACTAGTCAAGAAATCTTTGAATGAAATTGAAAATATGGATGACTTGACAAATTCCAAAAGGTTGGTGTGTGTAGGTGCTGATGGAGTTATAGTGATGCAAGGTCACAGGAACATTGTTTACACAAAGTTACAAACTACTTGTGCACCATACATGCTTGGCATTTACTGCATGGCCCACAAAATGAATTTAGCATTTAGAATTGTAAGAAAGTTTCCTACAGTACCAAAAGTTGAAAATCTAGTCTGCAAGCTCTACGCATACTTTTGTTGAAGTCCCAAATGTTTCACATAAATTTAAAATTTTGCTAAGGGAATAATAGCAGGAAACAAGCTTCTCAAGGATGTTGATACCAGATGGATCTCCCTGTATGGACCAGCACAACAAGTTCTTTCAGAATATCAATCCTTGATTGGAGTAATGTATGAGCATCACAACATAGTAGACAAAGCTTCTAACCTCTTACATAGGTTAAGTGATATAGAAACAATCTTGACTTTAGCTAGTCTTCCTACCATGTTAGATGAAATGAACAATCTTGTGAAGAAATACCAAGACATAACTATGTATATTTATGAATATGACAAACTACGTAGACATACATGCATGTCCCTCAATCATCTATATCTAGATATAACTTCTAAAAGCCCAATTTTTTTCATCTGGAAAAAAATTACTAATTTGAATCAGCCTGATAATTATTTATAGTTTAATGCAAGCATAACTTATGTATCTATGTACATGGATTTGATATACCAATGTACCATTATACGACAACCAGGTGCTCTATCAGAGAAGTACCTATTAGAAGGGAATCTTTTAACAATATTGTTAAATATGTTAGTGATAATTTGAAGGAAATTACAAGATGCCTTTCCACAAAGATTTATGATAGATTCCCTTGAAAATAAATACTTGAAGCCATGGGTATTGTGTATCATCAATTTTGGGTAAACCGGGATAGCCCAACCTATTTTCATGATAAATTAAATATTTTGATCAAATACTTTTTGAAAAGTGTAAAATATAATGTGAAAACAATAGAAGGAATTATAATGCAGATAATCTTAGACAAAAATATAATAATTTTGCAAGAAGTGTGATGGACTAGTTTGATTCCATGGGCATGGAGAAGTCCTTTGAATTGGGATCAATAACAAAGCCTTGGACAAACTTAGGTCAGAGTGAAATGTTGCATGGTTCGATATCGTAATATTTTAAACTTGTTGATTTATGTCGAACAATGATATTGAGGTTGGTGGAGGATGAGAGTTTTTAGTTCATTGGTGTTTTTAAAATCAAAGATAAGAAACAAACTAGACAAGAATTTAGAAAATTGCTTTAGGATGAAAGGAACTACATATAATGTCAAAAAAATTCCTTTTGAAATGACACTCACAATTTGGAGGTTTGTATGTGAAAGACGAGGTTTGTGCAACACTCCAAATGTTGATACTAGTGGTAGTGGTAGTGGGACAAATGATAATGACACAATGAATGTTAAATTTGAGACACAAGGTGAAGAAAATGAAGACTAGACTTAGAATCAGGATGAATCTTTTACTTTATCTCAAGTTGAATGTTAGTTTCAAGACCATAACTCCATTTGGGAAATGGAAGTGAATTACTAGCTTTTAGGTATTTATACTACACTTCATGAATCATTTTCCAAATTGTAGTTGATGATATTTTATATTGTATTCCATGAAATTGTGAATCTTTGCACTTCATGGTATTTTATTTTATATTGCACTTCATGAATCATATTCCAAATTGTAGTTGATGATATTTTATATTGTATTCCATGAAATTGTGATATTTTATATTTTATATTGTATTCCATGATATTGAATTTGATATGTGATTTTGCATCATTTTTAAAGAACAACACTTATCACACTACTTATAAATTCCTATTGCATTGTCATTCACACAATCTTTGATAACTAACTGAAAGGAATATTAATCTATTCCTTGATCAGTAGCTAACAGTTCAACATCCATAACATAAACACATGATGTGATATGACAACTTATAAATAACCCTTGATTATTTTGAGTCAAAAGATAGTGAATACAATACTAGAGAGAAAGATAGGTCAATATTCAAAATTAAAGAAATACACTTAAGTATTTGAGTCATCTTTTGTTATTATAGAGAAAAATTACAGCATAATTTCCTATATGTGCTATCAAATAGCTTACAGTAGGCATTCCAAAAGATGCTTAAATTTGGTTGTCTTTCTAATCTGGGTGTGTCCTAAGGCTTAGGGTTTTGGTCTTACTTCTGTTCTAGGGTCTATGTGTGCCTTAAACCTCTTGAAAAACCCTAAGTGTCAATCTTGACATATTGGGTATATTGAGTATTGACATATTGGACATATAAATTGTTGTAAGTTGGAATGAGTGACGACAATTTTGATTAATGATCTGCAACAGCAAAGTTCAGTAGGGAGAGTGCAATACATGGCCTAGAACGAGTACATATTAGGCCTTGGATATATCAATGTTCAAATATTGCATTTTCTTAGTTTTAAATGTGGTGACAAGGATTACAAATGTGGAATTACTTTCACCTAGTTGTTGGAAAATCCTCACGATTGTTGATCATTGAATTATAGAAAATTCATAGACAATTGTTGCAACAATTTGTTGACATGTAATTGTAATTTTTTATAACATTACTAGAAAATAAATATAGATAATGGTACAAATTCAAATCCATTTCTCTCCTATTGTATTTGTTCTATGAACTATGAATACAATTATCAAGGGTTTTTTTTTTGATCTTCATTGTGTTCTAATGATGTATGGCTTTTATCTTTGCTTTAATCCATAGGCATTGGTGGAACCCTTCAAATTTTTTTGTTCCACTGGTTATTATTGCAAAACCTGGTTCTTCTATTGATTTGGAATGTGTCGTAAGGCTTAGGGTTCTAGTCATTCTCATGTTCTAGGGTTTATGTTTGTTCTAAACACTACTTAATTTGACACCATTTTCTGACGGATGTTCGTCGGTCGTTCGACAAATCTTTGTCAGAAAAGCGAAGAAATGACAAAAACATTTTCATCATTTTTTCATCGCAATTCCAACGATGAATTAAATGTCGAAATAATGGCACAGATTCATTGGTCGTCAGCATCATAAAATGAGTCGGATGCTCATTAGAATATCGATGAAAACTTCGTGTATCCACCTATGAATTACAACCAAAATGCAATTGCAATGGCTCTTTCGAAGCATCGAAAGAACACTAGAAGTTCATCGCAATATCGATGAAATGGGAAAGTATTTATGACGAAGCCTTCGTCGCAGCTAAGCAACTTTGTCGGACCTTTTATGTGATTCATCGGTGGTGTTCGTTGAAATTGCGATGAAATGGGTAAGGAGTTATGATGAAACCTTCGTCGTAGCTAAGCAACTTCATCAGAACTTTTCTATGATTCGTCTGTGGACTTCATCAGAATTGTGACGAAATGGACAAGGAGATTTGACGAAGCCTTCATTGCAGCTATAGCAACTTTGTCGAACCTTTTTAGTGATTCATCAGTTGAGTTCGTCAAAATTTCAGTGAAATGATGCAATTTTTTTTTAAAAGAATATTTATTGAAATGTACCATCGGTGAGAGATCAATCAAGTCGTGTCCCTTCGTATTCAAATCTCGAGCAATTATTTTATTCGGTCATTTTCCATGTTTATTAGATACCCGTTAAGACGTCATGTAGTTTTGTCGATGCCTTGAGTCTCCTCAACAGTCAATATTACATATCGCTTTGGTATCACACAGTCTCATCGATGTTCTGAGTCTCACCGATAGCAAATAGATCATATGTTGCTATGGTGTCATGCAGTCATACCGACGTTCTGAGTCTCCCCGAGAATTATTCCTTCAGTCTCAAGTGTATCACTATGATTCTCACCAATGATAACTTATCATTGTGACAAAATGAATGTAAGTAGAGAGAATTTTGCATACCTACAGATGGTACAAAATTTTATGGTTAAGTTGAAGCCTGCCATCAACAACAAGATCCAAATATCCATGTATCTATCCCAATCGAGCCTCTAAACCCTTCAGAGCTGTCAATTTTTCCACTAACCTATTATGCATAAAAGTCAAATTTTAGAGTTATGTCACCACTAAAAATAGAATAAACAGAGCTTTGAAACCAAATCCACACACAACAAAATGTGGTATTCATACAAATCCATACAAACAAACTAAACTCGGAACATTGGAATGGAAACAACTTCAAATTATGATGTAGAGCATGGATTTAGGGTATAAAGAATCATTTTTCTGCCACCATAGTGAAAAGTTAGCACTTTCTTTCATCTTTTCATATTGGTTTTATGCTTCAAATGATGCATTTCTTATATTGAAAAGTGCATTACCTTATTGAGCTTCTCTTTGTTTCAAGAATAGTTTAATATTCTCTACTTAACAGGGCCAACCACATGACAGTGGAAGCTCATTTGGCCCCTCCTCCCCCCTCACATCACTCTCAATTCCTCATACCCAATAATATAACATTAATCATTCATTTATCCATTAATAACATATAACATTCATTCATTCATTCATTAATAACATATAACATTCATTAATATAGAATATTCATTCTTTCAGTTTTTACATATTATCAAAATTATGGTTGTCATGATATGATTACAATCACTTCTTTTTGTTTCTTTTTAAAGCTACAAAAATCTAAAGTGGAGTATCATTTTCTAAATCAATATTTGTTCCCCCTTTAGTTTTTCTACCCTCTACTCATGATCTTAATGTACGCCTAGTCATTTTCTCATGACGTGGACGCTACTACAAGGGGGGGTCTGTTGCAATAAGAAAGAAATGTTAAACTGATATGTTTTATTATTATTGGTACAAGTATTTCATTAATTAAAAGAACATTAGAGTGGTTCTCTTTACCTAATGGGTCCACATCATGTTCTAAACTTTTTTATAGACTCATGCTCAACATGTGCTTAACACCCTCTAAATCCTAATTTACAGTTGAAACACAAAAGGTTACATTAATTAATACACCAATTGAAATTAAATATGTTTAAGAGAACATGAGAGTGGTCCTCTTTACCTAATGGGGCCACATCATGTTCCTGATCTTCTCTAGCCTGATCATGCTCAACACATTGATCACACTCTACATGCTCTAAAGTTGAAACATGAAAGGTTACATTAATTAATACACCAATTGCAATTAAATATGTTTAAAAGAACTTTAGAGTGGTCCTCTTTACCTAATGGGGCCACATCATGTTCCTAATCTTCTCTAGCCTGATCATGTTCAACATGTTGATCACACTCTACATGCTCTAAAGTACCGGGATGCACACCATGACCTTCATCTGAGGTTGTGCTCCACCCTCACCACCTGCATTCCAATGTCATGTGTAGTATTATCATTGCTTGAATGTTCAAAACAAATAGGAATGTAATTACTTTATGGTGGAAATTAATATTGAATAGATTGCACAAGTATTCAATTTTAAATAAACTTTATTGAGTTTATTTACCTGCGTGTGGATGTAGTGGAAGGTTGTGTTTTCCCAGTCAAGACTCTTAGGTGTTCAGCCATGGCTCCATAGCCTTGCTAGAAGGAAATCTTCAGGTCATCTTCTATGGGAACTCTATTGAATTCAGAGCCCTACAATTTTGCATAAGATCATGAATTTTTCTTCTATGGTGAGATAAAACAAAAATTGTTTTCAATTTATTATTTGGATACTTTATTTCATTTATTGATTCTTATTCATGCGGCTAATTTCATATAACCACTAGAATTTGTGTTGCCCATTTTTTTTAGTCTTGCCTTTGTTTCCTTCGATGTGTCGGGAAACCTATGAAAAGTTTGAAATATGTTAGATTATGTAAAAAGAAAGAGTAATTAGTATATAATTACATTGTTGATAGTATCACATACCTTCCTTGGCCCGGTGGTGTCTTTCCTTTTTTCTTTTCAGCCTTCTCCTTTCCATCTGACACCAAGTCCTTCCACTCCCTCTCTAGAATCATGGGGGGATGCTCGTACTTTTTTTTTTCTCTAAATGTGACCTATATTGGTCCCTTACATACTTTAGATAGGTACCATCTTTCTTAAGGATCTTGGCTCGGTTGAATGTTTTATCACCGAACAACACAACTAAACAATTAATGAGCTCATATTTTAAATCTTGATTTTGGGCATTCCACCATGTACATATGGTGGGCCCGAAGAGATCCAATGTAATATCACTTAGATGTTTATAAAAAACATCATTTCTTGCAAAATGATCATTGGATCAATAGTCTAAAAAGAGTGATCAATAAGTAAATTTCAATTGGATTATATATAATAATAATTAAAAAAATTTAAAGTACCTGGGACCTTCTCTATATTTATGGGAATGAAATCCTCGGTCACCACAAGTGTGACCGACAATGTTCTCGTACTAGTAATACGAGAAGATCCAAGAAATGCTACTAAAACATCATAGTACTAGTGGCCTCTGCATCCCTAGGTACATGTCCTGACATATGTTCTAGCATGTGTTCGTTGCCAGAGGGTGCATTAATGGATGCCCACATGGTATGTGTTTCTGACATTTTAAATGAAAATATAGGCACAAATGATGGGGTCAGATGATGTGATGTATGCGTAGGAAGATTAGGATGGACACTTGCAGTACCCTGATCATGGCCAGAAGCATCATGAAGAGGTAAATAACCCTATAAAAACAACACATATTTTAGTTCATGACATAAAAGAGTACAAAATATAAAAGCATGAATGAACTTATGTTATAATTAAAGACCTCATGACAACTTACTTGCAAGTTTTGTAATCTCTCAATCAATATTTTAACCCTCTCTCTTATCTCATCTATTTGAGGCACTATGAATATCAACTTAACCATTTCTTCATTGCATTTTTTTTATCTTCTTTATTGTATCAAGAGGGTTTGGTGAATAAGTGATGTCATCATCACAAAATATTGAATGCACCTCACTATGGATGCTCTCCTCTACTATTGGTGCCTTTCCCTGATCAGTCGACTGCAACAAGAATATTAAAAACATTATCGAAATTAACCAAATAAATTAGGAAAAAAACATAATAATAAAACATTTTGCTCGTATCTAATTTGTACAATTACAATGAGGTAAACCTGTTGGGTAGAAGCACCTAAAGATACATCGTGATTTGTGCTCTAGGCCAGAGCCTTCTTCGTACGATCAATGTCCTGTTGTTACAAAAAATAAATATAAAAAAACATTACCGAAATGAAACCAATAGACTTATGAAAAAACATAAGAATAAAATGGTATATTGGATTCATTAATTGGAGGTTGGGTAAAATAGTACATAGTACTTACCACCCCCATAGTAACTGTGTTTGTAATTAAGTGATTCAAATTGTAATCGATTAGCAACTCTTCCCCTGCAGTTATTGATTTTATCGCACATATGAATACATGGTTTCCCTCACGTGCCTCGAATATGAAATTTCATTGCTTATTTGTTGACCTAGGTCATGTACTATTTATAAACCCTGTAATATTCCCTGATACTTTTGGCCTTCCATCAATGTACATAGCCACTCCTTTATTTTGATCCTTATCTTTTAGTTGTATATAATTTGCTGACAATGCATACCTACGCATACTTTGTGTATATCAAACCAGTTGCATCCTATCTTTGTAACTATAACAGGGTCCAACATACTCCATCAATTCAGTAACTTTTTCGTAACAGACCTTTATGTCTTCCATGTAAAATATACCCAAACCATGTAATGACAATGGTGCTATGCGATATATCCTCTCGTTGACACAAAAACCACTATTTATTGGAGGAAGTTCCTTAGGTACCCATTGTTTCCATAGATATTTGTACCTCAAGGGCACCTCGACATCGCTTACACTCTCATCATCATACGAACATGACCCCCCTTCAGCAAGAAAAAATTCCATGCATTTACAGAATTTTCTTCTAATCTTTTGACCTCTAGTTGATCTCTCTTTTAGACATGCATGTCTCGCTTTCCTCTTCTCTTCCTGAATTTCCCTCACTCGAGGAAGATAGATCTGACAAATACTTATTTGGTGGTACCTGCACTCATAAGGATGTTGGATGAAGTTCTTTCATGGTGATGTGTCCAAAGGTGACATTATGATTAATCGATCATTTCATCGCTAGAATTTCACAAGTTATAAGGTAATCAAGTCTTGATAGATTGCAAGCTATTGTTACTACCGTCCAAATGTGTCCATCACAAATCAAATATACTTAACGTTTTAACTCCCAAACTTTGTAACAAGTGTTAAATGTGACTATGGTCCACCAGTTACACAACCAAGGCCTCAAATGTATTCTCTAATTGTAATCAAAGGACTTTTTCTCTTCATTCAAGTAAATAAACTTGAAGAGAAACACCACCAAGTGGTTTATTGGACACCTACATGACTAAAAATAGCAGCAAAATTACATTTAATTTCCATATGTCTAAGTGGTTAACGGGGAGGGAGTGTGTACTAGGCCTTGTTAAGTCATCATAAGTTTATGCTTTGGCAATAATTTTTTTAAGTCATATTAAATCTTCCTATGTCTAATTGCTAGGAGATTTTTGGTATGTTTTAAGGTGATGATTGATGAAAGAGACTAGCCTTTCTCCATGGTATCCAGGTACACATAGCAGCGGTCTTCTCTTATACGGTTGGACATGATTTAAAGAACTTAGCTAGGAATTATTCATTTAACCTAAGGTTTTCTCATAATGCCATCATTGGAAAAGTATGATCAAATTCTTCTATTATGAAGAATTAGTCTATGTGCCTCTAGTAATCACTATAAATGTTTGTAAGGATAAAATGACTAATTGCATCAGGTAGGAGAGAATCAACTTTGAGTTCTTCAAAGATTATATTCCTCTATTCATAATTTTTAAGGGTTGTGTGTGGAGGAGGTTATCACTACCAAGAAGGGAGGAGACCTTTCCTTGTATTCTTTTATAATTTTCATTATTCTTATTTATTTTACACTTACATTTACAAATACACATACATATGCATTTACTGTTTTCATTTATTTCTCATGTAGTTTAATAGTTTGATTGATTTCATATTATATGTGTTGAAGACTTTAGAATTTCAATTACATTAATTTATGGATATGTTGTATCTATAACACTACAAAACCATATGCTCTTTGCATTTACACTTGCATTTAGAAATACACATTTATATACATAGATATAGATTTCTTTAATGATATGTTGGTTCTTGATTATATCCAATGCATTGCATTTACATTTACATTTAAAAATACACGTACACACACACACACACACACACATATATATGTGCCTGTATGTGTGTGTATTTATATCATTTATATTCAGTATTTAGAAACAACCCATTAGGTCTACACATGGATAAAAATTCATAAAATAAGATCTCCCATACATGTTTTGTTGAAACCTAGGCTTGAACCTCTCATTTCACATGCTTTTCTTCACAAAACTATTAAGGACAATAGCTATACCTTCTTTATTTCTCATCCTACGCCCTATTCATGCATCATACAATTACAATAGTATCCATGGGGCCTCTTACACAAGATACAATAATCATAAAAAGTGTAAGAGCCCCTTTATATCACGTTTGGACTACAAAACCCTCAAAAACAAGGTAACTCAGATTATGATTTGTTGGTGAGCTATATGGACAAAATCATTAGCACTAGCTCATTCTTGGAGTCTTTTGAAAGAGAATCGAATCAAGTGGTAGTTAAGTACAAACCTTATAGTGTTAAGGTGAATGAGGTGATCAATTTTGATTGGCCAACTAATGAAGAGTACCAGAAATGGGTAAATGTATATTTAACTGAGGAAGAGTGAAAAGGAGTAGGCTGCTAACGGTTGACAAATCAGCTGTTGCAGTTACAACAGATTCTAGTTTTGTTTTTTGGTGATAGTCTAGGCACAGAATTCTTGAAGTTTTTTTTTGTTGCATCAATCATTCTCAGCAGGCATGATGAACAAGAAGATTCTCTGGGGAGATTGTTGTTGTAACAAATTTTTGGAATATCACAAGGTGGTCCAATTGGTTGGTGACACTTGTGCTTTCTGGACGGATGCTTGTTTTATCCGTCTTTCTCGATAAAAAGGATTTTAAGGCCAAAAGTATAGCGTTAGATATTTTTGGTCGAGTCTAGATGAAGTTGCAGAGAAAATTGTAAAGTCTGATGGTTTTAGGGAAAATGCAATTTAGGTTTTGAGTCATTTTGTAGTAGGTTTTGAATTCATGGGGATTTGATGTTTTATGACAGTACTGGCATTTGAATTGATATGATTAATTCAAACTCATGTCTCTCCATTGTACAAGCATATCTGAATTTTGAATAAAATGATCAAGGGTTGTTTGTTCATCTCACTATTGTGGTGTGTATGATTCTTGTTTTAGGTTTAATTCAAGGAATTAATTAAAATGCTTGAATGGGATTGTAGGTGGATATGTTTTGTATAAGGATTTGATAAGTATTATTGGGTTAGAATACATATTGATGAGATTGTAAAGCAATGTTATGAAGGATTTTATATGTTGTGTTAAATCTATCATAAACCCTTAGAAGCTTATAAATTTGACTCCTCCAATGGATATATGGCATTGATCTAAGTTGTACTTATTCATATGGCTCACTATTTGTTTGCCTTTACCTAGAGCTTGCTACAAATTGCAAATCAATGACTATCTTATACTGTGAAATTTTGTTGTTGTTATCTCATGCTCCAAATAGTTGATATTATTGATAAACAACCAATTCTATTCAGTATTATCCTATTATGTTGAGCTATTAAATGAGATCATATGTTGTTAATGTTGTTTATGATGATGGTGCAGAGGTTGTAAACACATTAAGGGATCACCCTCCCAAATCTTGTAGAGCCCAAAGTGTAGGTCTTTCAAATCCTTGCCAGTTGATCCAGGTCCTAAGAGCTGTCCTTTATTGGAATTGGCAATTCCATAGGTAGATTAGAAGATCAACCTGCTTACCATAAAAACAACCAACACCTTGCATATGTTTGTGGTGGAGGTATTAAAGAAGAAGTGTATTCCTCTATTTACATTCATTAGATCTACCTTAGCCTAGCATATACTTGGGCTAAGTCTACAATTGCTTCAGACTCATGCGATGAAGGCTATGTGATGAAATCCTACACCTCAACCAAGATGTGGGTAGATTATGGGAGTTTTTCCAAGACTTGAGGCTGGTGGATAAAAATGTAAAAGACTAAGCTATTTTTTTTTTGTCTTATCTTATACCATTTTATGAGAATGGGGGTGCCAATGTACGAGAAGATCTTTGGAAACTAGGCATGAAAATTGAAGGTTAAAGAGAATGGGGGTACAAAACTTACAGTACTCATTGCCCCTTGGTCATTGATTTTCCTTAAGTGCCCTCAACCTCATCCTCGGCACTAGTATTGACCTTCTTTTCAGTCCTCCAAACTCTTCCTTGGCACTAATATTGACCTTGTTTTCACTCCTCCAAACTCTTTGCCGGTGCTGGTATTAACCTTGTTTTAACTCCAAACTCTTCCTCGGTGCTAGTATTGACCTTTTTTTCACTCCTTCAAACTCTTCCTCAGTGTTGATATTGACCTTGTTTTCACTCCTCCAAACTCTTCGTGGGTGCTGGTATTGACCTTGTTTTAACTCCAAACTCTTCCTCAGCGTTGGCATTGACCTTGTTTTCACTACTCAAAACTCTTCCTTGGTGCTAGGATTGACCTTGTTTTCACTACTCCAAACTCTTCCTCGGCATTGGCATTGACCTTGTTTTCACTGCTCCAAACTCTTCCTCAGCACTGGTATTGACCTTTCACTTCTCTAATTGAGCTACAACTTTGGTTTAGTTAGGTTTTCACCATTATGTGAAATTAAAGTTCAGAATTTTGGCACCCATTTAGCTAAGGTTTTAATAATTACCCACCCAATGTGGGATTTAAAGAGAGTGTATATTGGCTATATTTTTTACCGCAATAAAATATTATAATTATTCAAATTATTATAAATTATATATTATATTCTTTAAAAATTAAAATCATTATAAAATTGTTTAAATTAATAAATTAATAATTAATAATAAGTATATTTTTATATAATACAAAATATAATTAATATAATATATATTTAATATAATAGTAATATATATTAATATGAGAGAGAGAAACTAAATTTTGATTGGTTGTTTTATGTCAACAATCCAAGGATGGCATGTGTCCTTGGGGAGTTATGCTCAAGGTAGCATGCCATTTGATTAAAGATATGATAATTCTCCTTTAAGACCTCTTCAATGTACCCATTGCACACTTAAGGAGACAAAGATAAATATAGGGAAGAAAATATAGAGAGAGGAGATAATGACAAACATACAAATAGAAAGGGAGACAAAGAGATAGAGGGTAGAGATAAAGAGATAAGGATGAATAGATAGATATATAGGGAGGGTGATTGATATATCTCTCCTTGTCGCTCTCTATATCTCCCACTATCTATATCACTCTCGCCTCTTCCCCTCTCTATCTATTGAGCTATCTCTCCCTCTCCTCCCTTTCTCTCATTCACTCCATCTCTCCTACTCTATATCTCTATCTCTATTTCTCTTTTTATCTCCCTCTCACTCCTCTCTCTATCTCTTTCTATATATATCCCTTTCTCTCCCTCCCCCTCTCTATCTCCCCCTCTCTATCTCTCACCATCTCTCCCTCCCTATCCCCCCTATCCATCGACTCTCTATCTCCACCTCTCTTCCTTTCTCTTCCCATATATCTCCATCTCTCTTTCTCTTCCCATATATATTTATCTCTCTCTCTTTCTCTCCCCATCTATCTCTATCTCCCCATATATTAACTAAGAAGACATGCAAGCATACAATAGTATATGTTGGTAAAACTATAATAGTGTTTTATTAAACTATAAGTAACACTTATCTTTCTAATGTCAATCCTTCTTATAAAAATAGTGTTTTATTAAAATATAAGTAGATTATTGTCACCACTCTTCATTCAACATGAAATGCCAAATGTAGCAATTTTTTTGTTCCTTTCATCAAGTTTCATTAACCAAGCTATTTACTAGGCTGAATAAAGTTGTGTTATGACCCTTCATCTCTTTAAAATAATTAGACAATATTAGCGAGATCAGGAAGGGAGAAAACTAAACTCCTTCAAAATAGGGGTAATTGTGGGTTTGTTGGTTTTCTTTGTATACTATATACTTAGTTCCTCTAGGATAAATAAGTAACTTTAGATCATTTTCTTAGTTGTGTATCCTAACTAATATAGAGTAAGCTTTTTCATTTTAATTGGCTACTACATAATAGTTTATGTGTTGAAAGAATTGTTTCCATTCTTTGTAGTTTTTACATTGGAATACAAATCATATTTAATTTCATGCCAATATACTTCTTTCATAAAGATATTTGTTTGAAATAAGTACTTCATAACCCATCTAATCAAATCATAATTAACCTATCAAAATGCAATAGGAATTTTCTAAAGAAAATAACCTTATTAATCCACAAGTGTATAGCTGTGAAGAAAGTGATCCACCTTAGCAATAACAAGCTACCCCTAGAATTTAAGGCAGCACAGGTAGTAATGCGGGGGATCATGAAGCCCGAGGACCAAAAGAGTAAGCAGCATAGAAAAAAGTAGCATTTTAGACTCCACCAAAAATGCAAAAATCGAGTTGACTTTTTTAGGTTGGTATGCATTTTATTTAACCATGGCAAGTACCCAATCAAAAGTACTACAAATCAGAGATATGGTGCGGATATCCAATTCATGTCTAATATCTAATTTGAAAAACATTTAAAAAAGTAATATTTTGGTGTTATAAATTGGATATCCAATGTAAATCTGTAATACTCCCATGTTGATTGATTTAGTAGATACTTTTGATACTTTTGAGATTGTGGACACTCTGTGATACTCTGTGTGGTGGATTTATATTTGATCATGTGTGGTTTCTTGATTTGTTTACTGCCCTTGGCATTATGTGTGTAGCAATTGATGATATATTATGCATAGATGATTTGATCTATTATGTAATGATAAGTTCTTAAATTTATATGCGTTAATGGTATTATGTTTACGATGGCTTGTTAGTATTTTATGGTGGGAGGACGGAGTAGTACCACTCGCTTGCGAGTGCCCTATTACCCCGCTATTTCCTTTCACCATGTGTTTGCAATGGAGATTATATGTTACTTGACGTTTAATTGTTTGCAGGGATTGCAGGACTAAAAGTCTCGACTCCACCTGCTTTGGCAGGACAGGGCGAGCACCAATTTAAACCCAACGGGTACGATGTGGTTAAAAAAGAGTTGTAAGGAAGAGTTTCCCGACCCAAGTTCGTCATTCGTATGAGTTTATTGAGTCATATGTTGATCCGGTTTTGTCTTGTTATTTTGATTGTTTTGAATTAGATGATTTAATTAATTTATTATGTTGGTGATAGTAAATTTGGTATTTTTCAAAATTCAGTAATTGTAATTTAAAGTATTGGGTTGAAATTATAATTTTAAAGGTTAAAGAAGTTGAGGTGAACATAAAGTTTGACTTTGAGGAATTAGAGATTTAAGAATTAAGGGTGGAGTACTTGAGTTGAAACAAAGGGGTATTAGTTTAAAATTTAGTAAGTAAATAATTAAAGTTACTTTTATTAAAAGTTGAGCGGTGGTAATTTAAAATAAATAAGTAACCGAATACATCAAAATGATTAATTAAAATTGGTAAGTTTGTGGGAGTTATTCGAAGAAGGAAATTAGTTATGTTGTAAACCTTCCATGGAAACGGAAAGAAAAGAGTTGGGTAGTTGTAAAAGGGAGATGGTTATTCTTTAAAAGAGAAAAAAATTTGGAAGGGGGCTGGAAAATTGATTTCAGAAAAGAAGTTGTAGGAAAGAGGGCCAGCATGGGAAGAAGGAGAAAAGCACCTGTGGGGGGGATTTCTTCTACAGCTGTAGGACGCCAGGTTCCTCCTATAAAACTTTTCTAGCTATTCAATTAAACTGGGTACTTCTAGTTATTTTGTTTAAAGAGTTTAATTTGTATGTGTGTGTTGTTGTATCTCAATGTGATAGTGTGGGGGTTGAAATTAAATTTGTGTGTATAGGATTTTTCTCTGATTTGAAATCTGGTTATTCTTGGTAGATTTGTATTCCCCACTTATTTATACGATTAGATGAAATACCATCTGTTAAATCTCTAGTTCAAGGATATAATCTACAGTCGTAAAAACAAATCTGAATGATATCAATTGTGGGACGTATTATTATGTGTCTGTTCATAGATATATTTATCATATTCATATATTCATTAATTTGGGGTTCCGGTATGAATTCATTAGAGGGGTGTTATCTCATTTCTCCATATTCACATTTATATTTCGTATCCGTTAAATCTTCGGGAACTAGAAGGGTGTGTGTTTGTCGGAACGAAGTTGTTTTTTTTTGGCCATGCCCTGTGTTTGGGCGAATTGCCTTTCAGGGCATTTTTACTTTATATGTCTATGTTTATTTTTATTTTTTACTTTGCCTCTACTTACGGAAATTGGTAGTCCTTCTTCCAATGAAGGTTGTTTTTGGAATAGTATGTGCGTTAGCGCCGTATGGATTTACAATATAGGGAGAGAGTATTTTTATGCTGTAGCATATGTTTTCTGGAAGTCATTCCTTCTTCTATTCAAAGTGTTGAATGTTTTTCACAGTTTAAAATTTTTTTTTTCAAACTCTTGTTTGTGGGGTGGACAGACGGCCAGGCCGTACCTCCCACAATCTCCTTTTGGCTGGGCACGAAACTTGCCAGCCTCTTTCATATTGCATTTTCTGTGAGTTGTCTTCCGTTTTGTTGAAATGTGCATGCCGTCCATTTTCCAGTCCATACGTTATGGTCGCTGTTCTTGGTGTTTTTATTATCTTTTGGCAGGCTTTGGATTCCAGATGCTGGGGCATTCACTTATACTTAGTAGTTGGTTATTCCGTGTCCCTCTGTTATAGTTTCCGTTAGATTTCTTCTCCCTGTGACTGCAAGCGTAGATCTCCCTTTTTTCTCTTGTTCGCCACGCCATTTAAGGGTTCACTGTGTGGGTGTTTTATTTTCAATTCTTTCCTTGTTCTCAACTCGCTATTGTTTGTGCGTCCTCTAATGGCTAAACAACGTCTTGTTTAAGTCACGCCCTTACCTTTTTTATGGCTTATATATATGTATATCCTTTTTAAACATGTACCATTTCGAATTGGGCAATTTCTGTGTAATATTCAATGCGTCCCTATAGGTTTTCATTCGTCATTTTTTTTTTCCATCAGATATTTTCCCTGTTTGTTTTCGGTTAGCCTGTCAAATACCAGGGACCACCATTCATTTCTTTTGTTCGCCATATACTGTGTATTACCAGTAATTCTTCCATTCGCGTTTTCTTTTCCCTGACACTAGTGTTCGCGTCCCTTTGTTCTTCTTTTTCTTACCGTATGGAAATTCACTGGGAATGAGTGTTACTGTTAATTATTTGTCCAGCATTATTTTCATTGGTTAATGTGTGCGTCCAATATTTACTGGATAATATTTGGTTTTTTTTTTGCCGCACCCCGTGCTTCCACTGTTTTATATATTTAAAGATTTGGTTTCAAAATGAGTATTAACGGGTTTGGGCGAATTTGTAATCAATAAGATATGTGTTTGTTTAAAACAATTTGGATGCCAGATTTCGGGGTGCTGTGTTACTTGTGGTCTGTGATATTATTAACTCATATGTAATTTGTATAGTGGTGTCCTCTTCTATTCTAGAAAATAAGATATAGATGAGTACGACTTTATCGAGTATAACGACCTTCGCATTTCGTTCCTAAAATATGCATAATATGTTTGATTCATAGGACTTGAGTTCACCTTATGCTGGGGTTATTAGACTGCGAGTTGGTTGATATGTATTAAAGTAGGTAGGCAATTCTAACTTAATATATATACATATATATGGATTATTTGTAAATTTTATCATAAGAGTTATAGAATTTTTTTATATGTATTGTTTCTTTATATATATAATCATTGGGGTTAATTTAATGTTTATACTAATATCAATGTTAATGCTTTGTATATTTATGTGTGGATTTTATATATATGAATTGTACTTTGTTTTAGGTTAGTTTTAATTTGATAATTTGGGAAGATAGTTATAATTGTTTTATTTCATTGAATAGAGCATTTCTTTTTAAAAAATAAATGTAATGTTGATACATAGCATTAAATTAGATGTCTAAATTAAATGGATTTTTTGTGTATCGAGACATGTTTTATTGTATTATTTTTTATGAATTCTTTTGAGTAATATCATTTCATGAATCATGGGAATTTTCTTTTATTGGGGAAACCTTAGAAGTGTATCATTTTGGTTAGGAACCTAAGTGATTCCAGAGGTGGGATAAGGTGGTTGCCTTTGATTTTTCTTTGAATTTAGACTTGAGATGTCTATGGTTGGTTATACATTTGGATTGTACCAAATTGTGGAAGTGATTCCTTGTGATTGGTGAGATGGTTATGCCTCACATTGATTATTGTTTGATTTAGATTTTTATGTGGTATAATCTTTGTGGTTATTGTGCTGTGATTGAGTGATTAGAGGGAGTGGCTCTGAGTGGGTGGTCGGTGCACAAAGGGGCGCCAGGATAGCCCTCATCAGAGTGAATTTAATAAGTGATAATTTAATAATTAACTAGGATTGGGTAGTAACACACTAAAAAGATAATTATTGCCTCATCCACCTTTGAGTGCTACCACAGAATAAAGGGGATTGAGAAGGCTATGGTTGGCATGTTCGTTGCCTGGTCTTCGCGAAGGGTAACGAATCCACATGAGCAACCCTATGGAGCGGCACCTTGAAATAGGTAGTCTGAATAACCATAGATGGAGGTGGCTCCTAGCGCTCGGGTTGCCTGGATAATCCATCAGTAGATGGAGGCGGCACCTTGCGATAGGGTAGCCTGGAGAATCCATGTTAAGCCATGCGATGACACTCTCCTCTAACATTCATGTTTATGTTGTCTTTTGGAAATCCTCTGGAATCAGTCACTTGCTTTGTATTGATGGTTTTTATTGTTGTTCGAATGCTTTTATGTGTTTAGTTGATTGTGAGTTT